>PYAF01005545.1:47555-62071 GCA_007407185.1 Glycine tomentella
GTGACTGTACACGGATTGCTATATTTAGCTATGCTTCTCATCATAAATAAATAGTGGTGAGGATAATCGTTTATGTTACTTACGAATTATAAAATTAGCAAGCAAAGCGAAAAGAAATTTCGTGAAAAATTTATACTAATTTAATTTTAATACAAAGTGGACGCATAATTTTATCTAAAATTAATCGAGCACGAGAGGGCAAAGAGAGGCGTTATAGAACTCATCAGTGACAGAAATCACATAAATAACAGACAACTTCTCTAAAATAACATCATTCACAATATTTGTTGAAATGATAAAGAAAAAGGAAAACTACCTCAAACAATTTTTAAGAAATTCAAAATCACTACAGTAAATGTCTAAAATCATTCTTGATTTCGGTAATTTTTTGGTGATTTTTATAAATCATAAAAATAGAAAAAAAATATAAAAGTGGTCTAGATCATCGAATTTGGAAAAAAAGACCCAATGCCCGTGGTCTAGATCACTGATTGAGCATTTTTAGTTTAATATTTTTTTATTCTTTCTAGCTTATTTGACTTCTCTTGGACATCGGTTATCAATCACATTTTTAGTGTAGTTTAATTGTTTTGAAGTGACATGACATCGGTTATCAATCACATGGGCACCATGATGTATGAATTTTTTCTACATTCTGGTATATTTTCAGCCCTTTCTGAGCTAGTCGCAATTGAAATGACAAAAATGCCTTGTCGCTAAAACTTAGAGGCTTAATTTTCAAATTATAATCCAAACCAAACCCCAAAGGGGTAATTTTTGCTCAGAATGTGTGATAAACTTTTGACACCAAGTTGAGCAACCAAACTTCACAAGACAGATTACTTCTGTGACACAAAACACAACTACACTACACTACTCCTTACCATTACTACTTTGTTTCTCAGTCTATTTATCTTTTTGTACTACACTACTAAAAAGGACAATGCAACATACAACAAAATGCAACAAATGGAGAATATGCAAAATATCTAGAATATGCAGAAAATGAAAAATACAAAATGTGCAATAAATGTAATTTTTTTCTTTTTTCCAATATCAATTTTACTTATACCACTATTTAATTATGAGTGGATTAAGTTTATCACACAAAGAACCATATCCCCAGCAACGACGCCAATTTTGATAATGACTATTGAATCGCTACAAAACAAATAAAACTAGGATAATTATTTAGCATAGGGATAACCTAGGTTGACTCTGAGATATGATACAATTTGCTTTCTAACTCAATCCAGTAAGGTAAAGAAGAATGTGGCAGATCTTGTTGATTATCTAAATAAAGGACATTGAGCTCCTTAGATACGACCTTCAAAATCAGTGATTTTGTTTTATATTTCTTTACCGCTTTGTAGTTTAAGATTTAGTATTTTGTTTCTTTATCATGTTTTATGTTTGCTTGCATTTTTTTTATTCTTTTTGCTTGCACACAGAGGTTTCTCTCTTTTTGAAAATACATATTTTAAATATTGTTTGCTTAACATGCTTGTATAGATCTTTTTGGGACTTAACTGATATGTCAGGTTTTGAAAAGAATCAACAAATAAATATTTTAAAACTTGCTTTTTGACTTGGATCAGAACACCATAAAATGATTTTGGAAACTTTGAGAATGACAAACAAATGAATGGTTTTCCAAAGATCAAATGAAGGCAAGATTCTTTTTACATGGAATTGATAAAGAACATCTTTTCGAAACATTGATTTAATTTGAACATGGAAACAGACCTTGAGCCTAAGTGAGTGTGTGCATCCACATAAATTATATTGAGTGACCTCACTGATAGGGTCTATAGTTGATTTTGCATGAATTTCTAATTTTCATAACATATGATTCATGGATACGATTTAGGCCTTCTTTCTTATTGAACATCTTCTAAGCCACTGGCCAAAAAGCTATCCCAACATAAATGATTTATCCTTTGTAAAACCCCTTTGAGCCAAACAGTTGATATTTTGTTGAAACCCTAACCTAGGATAGAAATTTCATACCTTACCTAAGGTTAGGAGAGCAAAAGGAAATAATTTGTGATGGAAACTTCTTTTGGGTAGTTCATGCTATGAAAAAGAATTTTAAAAGTGGCTATATGCTATTCATGTGTTTAGTAAAAAGAAAAGAAAGAAAAGAAAAAAAAAGAAGAAAAAGAAAAAGAAAGAAAAGAGAAAAAGGAAACAAAATTCCTTGTGTTTTAAATGCTACAAAGTTGGGTGAAAAGGTTAATATGATAAATATGGATATCTTGGAAAGAAAGATAGGAGGTAATAATCTAAATGTTTTATCTTTATTTGCTCTCCTAGTCCCAAGGTCATTTGAATATCCAAAAAACCCAAGATTCCTTTCTAGCCAGGCCCAACCATAAAAGCCCTAATGATTCATGATAAGTATGTACTTTGATTTGATGGGAAGTGAACTGCAAAATTAATCTATGATATATCAGTGTTGGAATTGAGATTAAACACTTACCTGTGGGAGAACTAAACACTTTTTGAGAGGTTTTCCTCTGTTTAAAAACAAAAAGGTGTTTCCTCTTATGTTCTATAAAAAGGAAATGTGAATTGATCTTAATCTCATTTGATTTTGTGAACTCCATCTTTTGTTTCAATTCTCGAGGTTAACTATTTTTTATGTTCTGATCATTTTAGAAAATTGATTCTTTACAAAACATGTCCATCTTTTATACTCCTATTAATTGTAGTGTTAGTTACTTTGCTAGCAAGATTCTAGGCTGGGGAGTGTGATAAGTGCCACATTTCAGTTAAATTCGTATTTCAAATACTGGCACTTATCTTTTGATTTTATTAACTTGGCTTATAAATTTCCCTAAACCTAGTTAAAAAGCACCTAGTATTTGTATTTAAGTTGTTTTGGAAGATTAATCCAATCATGTTTAGTGTTTTGTAGATTTTCGTAGATTTTCGAAGCTTCCGAATAAGCAAAGCAAGCAAGAAGGGCTTAAAAGATCAAACATGGGAGGTGCAACAAGCATTTCAGGCCCAGAAACTGACATGGCCTAAAGCTTTCTTCAGCATTAAGGGATTAACTCACCCAGGCGACCACAACATGTGCATTTGGCTTGCCCAGGTGAGCTACAAGTTCCAATGGGATAGAGTTAAGCTTGCCCAGGCGAGCAAAACATGAAGAAATCACTCGCCTGGGCGAGTGAAGCGGGCAGGAGGCACATTTCTATAAATAGTCCACGGACCAAAGGGGAAAGAATGCTTTTTGGAGGGTTTCTTCCTTCCTTTTCTTGCTTAGGCTTGTTCCTAGGTTTAGGAGCTTAAATAGTAGTGTTAGGTAGGTTAAGAAAGTGAGAGAAGAGAGGATTAGTGTGGAGACTCTGCTGGATAGAAGCAGTGATGGGGACATTCATCAATTCTTTCCTTGAGGAGGTTCTCTCCACTATGAGTAGCTAGCTTCTCTGAGGATTGGATGTAATCTTCTTAACCCTATATCTCTTTTAATATTTATGCATGAATCATTCTATTTCTTGTTGGTAATTTCATTCTGCGTGTAATGCTTGATTCTACTTGATCACTAGTATCATGAACATAAATCATAAGTGAGACTGGAAAGTAATCTTAGGGTTTGAACTGAATGAATTTACTTATTACGTTACGTTGCTAGGAATAGGACATAACGTTCTGATTGTATCAAACACGCGATTGTAATTCTTAATGTTGGGTATTTACTTAAATATGCTATGGATCGATATTTGGTAAAATATCCTTAGAACTTGAATGCGAGGGATCGATTCAAGGTAACATAGTGTGCATCAATAAGAATGGACGATGATTTATGCGTGGTAATAGTAATTGAATATAGAAAGTTAAGAATGATGAAATTCAATCCCGCTTTCTCATAAATATATTTTATTTTCGTTAAGTTTAGTTATTTTAATTTACTTGCACCACCAAATGCTATACCGCTTATCCTACTTGTACATAACTATTGAACTGTTTAATTCTATTTGGATTAACTGAGTAAGCTCAAGTCCCTGTGGAGACAATCTTATAAATTTTGAAACTTACAATGACAAATCGGTGCGCTTGTCGAGAAAATTCTCAACAAGCGCGTAACCACGATATTGGGCTGTGTTTTAAGGCAAAAAGGAGGTGAAAGAGGATATCTTTTATCTATCTTTTGACACAGCTCTTGGAGAAGTAAGGAAGCTTAGCTAGATCACGAAGGAGACATCCTTCCACACCATTGGAGCTACCTTTCCATCACTTGTTCCTCATTCCCTTCCATCCAATCCCTTTCCTTGTCGTAATCTTCCATTTTTGTAATCTTCTCACGAAAATGAGAGGCTAAATCCCCCATTGTAACCAAATGCTTTGATGTAATGATCCTAACTATCTATTCAATGTTTTTTGCGCATTATTGTTGTTTTTCTGAGCTTTATTTATGTTAGTGGTTTGATCATCCATTTGCATGCTTTGTGATAGGTTTTAATGCATTAGAAAATGGTTATTTCCTTAGAATTGAAAAACACTTCTAAACAATATCATGTCTAGGGATAGAGTGGTTCTATTTGGCCTAGGTTATCATCTTTATTATTAATGCAAATCGGTTAATGTAACTTTTGAGGGATTAGGAGTGAAATTAAGTGATTTATGGTCTTTCACTTGAGGAATCAAGGGTAGAATACCTTAGTAGATGAAGGGGAGCAGAAATAATGTTGAATGGCAAAAAACCTTTAATATTGCATCAAAGTTAGTTTCGGTTAGTTGAGCACCCAACATTTGTCACATCGTATTTCAAGCATCACTGCGTCATTCCAAGTATCTGTGTCTCTTTCTCTGTATTATTACGCTTTGTAATTATAATTATGTCAAATTTAGTAATATGTAATTTAATCACAAACTAAATTGATTCATTAATTACTTAGAAACAAACATATATTGATTCTGAATACAAGCAAAGTCCTTGTGAAATCGGCATTCAGTCTTACTGTTTCTTTATTACTTGGACAAATTGGTATGCTTGTCATACCGTTAACACATATATGTAGGGATTTTTTCTTGTTGTGCAAAGTGATGAAATTTGTATATGATTTCTGTTAGACTTTTGGCAAGCGAACCAATGTTGTCGCAGGTTACAGAATTTACAAGAGGTCGTTTCCACAGGGACTTAAGCTACTCAGTTTTTCGAGATAAAGTAACAGTTTAATAGTTATGTACAATAAAGTTGATTGGAATATCATAGGTTTATGGAAATAACAAAATTAGGGAATTTAATGAAAATAAGGGATTAGTATGTCAGAAATACAGAAAAATATGAAAACAATTTAAACGGATTTAATTAATTCAAAAGAAGTGTAGGATTGGATTTCATCATTCATACCCTCGCATTCAATAATCCTAAGGATATTTAACGAATATCGATCCCTCGCATATGAATTAAATAACTCAGCATTACAATCATAATCTCATGCTATTTGCAATAAAAAAGTTATGCTCTATTCCTAGCAACGTAATGTAAAGAGTAAAATCATTCTGTTCAAATTCTAAGAGCACTTTCCAGTCAAACTTAGAATCCAATTTCATGAAACTAGTGATCAAGTAGAATCAAGCATTATGAAAATAATGAAATCACCAATAATGAGTAGAAAAGATTCATACATATATAAAATATCTAAAAAGATACATAAGGGTACGAAGATTACATCCAATCCTTTGGAGAAACTAGTCGATCATTGTGTAGAGCACAAGATTAACATAAGACATGACGAAGGAAGTGAATCACGATCATTTACGGTAGAGTTTCCTTTCATTTTCTCTCTTCTCTTACCTCTTCCAACATTCTTCTTTCCTTCTCCCTGGTTCTAGTTCGTTCCCCCCTCTCATTTGCATGGTTTTATACAATTTTGGTCCAAGAATTACTAGACCAACTCGCCCAGGCAAGTTGGTTGCTTATTGTTAAAGGAAGGTAGCTCTCCTAGGCAAGTTGGTTGCTCCATAGAGAGGTAATCTGATTAGCCCAGACGAGTTGATTGCTAGCCTGGGCCAATTTCACTTCTAGAATCTTGTGAATTTGACTCTTTTGTCCTCCATCTTGGCTTGGTTTCTTGATCCAACAAATACCTATCAAAACATTATAATTGCTTGGATGAATCTTCCAAATTTAAAACAATAACATTTATAAGTGTACAAAATATAAAACAACTAGAATTAAGGGAATTGAAATCAAAAGATAAGTGCTAACATTATATTCTCGAAAATAACTAAAATATGGCACTTATTAAATACCCCTAACCTAGAATCTTGCTTGTCCTCAAGCAAAGTAAAGAAATAAAACTATGAATAATAGGAGTATAGGTAACAAAGATAACACTTTAATACTTCTTTATCAAAATTTATGAACATGCTTTGTAAATAATCAACTTTCAAAGTGATCAGAACAACATTTTCAAATAATAAACCATGAGAATTGAAAACACAAAAGATGAAATTTGCAAAACCAAATAAGATTATGATCAATTCACATTTTATTTCCAAAGAACATTAAAGAAAACACTTGATTGATTCAAACAGAGGAAAACGTCTCAAAGGTGTTTAATTCTCCCACAAGCAAGTGTTTCATCTCAATTCCAACACTACTATGTCATAGATCAATTTTGCAGTTCATTTGCCATCAAATCAAATATAAAGTACATAATCGTCATGGATCATTAGGACTTTTAGGGTTGGGCCTGGCTTGAAAGAAATCCTGGGTTTTCTGGATATTCAAAAATACCTTGAGAATAGGAGAGCAAACATAAACGCAAGCTATAGTCACTTATTATTTCTTCCCTTTTCTATCAAGTTATCAATATTTCTTATACCAACACCCCAATTACCCAACTTATAGAATTTACAACAACTTTGTACAGTTTAGAACATAATGTACATAATTCATACATTTATTTATTCACAAAGAACTTGTTTCCTTTTCCTTTTTCTTTTCTTTCTTTTCTTTTGTATACAAATTTTAATTCACATGAATAACCACATTGAAAACAAAGTATTTTCATCACATTAGCCACCCAAATGATGGAAGTTCCCAACAAAAACCTCTCTTGCTTTCCTAACCTAAGGTATGGTAGTAAAATATTATCTTAGGTTAGTGTTCCAACAAAATACTAATTGTTTGGCTCCAAAGGGATAGAAAATGGTAAATCAATATACTTTGGGATAGCTTTTTGGCCAATGGCTTAAAATGCACAAGAAAGAAAGAAGACCTAAATCATATCCATGCATCATATGTTATGACAATTAGAAAGTCATGCAAAACAACTATAGAACATGTCAGTGAGGACACTCGATGTAAACTCTGTGGTTCCATGTTCAAATCAAATCAGTGTTTCGAAAGTGGTTCATTATCAAGTCCATGTAAAAATATCTACCTTCATTTGATATTTGGGAAAGGCATTCATTGTTTTTCATTCTCAACGTTTCCAAAAAATCATTTTGTTGTGTTCTGATCCAATTCAAAAAACAAGTTTCAAAAACACTATATGTTGATTCTTTCCAAAACATGTTATATCCAAGAAATAATTTATGTTTAAGTCCCAAAAAGAGTTATACATATTCTACAACTATGTTAATAGAACAAACCAAATTAATCAAAATGTGTACTTCCAAAAAGAGGAAAACCTTTGTGTACACAATCAAAGTGCGCAATACCAAAAAGAATCATAAACATGCGCAACTTATTCAAGCAAACATCCCATATAGTAAAGAAGAAGATAAAGTGCTGATTTTTAATGCAAAGCAGTAAAGAAACATAAAGACAATGTCATAGATTTTTGAATATCATGGCTAAAGAGCACAATCTTCTCCATTGAAATAATCAACAAGACCTACCATGTCTTCATCCTTATCTGCTCTGCCTCCTCTTGAAAAAATAGGTTTGTCCCCACGCCATGCAATGGTAGCTCTAACAAAATAGATGTTGTATAAAAAACATAAGACATAAAATTCAAAATTAAAGTTCATAAATATGAATGAGAAACACAAGACATAAAACACACATATCATAAATTAAAAAAAAAGATTTAGAAATACTAGGTTGCTCCCAAAAGCACTTCTTTAACGTCATTTTAGCTGGATGTTCTTGCTGTAGCTTAGACTTCCTGTAATTGGACAACAGTGGTGAGCCTCTACATCACCACCCAAGTAATGTTTGATTCTACTACCATTTATAGTCCATATCCTCTTTGTGACTGGATCTTCTAGTATCACAAATCCATGTGGCATGACTTTATTGATGATGAATGGTCCAGACCACTTAGATTTCAGCTTACCTGGAAATAATCTTAATATAGAGTTAACTAACAAAACCTGTTGACCAAGCTGAAAATTCCTTTTCAAAAGCTTTTTATCATATTAAACTTTAACTCTTTGCTTGTAAAGCTTAGAATTCTCATAAGCTTGAAACCTTAATTCCTACAATTCATGAAGTTGGAGTTTCCTGTGTTCACTAGCTGCATTCAGATCAAAATTCAAAAATTTCAATGCCCAGTATGCTTTGTGTTTTTACTCAACAGGTAAATCCCAAGATTTGCCATAGAACAATTTGAAGGGAGTGAGTCCCGTAGGAGCTTTATATGTTGTTCTGTATGCCCACAGAGCTTCATCTAATTTTTTAGACCAATCCTTCCTTAATTGAGAAACTATTTTCTCCAAGATCTTCTTGATTTCCCTATTAGAAACTTTAGCTTGCCCATTGGTTTGGGGATGGTATGGTGAGGCTACCTTGTGTTGGACATTACAGAAATGAGATCCTTCATCACTTATCAACACCTTTGGTGTGCCAAACCTTGAAAATATGTTTTTCTTTAGAAAGCGAATGACGGTCTTTGCATTTGCATGTTGAATAGTTATCACTTCCACCCATTTAGTTACTTAGTCCACAACCAATAAAATGTATTCATTTGAGTAAGATTATGGAAATGGACCAATGAAATATATCCCCCAACAGTCAAAAGTTTCAACCTCCAAAATGTTTTGTAGTGGCATTTCATTCCTATTGGATATTCCACCTGTTTTTTGACAGTTATCACACATCTGAACATATTCATATGAATCCTTACACAATGAAGGCCAATAGAATCAAGATTGGAGGACCTTGACAACAGTCATTTCTCCATTATAATGGTCTCCATAAGGTGAACTATGGCAATGCCATAATATGCTTCTTGCTTCCCCCTGAGTTACACATCTTCTTAAGAGATTATCTTCTCCAACCTTAAAAAAGTAAGGATCATCCCACACAAAAAATTTAGAGTCCCTGATAAACTTCTTTTTTTGGTGCCAAGTAAAATCATCATGAAGTGTACCACCTATTTTGAAATTTTCCATCTCAGCAAAACATGGCCTTTCTGAAATATTTAATAACTTTTCATCAGCGAATTCATCTTGAATTTTAGGACCTTGTGTGGTTACCTCATCAGTGGTAAGTCTAGAAAGATGATCATATACATGATTTTCACTCCCCTTCTTATTCTTGATACACACAGTAATCGATTAAAGCAAACAATTATGTAGAGTGAACAGAGTTTTTCATCATAATTGCAATTTTCTATCATGTGATGCATAGTCAATTTTGAGTGGTATTTCATGTAGTCAGACAAGAATCCTAGCATGTTCCTAAGATCATAGAATTTATCTCGAGAAAGGGGTTTGGTAAAAATATCAACTAATTGATTGTTAGTATCAATAAACTCAATTTTGAGATTACCCTTTTGGATGTGATCCCTGAGAAAGTGATGTCTAATATCTATGTGTTTTGTCCTCGAGTGCATGACTGGATTCTTTGATAGGTTTATTACACTTGTGTTGTCACATAGTAGGAGAATATCTTTCAACTCTACACCAAAGTCTTGGAGTTGTTGCTTAAGCCACAAACTTTGTGCACAACAACTTCCACTGCTATGTATTCACCTTTTGCTATTGAAAGAGCAACATAAGATTGCTTCTTACAATACCAAGAGATTAGTGAGCTTCCAAACAAGTGGCATGTTCCACTGGTGCTTTTCCTGTCTAATTTGCATCTTGCAAAATCAGAATATGAGTATCCAATTAAATTCAGTAATGCGCCTTTGGGATACCAAAGACCAACTCTTAGAGTTGATTTAAGATATTTGATGATTCTCTTGACTTATGTGAGGTGTGATTCATTAGGATTAGCTTGATATCTAGCACACAAGCACACATTCAAAATTATATTTGGCTTACTTGTTGTTTGTGATGACCTGCCTCGTCGCTACGATATCAATGACTCTAATTGTGTGAATTTCAAATTTTAATGAAAACTCCATTAATTTGACTATGAAAATAGTAGTGAATTTTTGTGATAATACAATTATCATATAACGGAACAAATACATAAATGGGCACATATGGATGTACATTTAAAACGTTACATATCATTCACAATGTCAGAACATAATCTAGTTGTATTTACAAATATTTACGCTTGGAATTACATGACCAACAAAAAGAATCAAGGGACTAACTAAGAAAGAGTTGATTAACAAAACACAACTCTTTTCCAAAAAGAATTCCAATGTTATCAAATCGGTTCCATAGCTCCAACCAAAAAGAAGATCTCCCTCCAAGGTCATATGCTACTGCTCATCTGCTCTCACGAACGAAAATTCACTATCATCACAGGTACCAACCACACGATACAAAAATTGCAAGGGTGAGTTTATTATACATAACCAGCAACCATCAGATAACAACAATTGGAAATGAAACAACATTAACAACCACAATCATTACCAAAAATCCATCAGTCCAATACACACCCGACAAACCAATCATCCAGTTCATTTCACAACTCAAACAATCATAATTAGAATGATGCATGCACCTAACTCATCTATCATCGTGCAATGTGGTACCATATCCCAGAAATAGCCTCTCACAGGAAAAATGATTCACCACCTATAAGGGCCACCCTATCGTGCACTGGCAATTCCCCTCTAGTGATCAACCAGCATCGCTAGGGAATTTCAAACCTGATGACCCCTTAGTAGCTGCATTTTCAGCCCATTGAAACCCTGGTAAGCGCGTGTCTTCATTCTATTTCCATCCATGCATATGAAGTATGAAACATGGGCACTATTAATGCATTACCCGGCTAGGAACACATCATTCCTCGCAAGGGTAACCTGTCATGCACTCTCCATGTATATACATAATGCACCAATGTGGGCTCCTCAACGAGTTGACCGTGGCTTGGAACACACCCTTCCTCGCAAGGGTAACCAACCAGTCACAGCATCCCAGGTGGACGTATACAGCATACAACCATGGGTACCATCAATGCATCACCTGGCTAGGAACACATCCTTCCTCGAAAGGGTAACCCATCATGCACCCCCCGTGGGTATCCATGTATATACACATCACACAATGACATTGTTCACATCAACATTATCTCTCATCAATGTCATTATCATCAACCAAATCATGCCATCTCAATGTCATCAATAACATCAACATCATTTCATTTCATCATCATCATCATAACACCAATATCATCTCATTTCAACATTATCAACCTAATTAACATTATCTCATTTAAACATTCTCAACCACATAAACATTATCTTATTTCAACATCATCATTATAATCATCAAATATCATCTCATTCATTCACAATCCATATTACCACGAGACTGGTATTTTAGAAAAATTCTAAATTAAAGAGGAGGACTACAATATAAAAAACACACTCTTATGCTTATTTAAAAATTTGATAAAGAATTAAATAGAAGAATGCATTATAAAATTTTGGGCAAAGTGTCCTCTGTAATTAAGATTTTTCCCAAACATCCAATCATTACAACAACAACATCATTCATAGTTTTGTCCATCAACAAGCAAATTTATCGGATCCCAGTAGTTAAAAACGCAATTTTTCTTGAAAATGAGAACACACAAGAACAAACACACATCAATCATAAATACATCGTATCTCATTAGTTAAAAACGTAGCTTTTCTTGAAAACCAACACAAAGCATGGACAAACAATTATCTTCATAGTTGGACTCCCTGGCCCCTAACTATGGTATCAAAACTATAACCAAGTAATAAACTCCCCTTACCTAACTAGCAGTTCTCCCTGTTATAGCCTAGCGGTATTGTTTCACGATCCTTCAAATACGCGTGCTTGTCCGAACGTAGAGCTCTACATACCAAATCGAAGACAGTTTTGTATAGATTTCAAAGACAAGGTCAACGTTAATAGTTGGGGTCAAATACCCACTCAAATCAAAAAGGGGCTAAACGATGTTTTGGGAGTTCACATCAAAAGACATCATTTTGAAAATTCGATCACACCAATGTGATCAGGGTTCAACAAAGATCACAGAAATGACATCAATTTCATAAAAAGAGACTTTTACAATATCTCATTTTCAAAGGATTTTCAAAGGAAGTATAGAAACAACCAATAAAGATACCCGGATCACAAGAGATATTAAGAGAGACTTCAAACTAGCTAAAAGAAGACAAGGAAACCATGGTTACCTCAAAAAAACCAAGAAAAGATGATTGGAGGCTCTGTTCTCTACCAAATCCTTGAAATGAGTTTTGAAGATTTCGCTCTGATTAAAGTGTTCCTCTCCATGCGATGGTTCAGCAAGAAACGGTGGCTCGTGGTGGTCACCAGTGGTCTTGGGTGGTGGTGGGAGGTTGGGTGGTGGTTTGGGAGAGGAAGAAGGCCATGTTTTTTTCATTTATGCTGCTGGTACTATTTAAAACTGACTTGACTCGCCCAGGCGAGCTAAAATGCCTTCTGAAATTCGCCAGGCGAGTTGACCAAATTTTAAAATTTCTTGTTCAGTGAAAAATTAATTTCTTGCACTTCAGATATTATTTCGTGAATCCGAACAGTCAAAAGTTACATATGTGGGTTAGGAGCCTACCTTCAATAGTTAAAGGTGATCCAACGGTTAACCAATACATAATAACAATTTTACTAAAATAGGTTTTTGGGTCAAACTCGAAATCACACAATTCAACGCAGCTCAAACAAACTTCAACTTAACGTTTGTTGGATATAGGGGGAGCAACAAAAAGAAAGAAGCTTATGACTTAGAAGAATGCTTTGAGCTTTTCACATGCCTCGAAGATTGTAATTCAAAATGAAGTGTATGAGAAAGCCAATCTGTTGATCCTTGCATCTGCATGCATATAATCATTTATTTTCTTAAATATTTTCATCAAAGAATCAAGGCTATTTTGAAAAAGAATTAAAATTGGAAATGTTTTTGGAAAAATGTAATCCTACTGTTTTAATCAATTACACAACAGTATAATCCATTATTTGCTTAAGTTTTAAATCTGGAAAAATATTGATGAACATTTTAATCGATTACATAACCTTTGTAATCGATTACATAGTGTAAAACGAAAGTAATGCGTTGCTGCTTTAATTGATTACCATAGATAGTAATCGATTGCACGAGCTATCTAGAAAATCATGGTTCACTGATTTAATCGATTACCATCCACTGTAATCGATTACACAAGCGTGTTTCTTAAAGAACCTTCATTGCGTTAATCGATTACTATACATTGTAATCGATTACAAAAGATGCTTCAGATATAAAACTTCACCGTTTTAATTGATTATAGTTCGGGATAATCACTTATTCTGTTCGTTGTAAAACCCAGAATGAAGCTTTGAACCCTTTAATTGATTAAGTGACACTTTAATTGATTACATAAGGCGTTTTAATTGATTATTTGGCGCGTGTAATTGATTACAGTCTGTTATAAAAGCTATTATAAATATGACAAAGGCTTGTCTTCAAATATTAACTTTAATACTTCGAATTTTCTGAATAAGCACAAGCCTTCTCAAAGTTTTAAAGTGATTTTCTAGGTTAACTAAGTTCTTATCCCACTCTTTAATCTTCATGGGTTTTGAATGATTTCTTGGGCAAGTATTCTCAAAGAAGTTTTGGAGAGCATGTTTTGAAATCCTTTTTCTCATTCAACTCTGATTGGTAAACCATATGCATTCATATTCATTGGATCATCAGGTTGTTTCTCGCCATTATATTTGATTGTAATTTTGTTTTTGCAATTTATGTTATTTGATGCTATTGTAAAGAGTTCTTTGAAGCTAGTACTAGAGTAGTGTTCTGTTGACGAAATACACACACTACGGCAAGTGCACCGCTCGTTTTCAAGTAATAAAGTGGGTAAGTAGAGTATCGTTCTCCACAGGGATTGGGGTGAAATTCACAGTAATATTCAGTCAATGCAATTGGAAACAAAAAGAAATTATTCGTGAAGAATTGTTGTGTGTTGAGTGTTTGAAAGTAAAAACAGACTATAAAAGAAATGCAGTAAATAATTCGGAGTGCTACCAATGGAAGAGACAATTGTGGTCAGGCACAATCACTAATGTTCCCTACCTCTTTCACTTAACTGGTTTATCAAGTTTGATCACTCAATGATACATCTTTTCTATTTTAGTAAATTCTAATTCCT
>PYAF01005545.1:62171-72962 GCA_007407185.1 Glycine tomentella
CCTCAATACCTAAATAGAATGGCCAATTCTAAATAAGAATAAAACAATGAAGAACAGAGTAAAATAAAACAATAAGAATTCTCATTCAATACCAGTCAAGTTACAGAGGAGTTTACATTAGTTCATGGCCTTCCCACAATACAAAGTTTAGCCTGCCATAGGCTTCAAAGAAACCAAAGCTGTCAAATAAAACATGATTTTGCAGTGACCTAGCCTTGATTCTTGACTTCCAAGGGTTTAGAATGATGTAGGGAAGTGTGTAGATGATGTTGGATGATGAAGAGAGTCTCTCCTTTCTTCAGTCCAGAAGGATTTCTTTTATAGATGAATTTAATTAGAGTAACAAAGCCTCTTTCTGTGCCCAATTTTGAACTTAATCTTTTTAAATCAGGAAACAGCGCCTTCGCAGCGTGGCTCGCGCGGGTTGCGGCGCTGATCGTCCCAGCAGTTCGAATTCATGGCGCTGATGGCGCGGGTGTCCGCGCGAATCGCGCAGATAGCACGAGTTGAAAGGCTGATCCAGGCATCTGGCGCGGGTCGCGCGGGATGTGGCGCTATCCGCGTGGAGCTTACAAATTGATGACGCTATTGGCATGGATCCTGGCGCGAGTGGCGCGACTACTTCGAGTTGAATGCCTGTATTTTCCATCATGGCGCGACTCGCGCGGATGCTGGCGCGATTCGCGCGGGACTTTGAACCTTGTTTTCTTCTTTATATGGTTGAATCTCCTCTTTTTGGCCCTGAAAACACATATTGGTAATAAAATGAGCTATAATCAAATATAATTAAAAACTAGCCTATAACTAATCTAATTCCTAATGATTTAATCGAAATATAACCTAAAACTATCCTAAAACTAAGATGTGTTTGCAACACATCATGTTCTCTAGGGAAGAACAAGGTAGTGTTCTCTGGTTCTTGATCACTAGAAGTCTAATAGGGTTTTAGATTTCTATTCTTTATCTAGAGTTGATAAAGTGTGTCTGATATAAAGCTTGTAAGAACTAAAATTTATAATAGTGGAACTCTAATCTAGTGTTGATTAGAAGAAACTGGTTGTAGCTTCTCTTGAGAAATGAACCAGTATAAATTTCTTGTGTTGATTTTCTTTATCTCAATCTTTACAAGTCATCTTGTTCATCTGTTCTTGGTGTTATTATCATTACTCAACAAGTTCTATCTTTTGAGCTATTGATTTCTTGAGCTGAGTAATTTGATCGATTAAAAGCATTTTTGGTTTAAAAGTGATTAAGATCCTTTGACTTTGATTTTATAAATAATTTTAAAAAAATACCAACTTTAAACCAATTCAACCCCCCTCATGGTTATTGTGGGTATCCCTATTGTTTTCAACGTCCACACCAAGCAATTGCACCAGGGTAATTTATACAATAATTCAACTAATCTAAACTTATCAAATAATCGAATAACACAAGAAATACATCAAACATTTATTTTTTTTTCAGTTATCGAAATTTCAAGGTGTTAGACTGTCAAGTACAATAAAGACCTAATCATCTCTCTGTACTTTGACTCATCAACCTTTTTGCCTTTTTCATCTAAATCAAGGTAAGTTGAGGTTGTCATTGGAGTTGCAGCATCTTTGTTTTTCTCTATGTCAAATTTCTTGATCAATTCATTGCAGCACTTTGTTTGGCTTAGGAATGTCTCATTCTTCATTTGCTTCACTTAAAGTCCAAAAAAGAATGTTAATTATCCCATCATAGACATTTCAAACTCATTCTGAATAGAGATAGAATTTTTTTTGCATAAGGACTGATTAGTTGAGCCAAATATCATTTCATCAAGAAGTTGCTCAATCTTTCATACCAAGACCTAGGAGCTTCCTTTAATCCATAAAGAACTTTCTTTACTTTAACAACATGGTTTGGATATTTGCAATCAACAAAACCAGGAGGTTAATCAACATAGATTTCCTCCTCAATATATTTATTAAGAAAACACTTTTTACATCCATTTGGAATAATTTGAAATCCATTAAACATGCAAATGCAAACAGTAATCTAATGGCCTCTAACCTTGCTACTGGAGCATAGGTCTCTTCATAGTCTATGTCTTCCTCTTGGTTGTAACCTTTTGAAACCAATCTAGCTTTATTTCTGACTATGATTCCACTTTCATCAAATTTGTTCCTTAAACCTACCTCATCGCTACGATATCACTAACTCTAATCGGGTGAATTTCAAATTTTCATGAAAACTACATTATTTTGATTATAAAAATGGTAGTAAATTTTTCACGATAATACAATTATCATACACTAGAACAAATACATAAATGGATATACATGGATGTACATTTAAAACATTACATATCATTCACATGTCAGAACACAATCTAGTTCTATATACAAATATTTACGTCTGGAATGACATGACCAACAAAAAAGATCAAGGGACTAACTAAGAAAGAGTTTATTAACAAAACACAACTCTTTTCCAAAAAGAGTTCCAACATTATTATGTCGGTTCAACGGCTCCAACAAAAAAGAAGATCTTCCTCCAAGGTCACCTATTGTTGCTCATCTGCTTCCACTAACGAAGGTTCTTGATCATCACAAGTACCAACTACACAGTACAACAAATGCAAGGGTGAGTTTATTATATATAGCTAACAATTATCAGGTAATCACAATTGGAAAGGAAACAACAGTAACAACCACAATTATTACCATAATTCCATCAGTCCAATACACACTTGACAACGTAATCATCCAATTCATTTCACAATTCAAACAATCATGTTAAGAATGATGCATGCTCCTAATTTCACTCTCACCATGTGTAACGCCTCGATTTATCATCTTGTATTTTATTGCTTTTTAGTTAAATTTTTTTCAACTTATTTAAAAATATCAATTCAAAATTTTTGCTACTGAATAATATTCAAAATTTCAAAATCATATAATAAGAGTACAAAAGATTTTCTTCATTGAGAAATACTTGAAAGTCTGATGTTCAATAAAATACAGACTGTTGTTAATTCTTTTTACATAGTACAAATAACTAAATACTTTGTACAAAAATTAATCTTCATATCTTCAATCAACAGAAATCTTCTTCGTGTATACAGCTAATAGTCTCTGTTCATCTGCTCGCTCGAATAAAATCGAGGTCATGGCAGGTGTCAACCACAGACACAAAGTACATGGTAAGTTTATGATAAACATAATTCAAGTCTCAAAATATATACAAAAAGTCATCACAGAATATATACAGAAAGTCATCATAACATCATCAAAATATGATGCATGCTTCTCTTCTTTATATGATGCATGATTCTCTCAAATTCTCATCATTTGGTACCATAGTCAAGATAGCCCGATCCCAGTGGCACGGAATTGGATCGACCAGTTAGGGTATTGCAGTGTTGCAATAGGACTCCCACCCACACTTCATGTGATCATCATGGGTGGCGTGTTCTCCTCACTACCAATTAGCCCCCAGCTCAGACTCCTCTTGTTTGAACGCACGTCTTAATTCTTTCAGCTATCTGACACACCTCCTCTTGAGACAAATAACACAGATTAACCTCCGCCAGGCATATGCATATGAGACATTTAAGATTGATTCTCTTTTTATTTTATCATCTCATATTTTTTTTCAATTTATATCTCACATGCTTTACTTAAAAATTCAACATAAAATCCAGTACAAAACTTAATATAATATACATGTACAAAGATTCATAGAAACACATGAAGTTCATAGAAATTTATAGAACACTTGCCAACACTTGAACTTCATGAAAAATTTCACAGAAACACTCAACACAAAAATTCCAAATATTTATTTAAACAGAACAACACTTAAGCGATCTTTACTTCTTTGAAGCATTTCATCAAACACATGGTGTGCAAACTTTGTTCTTCATAGAAATAAATGAAATTCTATACAAACTTAAACACAATTAATACTCAAACTATATTTATCATAAAGCTTCCCCATACATACTTATTCAACACAAGTAACACTTAAATTATCTTTACCATAAAACTTCCCTATATGTACGTTATAATCATTTATGAAGCTTGTCTTTCTCTTCCTATAAAGCTTGACAAACTTCTCCTAAGGGTACTTCATCCTTCTTCACGTGACCTTCAAAGGAAGTGGGGTCTCTCTTCTACTTGATTTAGGCTTAGAAAAGAGAAGGATGAAAATGAAATGGAAGAGGTATAATGGATGGCTTTTCACGTGAAGGTGTAGGGAAATGACCTTGGAGTGTGATTTGCACTTAAGACCCCTTCACCCCTTTATATAGTAGTTGGAAAATGCTATGGACACTTCTACCCTTCTTAGCTAGTTACTCTCATTTAGTTCCATTGTAACTAAGTTTCTTTCCGTTCCATTCCATTCTAACCAAAGTCATTATGATTCCATTACTTTTCTAGGAAAAATCTTCTAAGCCATGATTACTTTCTTACACTTGTCCAATTTATGAAGCCTTTCCTTCTTTTCCTTCCAAGTGTCCCTCTATGTGGCAAATTTATGAAGCTTCCCCTTTCTTCTTCATCATTCAAGTGGACATCTAGGCAACAAGATAAGATTTTTGCTTTCTTTTGCATTTATGCCATACAAGTGTCCTTCCACTTTTTATCACAAAACTTTTTTTAGTAAAATCCTAATTATGGATTTGTTAACCGTTGGATCTCTTTAAAATTTTAAAGGTACACTACTATCCTACATATGTAACTTTTGACCGTTGGGATTGTTGAAATAATATCTAGAGCTGTCCACATGATCTATCAAAGGAGACAAGAGAAGATTTTTCTTTTTATCTTGTATACATGTTCCAAGTGTCTACCACTTGTCTCCTTTATGAAGCTTGTCTTCATAAGTTTCTTATTCATGAAAGTTCTACTCCCTTCTACATCATTCCACATGTGAGCTTCAAGCTTAAGGGGTAGGAAGACAAGTTTTTCTTTCTTTTATGCCATTACATGTCATTTTTTATGCTAAAGTAAAATCTAATTCCAACTATGGTTTTCCACATGGTAATTCCTTGTAGGAAGTCAATTTTAATTTGAATTCTCTCCCCTAAAGATAATATGAAACAATAGAATTCTAGAGATCTCCAAAAATTGGCTTTCAAATTACTTACAATATCAATAGCTCATAAATTGTCCATACCAGGTGCTACACAGACCTTTGCATACAAGACTATTTTTAACTTAATTCTAATTGGTCCATTCCACTTCTAACCATCAAAATTATTAAACCATTTTATTAGATAGATCTGAGCATACTACAATTGAGAGAAAATTCCACAGATTCTATTTCTTATTTTTCCATATTTTTCTAATGCCCAAATCCTTATGAATATAATTTCAAAGTTGTCACCTTATAAAATTCATAGAAATTCTATTCTAAGGTTTCTTGTCACAAAATCTCTTAATAATCTGCTATCTAAGAGTGCTTTGTACTTCTATCAAGTTTCCACAGAATCTCAAAGGGTATCTGGTCATATCTGGCCTGAAGGGCATTATGGTAATTTGTCACTCTAGGGATGTGATTGTAATTTTCCAAAATGTTCAAGGGTATTTATGTAATTTCCACCACAAAATATCTAGCCAAAATATCTAGGGGCATTTTTGTAATATTCACCTCAAGGGCATTTTTGTCATTTCCGATTTAAGGAAAGGGTAATATGGTCATTTCTGCCCAAACATTTTTGTAATGCCTCTAATTAATATTTCACCCAAATGATTCAAAAATGGACCATTAATTCTTCCATAACCTAAGACTTGCATTAATAAATATTTGAGTATGGTTCTAAAATTTTGGGGTGTTACACCATGCAATGTGGTACCATATCCAAGGAAATAGCCTTTCATAGGAAAATGATTCATTGCCTATTAGGGTTATCATGTCGTGCACAGGTCATTCCCCCCCACGGTGATCAACTAGTGGCGCACAGGAATTCCTAACCTGACAATCCCTTAGTACTTGCATTTTCAGCCCACAGAAACCCACAGGTACGCGCACGCCATCATTCTATTTCCATCAATGTAACATGAAGTATGAAACATGGGCACAATCAATGCATGACTCGGTTAGGAACACATCCTTCCTCGCAAGGGTAACCAATCGGTCGCTGCATCCCAGGTGGACATATACAGCATACAACCATGGGCACCATCAATGCATGACCTGGCTAGAAACACATCCTTCCTCGCAAAGGTAACTCGTTATGCACCCCCAATGGGTATCCATGTATATTCACATCACACAGTCACATTGTTCACATCAACATTTTCTCGCATCAATGTCATTATCAACATCAACATCATGTCATCTCAGTGTCATCAACAACATCAACATCATTTTATTTCAATATCATCATCATAAACATCAATATTTAACAAATAAGAATCATCAACCATATCAACATTATCTCATTTCGACATCATCAACCACATCAACATTATCTTATTTCAACATCATCAACCCAATCACATTATCCCATTTCAACATCATCATCATAATCATCAATATCACCTCATTCATTTACAATTCATATTACCACGAGATTGGTATTTTAGGAAAATTCTAAATTAAATAGGAGGATTACAATTGGAGGATGCATTATAAAAATTTGGGCAGAGTCTCCTCTATAATTAAGATTTTTCCCAAAAATCCAATCATTACAACAACAACACCATTCATAGTTTTATTCATCAACAAGCAAATTCATCACATCCCATTAGTTAAAAACATTGTTTTTCTTGAAAACCAGCACACAACAAGAACAAACATACATCAATAATAAATATATCGCATCTCATTAGTTTAAAACATAGTATTTCTTGAAAATCAACACACAACAGGAACAGACATATATCCTCATAGTTGGACGAGGCCCCCAACTATGGTACCAAAATTATAACTAAATAATAAACTCTCATTACTTAACTAGAAGTTCTCCTTGCTACAGCCTAGCGCTGTTGTTTCACGATCCTTCGAATACGCGTGCTTGTTTGAACGCATAGCTCTATATACCAAATTAAAGATAATTTTGTATAGATTTCAAAAATAAGGTTAACATTAGCATTCAGGGTCAAATACCCATTCAAATTTAAAATAGAAAGGGGCTAAAATGGTGTTTTGGTAGTCCACATCAAAAGGACATCATCACACTAATGTGACCGGGTTTCAACAAGGATCACAGAAATGTCATCAATTTCATAAATAGGAGACTTTTACAGCATCTCATTTTTAAAGGATTTTTTAAAGGAAGTGTAAAATTCCCAACAATGGTACCCAAAATGCAAGAGACACTAAGAGAAACTTAAACTAGCTGAGAGAAAACAAAAGAAACTAAGATTACCTCAAGGAAACCAAGAAGTAATGATTGGGATCTTCGTTCTTTATCTAATATTTGAGTTGGGTTTCAAAGATTCCACTCCAATTAAAGGGTTCCTCTCCTTGTGGTGGTCCAATGGTAAGCAGCGGTGGCTAGTGGTGGTCACCGGTGGTCTTGGGTGGTGGAGGAATGTGGTGGGAGGTTGGGGGAAGAAAATCCACACCAAGCAATTGCACAAGAATAATTTGCAAAAAAATTCACCTAATCTAAACTAATCAAATAATACAAGAAATACATCAAACATCTATTTTTATTTATCGAAATTTCAGGGTGTTACAAAACCCACTTGGTGCCAATAGGCTTGTGAGAAAAAGGTCTAGGAACTAATTCCCAAACTTCATTTCTCTTGAATTGATTAAGTTCATAATGCATGGAAAGCATCCAATGCTCATCAAGTAAGGCTTGATCAATATTCTTAGGTTCAATTTGAGAAACAAAAGCCATATCACAACAGAGATTTCTTAGTGAAGATCTAGTAGATACTCCCTTAGTAAATTCACCAATTATGTTGTCAAGGGAGAGATCTCTTGTAGTTCTCTAATCCTTAGGCTTTTGATTAGGTGTTGACTGTTCTATTTCTACATTTGGTTCCTTCTTTTCCTTTTCATTTAATCCATTGAGTTGCACATACTCTTCTATAGGACCTGCATCATTTTCACACTTCTTTTCCTCTTTAGAGGATTTAGACTCATCACAAATAACATGAATTGATTCTTCCATGCATAAAGTTCTTTTTATTGAAGACTCTATATGCTTTGCTTTGTAATGAATATACAAGAAAGATGACTTCATCTATAACACCCTGAAATTTCGATAACTTAAAATATATGTTCGACGTATTTGTTGTGATTGTTTGATTATTTGATTAATTTAGATTTTTTGATTTGTTGTGCATTTTACCCTGGTGCAATTGCTTGGTATGTATGTTAGGTTGTGCAAAGTTTGTTTGACCCGAAACTTGTTTTAGTAAACTCATCATTCTGGATTGGTTAACCGTTGGATCGCCTTCCAATTTTAAAGGTAAGCTCTTAACCCATATATGTAACATATAATATGGCCTGGCTTACAACATTCAAAGCAATTGTAGTTGGTGTTGTTGTTATCACTCTTTTTGTTGTTGTTATCGTTGAACTTGGTAAACTTTCTGTTCTTGTTTTTCCTCATGAATTTGCTAAATCTCTTGACTATTAGGTTCAGATTCTCATCACCCTCATCTTCACTTGAGTCTTCTTCTTTTTCAACATATGAGGATGAAGCTTTCAAGGCAATACTCTTTTGTTTTTTATCTGCATCTTCAGCATGTGTTAGTTAAGACAATTCTAATTCATACTCAAGTAGCTTATCAAATAGTGCAGCCAAGGACATTTTTGAAAGATCTTTTGACTCCTTGATTGTTGTCACCTTTGGTTGCCATGGTCTTGTTAGGCACTTTAAGATCTTGATGTTTAATTCTTTAGCATCAAATGTCTTTCCAATACCAAGAAGATGATTTACAATGTGTGTGAATCCAGTTTGGAGTTGAGATATGTTTTATGTTGTGTTCATATTGAACATCTTGTACTCATGAATCAAGGCATGCTTCCTTGATCTTCTGACTTCATCTGTTCCTTCATGAGTGATTCCTAACATCTCCCACATCTCCTTAGCGTTTTTACACCTAACAGTTCTGAAAAATCCATCAGATGAAAGTGTAGAAGTAATCATGTTATTTGCTTTGAAATCGTATTAAACTACTCTTTTTTCTACATTTGTCATCTCATCCCACTTTGGGAATCATTTCATTATCAATAGTTTTTATTGGAATCAAATGACCTTTTTCTATCGCATTCCATGCACCAGGGTCATTTAATTGAATGAATATTTGCATTCTGTTTTTTTCAAAAACTGAAATACTCTCCTTCAAACATTGGAAGACAATTGAGGGAGGCACTCTCCTTGAAGGTAATTTGTGTGGTATTCATTTTCTTTGAAAATGATTGTGATCTTGAATAACACTCAAGAACTTGCTCTTGATACCAATTGAAAATAGTATGAACACACACAATAACCAAGAGAGGGGTGAATTTGTTTAAACTAAGTCTTTTAAAATCTTTAAAATAATCAGAGTATTAAGATCGTATCACAAAACACCCTTGAAATCTTTTAGTCAATCAAATTCCACCTTTAAAGAAAGCAATAGCTGAAATTATATTTTTGATGATTCTGAAAAGATTATCCACATGAATGATAATCAATGACGACCACAAGAGATAAAGAGAAAATATTCAACACCAAGAAATATACTGGTTCACTTCTTAACTTGAGAAGGTACATCCAATTTCTTTCAATCAACTTGGTTAGAGATCCATTATTCATAAAATTCTTTTCTTGAAAGCTTACAAGAATCACCCTTAATCAACCCTAGATTAAGATCAGAAATCTAACTCCCTTAGACTCCTAGTGATCAAGACATAGAAAATCACCTCTCTACTCTTCCCTCTAGAGAAACCTACTTTAGACAAGCCTTAAGAAATCCTTTGTAATAGTAACAAACAAACTGAAATTCTAAAATGAATTACAAACAAAGTTTAATGGAGAGAGACAACCTGATGATCCAATGTATATGAATGCATTTGATACCAATTTTGATCCAATTTGAATAAAAACAAATTTTAGAGAAAAATCTTCAAGAACTTCTTTAGAATCTTGCCCAAAAAGAAATTTTTCAAGGTAACACGAAAATTTAGAATTTGTGGGACAAGAGCTCGGTGACTCAAAATATCTCTTCTCACTTAAGAAGACTTTTGAAAATCTATAAAAATTTTGTTGTGTAATGTTCTGTTCATTTCAAAAGACCCAACAATATTTTATAGAAAACTATTATAACTGAATGTAATCGATTAAGTCCACTTGTGTAATCAATTAATATCATATTTAATCAATTAAAGTGTTCTTGACCTTTTTGGAAAAGATACATGAGCAAAGTAATCGATTAATTAACCATGTAATCGATTAACACATGAAGTCTTGTTTCAAAAAATGTGCTAAGTAATTGATTACCACCATATCGTAATCGATCATCACAGGAAGACTTGTTCTATGATTGTGCAGTGTAATCGATTATGACTCAGTTGTAATTGATTAAAGTGTTAATCAAATCTTAAGTAATAGATTACCATATACTGGTAATCGATTAAAGCAGTGCGAAATAATTTTCCAAAAATTAACCAATTGTAACACCCCAATCCGCTTATCAGGGTCATTACTGTAACACCCCGTGTGCACCCGGTGCGTTATCCTTAAAGTATCATGAGCGCGCTATCAGCGTTATCTGAACGCATTGCGGAAGCGATAGAATCGTTTCTCTTGATATCATTATGCATGAAATATAAACCCAACACATAAAACATCAACCTAAGCCACTACTG
>PYAF01005545.1:108722-130456 GCA_007407185.1 Glycine tomentella
GCAACCAAAAGTTACAGCAATCAAGGAGTCCAAAGACTTGTCAAAAATGTCAATGGCTGCATTATTTGGTAAGCTTCTTGAATATGAATTAGAAATGTCTCAATTAACATCTTGTGAAGATGCAGAGAAGAAAACGAGAAGCATAGCCTTGAAAGCTGCAACTGCTAAAGCTGAAAAGGAAGAGGAAACTAGTGAAGAGCATGATGAAGACAATGTGAACTTAGTGGTGAAGAAGTTTAGCAAATTTCTGAGGAAAAACAAGAACAAAAGATTCAGCAAAGGAAGCAAAAACAGCAGCAATAACAACAACTTCAACAAGAAGATTGACAACAACTTCACATGCTTTGAGTGTGGCAAACCGGGTCACATCAAATCTGAATGTGCAATCTACTTGAGGAAGCAACAAGCTGAGAACAAAGTCAAGAAGGAAGGAAAAGGGAAAAAAGCATACGTAGCTTGGGAGGACAATGAGTCAACCACTTCAGATTCTTCCATAGAAAATGAAGAAGCTAACATGTGTCTCACCTCAACCATCAATGAAGATGATGATGATTTGCTAAGTGAAGGAAGTGAGGTAAACGCTGAACTTGACCAAGCTATTCATGCTTTTCAAGAGATGTATGAGGAAGCCCAAAAACTTGCAAAATCCAACAATAAGCTCAAAGGAAATCTTAGATGGCATATTGAGAAAATAACTGATTTGCCAAATGAAATTTGCAGCTTGAAAGAAGAAAATGAAAAACTTGTTTCAAGTTACAAATTGAATGGATGTGTGTGTGCTTCTTCCTCTAGCAATGTTGACAAGTATAAGATGCTTCAAAAGGACTTTGATGATTAAACAAAGTCAAGGTGAAGAGTATATGTTGCTTTTATCTAAAAACAGTTATTTGATTGATCTCTTGAGAAAGTTTTATAAAGGAAAATTCAACTTGGCTGAAATGTTGAGTGTTCAAAAATATGCTGGAGATACTTCTGGATTAGGGTATAAACATGGATAAAAATCTTTTGGAAAAACAGTTTTTGTACCTCCAAAACAGAAGAATCAAAAGTGGCAAAAGAACTCAAGAGTCAACAAATATTCTGGTTTTGGGAAAACTCAAAAATCTGTCACTTGCAACTATTGTATGGAGAATGGGCACACATATTTTAAATGCTATGCTAGGAGATTCTATGTGCCCAATGGTGATTGCATTTGGATTCCCAAAGTAACAAGAAAAGCTAACCCTTATGGACCCAACCTTGAGTGGGTACCTTCCATTAAATTCTGATTTGCATTTTGTAGGTGTGTCTAAGGGCTAGGACTTCAACTTGGTATCTTGACAGTGGATGCTCTAGACACATGACTGGAGACATGTCACTCCTCTCAAATCTAACTTTAAAAGAAGGAGGATATGTCACTTATGGTGATAATAACAAAGGAAAAATCATTGGTGAAGGCAATATTGGGAACAACATCAAAGCAAAGATAATGAATGTGTTGTATGTTGATGGACTGAAGCATAATTTGTTGAGCATTAGTCAGCTGTGTGACAAAGGCTTCAAGGTGAACTTTAACAAAGAATGTTGCATAATTTCAGATGGTAGAAATGGTGAGGTACTGCATATAGGTAAAAGGAAAGGTAACATATATGTTCTTTCAATTGATCATGCATTATTCCATACATCATCATGTTTAATCAGCAAGGTTAATGAAACTTGGCTGTGGCATAGAAGAGCAAGTCACATAAACATGCATCACATGAACAAGCTCATTAGAAAAGACTTAGTTATTGGATTACCCAAACTCAAATTTGAGAAAGACAAACTTTGTGATGCTTGTCAAAAGGGGAAACAAACAAAGAACTCTTTTCAAAGTAAAAACATTGTTTCCACCTCAAGACTACTTGAACTACTTCACATTGATTTATTTGGTCCTTCTAGAACTATGAGTTTAGGTGGCAATTATTATGGACTTGTAATTGTGGATGATTACTCTAGATACACTTAGACTTTGTTTTTGAAATCCAAGAGTGATGCTTTCCTTGCTTTTAGAAAAATGGCCAAGCTTACTCAAAATGAGAAAGGATGTAAAATAGTTTCAATAGGAAGTGACCATGGTGGTGAATTCCATAATGAACATTTTGAAAAATTCTGTGAAGAGAATGGAATTAATCACAATTTTTCAGCTCCAAGAACGCCCCAGCAAAATGGTGTTGTGGAGAGGAAAAATAGATCTCTTGAGGAAGGAGCTAGAACACTTCTTAATGAATCTAATTTACCTATGTATTTTTGGGCTGATGCTATAAGCACTGTATGTTATACTTTGAATAGATTACTTATAAGGCCTATTTTAAAGAAAACTCCTTATGAACTATACAAAGGAAAGAAGCCCAACATTTCTCATTTGAGAGTTTTTGGCAGCAAGTGTTTTGTATTGAACAATGGGAAAGAATCACTAGGAAAATTTGATGCTAAGGCAGATGAAGCAATTTTCCTTGGATATTCATTGCATAGCAAAGCATATAGAGTAGTCAATAAAAGAACAATGTGCATTGAAGAATCTGTACATGTGATTTGTGATGAAACTAATCCCTCTAAGGAGGAAAAAGAATTAGATGGTGATGCAGGTCAGCTGGAGGAATTAATTGATACAAGAAATACCTCAATCAAAATTGAAGAACCAAGTGCTGAAACAAAAGAAAGACCCGCAACTCCAGTACAAACACCTAAAGATTGGAGAATAACAAGAGACTTATCACTTGACAACATAATAGGTGAAGTTTCAAAGGGAGTATCAACTAGATCCTCATTAAAAAACCTATGTTGTGATATGGCATTTGTTTCACAAATTGAGCCTAAGAACATTGATGAAGCCTTGAATGATGAACATTGGATGCATGCAATGCATGATGAACTCAATCAGTTTAAGAGGAATGAAGTTTGGGAGCTTATTCCTAGACCTTCATCTCTCAAACCTATTGGCACAAAATGGGTTTTCAGAAATAAACTTGATGAGAGTGGAATCATAGTAAGGAACAAAGCCAGATTGGTAGCTAAAGGATATAACCAAGAGGAAGGCATTGACTATGAGGAAACTTTTGCTCCAGTTGCAAGATTGGAAGCAATCAGGTTATTACTTGCATATGCATGCCTCATGAATTTCAAAATTTTTCAAATGGATGTTAAAAGTGCATTTTTAAATGGATACATTGAGGAGGATATATATGGTGAACAACCTCCTGGTTTTAAAGATTTTAAACATCCAAATTATGTTTACAAACTGAAAAAGGCACTTTATGGTTTGAAACAAGCCCCTAGGCAATGGTATGAAAGATTAAGCAAGTTTTTGCTTGAACAATCCTTTATTAGGGGGAGTGTTGATAAAACCTTGTTTATCAAAAGGCTTGGCAATGATTTCTTATTGGTTTAGATTTATGTGGATGATATCATATTTGGTTCTACTAACCACATGTTATGCAAAGATTTTTCTTCAGCTATGCATAAAGAATTTGAAATGTCAATGATGGGTGAACTTACATTCTTCCTTGGACTTCAAGTAAAGCAAATGAAGAATGGAACCTTTCTTAACCAATCCAAATACTACTTGGAAATTATCAAGAAATTTGAAATGGAGAAGAGCAAGGATGCTGCAACTCCCATGGCTACATCAATATATCTTGATACAGATGAAAGTGGAAAGAAAGTTGATGAGTCAAAATACAGAGGAATGATAGGATCATTGTTATATTTGACAGCAAGCAGACCTGATATAATGCTTAGTGTGTGTTTGTGTGCTAGATATCAAGCAAACCCCAAAGAATCACATCTTACTGCTGTCAAGAGAATTCTGAAATATCTCAAAGCTACACCAAGAGTTGGTCTTTTGTATCCAAAAGGTGCTTCTTTAAATATTATTGGTTATTCTGATTCTGATTTTGCAGGTTGCAAATTAGATAGGAAAAGCACAAGTGGCACGTGTCATATGCTAGGAAGCTCATTGATCTCATGGCATTGCAAGAAGCAATCATGTGTAGCACTTTCCACTGCTGAAGCTGAATATATCTCAGCTGGAAGCTGTTGTGCTCAAAGCTTATGGCTCAAGCAGCAAATGCTTGATTATGGAGTAGAATTGAATGCTATTCCTTTGCTATGTGACAACACAAGTGCCATCAACATAACAAAGAACCCAATAATGCACTCAAGAACAAAGCATATTGAGATAAGGCATCATTTCCTCAGGGATCAAGTTCAGAAAGGTAACATAAAGGTAGACTTCATTGACACCAATCATCAACTAGCTGATATTTTCACAAAACCACTTTCAAGGGATAGATTTTATACACTTAGAAACATGCTAGGGATCCTTGATGAGAGTAACATTATCTAACTTGTTCTGTTTGTGGTTTATATGATATATGAAAGCCAACATGCCTTTAAATGCTAATATGTTTGAATCGTTATAAAAATGCTACTAAAATACTCTGTATATGTTAAATGCTCTGTAGTAATCGATTACACCACGGGTTAATCGAATAATATCATTAAAACTCAAGTCTGGAACGAAATTTGTAATCATGTAATCGATTACATACCAATGGTAATCGATTATTCTTCACAATCTAAGAAAACACCTTTCTCTGGAATAATCGATTACACATCAGGATAATCAATTACTATGTCTAAAAATTCAAAACTTCAAAGTACGTCTCTCTGGGATAACCAATTACTTATGAGCCGTAATCGATTACCTGTTATAATAAAACAATGCCCACTCAGTAATAATCGATTACCACTCGGGATAATCGATTACATATAGTTCTGTTACTTGTTCAAATGGATCAATGCTCTGAAACAATCGATTACTTATGGAAAGAATCAATTACAAGTCTTCTCTAACCTCTGATCCTTAGAATAATAATTGATTTCATAACAAAATTAATCGATTATCATGTTTGTTAAAGAAAAACGATTTAAACTGAAATAATCGATTACTCTGCGAAATAATCGATTATTTGTGTTGTTGCATGTTCGTTTACTGCTTTTATGGATTTGCTAAATAGCTAAATCAATGCAAAACAGTTTCCAATATTATTGAACCGTTCCAATGACTATTGCATTTAAAATTTATGGACGTTAGGAGTCTAAATCATGCCTATAAATAGAGATAGAAAGCCTTAAAGAAATTGCATCACAAACCTTCTTTGCCTTTAGGATAACTCATGATCAGAAGATGAATACCATGCCTGAGCCTTGTTACAAAAGTATCAGAAAATCTAAAAAGAAGCCTGAGGTATCATCCTTTCAAGAGGACTTTAAAGGCTGAGATCATGCTAATGCTTCAAAAGGATTTCAAAGCTAAAAATTATAAAGCATTGGATAAAATAAGAAGTTGGATGGAATCCAAGCTATCCTGGACAATCAAGAATCTGAAGATATCTAGGATAGAATAGCATTAGATGTTGTCTGATCTACTGCCTAGGATAAGTTAAATTTAGATTTTGTCTGATCTGCTTTCTAGGATATTATAGTTTTGGATTTTGCCAGAGCTGTTCTGTATACGTAATAAGATTCACATTAGTTTTTGTCTGATCTGCTTTCTATATGTAATGGATTAGGACTTAATGATTGTCTGATCTGCTTTCTATTTGAAATAAATAAAAGTTATGCTCTGTTTTTACTTCTATTTGTGTTCAGTACATTAATTTCATTATGAACTTGCTCCATATGCTATCCTATTAATGACTCTATGCTATTTCAGTATTAAACCTGCTGTGCTGACATTATTTTTGACTTTTAACAAGCCAAATAGGGGGAGAATTGATTAAGGGGGAGTAGTTTAATGTATACTCTGTTTATCCCTGTTTTTTTATTCAAATTTTTGCCCAGAAATTAATTTGAAGGGATGCTGAAATTTAGGGGGAGTTTTAAGTGTAAAACTGAACCTATATTAATAGAAAAATGATTGATTGAATGCTTCATGAACAACATGTGCTTTAACACTTGTTTTTGGCAAAATTGTTTGAAAGTTTTCAGGTTTATAATGCTTGTCAAACAATAGCTTATGCAAATTGATCTCCAAGAATCTTTGCTTAATCAAATGGAAGATTTGGCATGTTTAAAGCCAAAAAGGGGGAGATTGTTGATTCTAGTGAAGCCAAGTGTCAATGAATGAAGATCAAGCTTCAAGGTTTTTGACTTTCAAACATGCACAAAAGGATATGCTCAAAGGAAAACTTGAAGAATCAATTTGGTCATTTGTAAAAGGAAGTATATGATCTGATAATCCAAGTATATGCATCATGCATCATTCATTCATTTTAGGATCATTGGATTAATTGATTAAGTAAAAGCAATTGATTAGAAAGGCACTTAGAATAAAATGTTTTTGGAAAAATAAAGTTGCTAATAAATAATCGATTACATGAATAGGAGCATCGATTATTTTGTTCTTCGTGTTCTTTAAAAAAACAAAACATGATCATTGTAATCGATTGCATCTTGGTTTAATCGATTACTCAGGCTTTTATGAAAAGATGGAACTCTCTGTCTTAATCGATTACAATATTTGTTTAATCGATTACATGCCTGAACATGCATCTTAGGAAAATACAAGCTGACTGTCTTAATCGATTACTTCACAGAATAATCGATTATATTGTTCTTTGTCTAAACCCAAAAAAGCTCAAGATCATTTTAATCGATTACATTATTTCCTTAATCGATTACGAGGTTTATTTTGGAAAAACATGTGCCTCTGGCTTAATCAATTACGTATCGGAATAATCGATTAAATGGTTCGTTCTTGAAACTTAGAACATTTTATAAATAGATTAATCGATTACTATCTTGATTTAATCGATTACATATGCTAAATAATCGATTACTGGAGCGTGTTTAATCGATTATTTTCAGTTAAAAAGCTGTTATAAATAGAACCTCTTCGGCTGAGGTTTGTAATTTCTGATCATTTGTGAAATTTCGAAGTCTGAAGCATTCACAAAAACTTTGAGCCTTCATTAGTGAGATTCTCTGTGTTCTAAACATATCTAGCTTCACAAAATTCATATGGGTTGTTGAATTAAGAAGGTGAAGCATGTGTTCATTCAAAGATCAAGGAAAGAGAATACATTAAGTTGATTTTCTGTCATTTAATTCGTGGATTCATTCATTTACATGCATTCTTGGATTATCAGGTGATGTCTTTGATGGTGTAAATTGTTAATTGAATTGTTTGTAAAGATTGGTCTATTGTAAATGAGTTTATTGCAAGTGTAAAGATAGTGTTTCTCTAGTTTTTGCTGAGTAGTGTTCTTGGCAAAGGGATTTGGTCTCTAAGAGTCTAATAGGGTTTTAGAATTCTGAACTTTATTTAGGGTTGATAAAGAGAGACTTGTATAATTGCTTGTAAGGATAATTTTTTTTTTCAATAGTGGAACTCTACTCTAGTGTTAAGTGGAAGAACTGGATGTAGCCTCATAGTATTTGAGGTGAACCAGTATAAAATCTGTGGCTAATCTTTCTGTTAATCTCTTCATCTTATAATTACTTTGTTTGTGAATCAATATCATTGCTCAGAATTCTGTACTCTGTTTTCTATTCTTTGTGGAAAGGGAATTTGATTGAATATTGATTGTTGGTATTGAAACAATTTCTAAATGTGATAAAGATCCTGTGGTAACTCTGGTTTTAAAATTTTAATTGGACGAGGTTCAACCAATTCACCCCCCCTCTTGGTTGTTTTGAAGTGTTCCTTTGTTTTTCACACATGACATCTAACAAGGCCAGAGAAATATCAGATAAAATAGTGAGTTGAAGCAAAGGTTCAAATTATTAGTTTATCTATTTTGTTTGAATGAGTTGAAAATTTTTCAATCCTATTTTGCAGGACTTGTTAGAAGAACAAATGACACAAGGAAGCTTTGTTCCTCATGGTCAACACAACATATTAAATGCTGCAATTGGACGACTGGAACACCCTGGTAGGGTACGTGTTGCAGGGACAGGTGTAACCATAACTCAATATTTTGGACACACCTCACGTGCCTCAAGTAGTTCATGTGGATCCATAAACACTGAACAATTGGCTGAAATGGAGGAGAAAATGCATGAAAAAATGAAAGCTGAAATGAAGGACAAAATGAATGAAAAATTGATGTGGTGCCAACCATGGGGCTGTTTATTGAATCTCATGGGTCGACAAAGCTTGTTGCGTTGGGCAAAGTGTACAAGGGAACCTCGTCAATTCACAATGTTGAGTACTATTCTGTAATCGGCAAGTGCACCGGTCGCTTAAGTAATAAAGTGATAAGAGAGAGTTATCGTCCCACGAGGATTGTTTGACCAATTAAATCATAAATTAAATCGATAAGTTGGATAACAAATAAAGAATGAATAAGGTTGTTTTTGTGTGTGTGTGTGGAATAAGCTAAACTAAGAACTAAATATAAACATAAGCGTATAGACAAACTATGGAGGTTGATAATAAGATATGTGGTTAAGTAGCTAGGGCAATCCACACCAAATGCTTCCTACCCTTGTTCATGTATTGACTACCACCTTCATCAAGCCCAAATTACCCAACATGCATCCTCAACAATAGTAGCTAAGCCCTACTCCCGTAGTGTTCTTAACCCTTTAACCTACTCTAATACCCTAATCCCTTAGTGACATTGGTTAGGTCAAGCATTAAATGATGCACTAAATGGTTGCAAGCATACACTCATATCCCTAGTTAATGTACAGCTTGTCACTTTACCTAAGTCCAAGCATAGAGCCCTAATATTCCTATTGCAAACCCCAGCTCTCAAGATCTAACTAGAGTGATCAATTCCAGAGAGAGATAGAAACATGCATTCAACAAGATAAAATGAAATAACTTGGCATTAATAAAAGATAGCATCCAATACAATCCCAAAAGAGGTTACATTTAGTGCTTAGCCCTAACTACAATGAAGAACTAGCAAAACCTCATAATGGGTGGCTGTGTTACAAAACAAAATGGCATACCTAGCTGAAGCAAGGAAGAAGAAGATGGAGAAGCAACCCCACTTGACCTTCAACTCCCTAAAACACCTAACTAAGGCACCCAAGCTTCTAAAACCCCATTTTTGTGTTTTTCTCCCTCCAAAATCGTGCATTGAATGCTGAGGGTTAAGGTATTTATAGCCCAGCTTGTGAACTCTCTGTTTTGCCCTTAAAATGCTGCTGCTGTCGACCTGTGGCACCCTTGGCGCGAGCTTAGCGCTCTTGGCGCCGGGTTCCAGAACCTGCGGCGCTGACGACGCAGAATTGGCGCTCCTAGCGCTGGCTGACAGAGAGTCTGGCGCTCCTGGCGCGGGAAATGGCGCCCTTGGCGCCGAAGTCCAGAGAACCTGGCACTCTTGGCTCGGATCCGGCGCTCCAGGTGCCAACTTTCAGAACTGGCGGCGCTTTTGGCGCCGCACTGGCGCTCCAGGCTCCAACTTCCAGTGCTTCCAGCGCTCTTGGCGCCACAGCTGGCGCTGATGGCGCCATAGCTTTCTTCAGACTTGGCTCTTTTCTTCTGATTTTTGCAAGGTCTTGGCACTTGTGGCTGCTGGCAATTTATCACATTAGCTCAATTCACAACACAAAAAGGCAATTATCCATGCTTGATGCTCAATTCTTGCTCTAAAAAGCTTGGTAAAACCTTATATGCTAGGCGCATATCAAACAATTCCCAGATTTAGATATTGCTGTCCTTAGCAATAAACAAAGTTCAGGTAGGAAGCATGGATCAATTCTCAAGAATCAACATTGAACAAAACTATCTCTTAGCTTAAAATGCTACAAATGACTGAATCAAATCAAAACTTCACACAAATCTTTTCAAATCCATCAAACAATGAAGTCTAACTTGAATACCCCTCACAGATGCAAAATTCACTCAACACTCAAGTGTTTGGGTATTACAATCTCTCAATCCACCACTGCTCTAGCACTACTATAAACTTGATCCTATTCTCAAGTTCCTAAGAGCAAGAAACATAAACACATGCAAAATTGATCAAAAGGTCTTAAAAGGGTTGTAACTTGGCTTCGCTTACAGGTAGGAGTAATTGGGAAGTGACTAACAAGCATCGTGATTGAACTTACTACATTTTTAAGCTTTTCCTCTTTCTCTTTCTATTACTCCTTTCACAATTTCATTTTCTTTCCTTCCTTTCTTTCACTTGCTAATTCTTTCCTTTTTCATTTGTCAATTGGCTTAATTGAATGCCATTCTTTGTTTTTCATTCTTTTTCAATTTTCTGAATTCACCTTGACACTTGTATTCCTTTACTGCAAAACCACAGATCAATTAGTAGTTCAATCTCAACCAAGGTAAGGTAATAATTGTGGCTTGGTGTATTATCAGGTGATCAAACAAAAGAAGGCTTCAGGCTTAAAGGGGTTAGCAAAGGACTTAACTTGTAAGGAAGGCTGTTTGGCTCAAGCTTATCAGAACAAAATGCCTTTATCACATCAACATATGCATGCATTAGAGAGAAACAGATCAAGTTCTAGTGTACTATCACAATGAGGCATCCCTCAAAAGAAATTAACTGTATAAGCACAATCCTCACTGGCTATGGTATCAAGCTAGACTTATGATGATATCAGATCAAACAATGCATTCTATTTCGAAATGAATTCATTCATACAAGCATTCATACTCTCAGTTCAAGTTCATACAACATCAATTCATGATTCATGCCACCAATGCTTTCCAAAATTTAGTTCACAATTGACTGATCAAGCACATCTAAATCCGGGACATGCATGCCTTTAGCAAAATTGTCTAATATGTACACCTATGATTAGGTTAGAATTAGACGCAAAATTAATTGTAGTTAACTATCTGTATAGCTTCACAAAAAGAAAATTGTTATCCAAAAAGCATCTGCCTACTATGCAATTTTCAACCAAAAAGACGCATGATTAACAAAAAGACGTGTGTTTCCTCGATTAATGTGCCCCTATTCCCAGATTTAAACCCCTTACCGTCCCCAACAAATTAAACGCTTAAAACACACACAGATAACACGTTATAAGAGGAAACAAACTCGTGCATAATATTGGATCAAATCATGGCAGAAATGTCATATATATATATATATATATATATATATATATATATATATATATATATATACGGGCACGCACTGATGGTGCCAACAATGTGTAAATATGTCAGATACTAAATGTAAAGTGCAGAAAAGTAAATAACAAGAAACTAAAGCCAAAAGTAAATGAAGATAGAAGGAGTAAGGAAGTCAGTGTGTCTGATCCTCATCCATGGTATCAGTGGCAGCTGCTACAAGGGATGAAGGTGCATCTGGTGATGGCATGGCAAAAGCGAGTGGCGGAGGCTGAGACGGAGAACCATGTGGATCAACTGAGAAGCGCTGGCACAGTGCGGTGAGCATCTGGGACTGGTCGTCCATCTGGGCCTGCATCCTCTGCATATGCTCCTGCATCTGTGTAGCGATAGCGGTGAGCTGAGAGATCTGCTGCTGCATCCGCACATAAGTGGTGGAGTCCTCAAATATGGACTCCCGAGGAGGAACCTGGGAGGATGCAGCAGGGATGTCCTGAGCTGGTGGTGACGATGCTGCTGGTGGGAAAGGAGGTGAAGCGACTGGCTGCTGAGACGGAGGTGACGGGGGGAAGACCGGGACATCGGGCAAAGGATGCTCCAGACCCTCTCGAGGCCCATGCCTCGGGCTCCTAGCAGCCATCTCCTCAGGGGTCATGTCAGCAACACGGAGAAGTTAGTCCTGGAGGGTGCGCCTGACCGAGTCCATATATGTCTTCTGTGTAAGCGTGGTCGCAAGCGGCACGTCCAAGGGCTTATCGTCTGGGATCTCGAGGACCGCGTGCATACAGAGGTGGGAGATGAGGGAGGAGTGAGCAAGGTGGGATTGGGCTCTGCCATCCTGTATCATGTGCAGGATGCGATCCGATAAAGCCCCAGAGATATCAAGATTGATATCTCTCTACAAGACGTAAAGGAGGCAGGCATGCCCCACATTCACATCCATCAGGTTAGAAGACGAAAGGATGGTGGAGTTAACGAACAAGTGCCAGAAGTCAGACTCCAGATGCAGCTGACTGCGTCTGAGCTTCTAAGGCACGTAAGCGAATCCTATCTTCATCCGCCAAGCGGAGAAGCGCCCTGTGATGCCTCTGTGGAGCTCATCCGCAAGCTGAGGCATATCATCCCTGTAGGTAGCACGACCTATGCACGGGTAGGGCTGCATCCTGTCGAACCGCTTCACGAATCCTTAGCGGCGGAGTTCGTCAACAGATATCCACAAGAAATCCTCGATAAACTCGCGGTCAAAGGGGACGACCACTCCCCTGACCAAGCTGCGCCTCTCTCTCGCCACTGTAGGCATGTCCATGTTGGCGCAGAACTCCTTCAAGATGGAGCTGGAGCTGGGCTCAGCAAAACTGACCAGCTTCTGCCACTGGCGGCGCAGGATAACCTCCCGTATGAGGGAGTCCTCTGGTAAGTCTTCCCAGTCGATGACTCGCTCGGAAATGATCTTCTTTTGTGCATACCACTTGTCGAAACGGTCCTGGTGCATTTTCGACTGAAACCGGCCCGCATCGAAGTCGGAAGTCCTAGGCCTCTTGCTGGTAGTCCCTGTAGTGGCCTTCTTCTTGCCAGTGTCAACCTGTTTACCCTGTAATACAGAAAATTCCAATGTACCATATGCACTCATGTAGATTTATCAACAGATAACAGACAGCAGCACAAAGGTCTGCAATTCCCATATTTGAATTGTACTATATCAGGCAGACAACATCAAATAAAGCACAGAGAAGACTAACAGCCACACCAGTAACAATTTTATGCAAGTTTAACCCAATGCTAGAATTCCCAGATTTATACATGCAACATGGTAAGTTCAATCAACAAAAAGGCATGGCGTGAGGCCCCATGACGCAATAAACCAGACCAAACAATTTGAAAGTCCATGACAGTGAAAAGTTCCAGCAAACCAGGAAAGCCATTTAATAGTGCATCATCATTACAGAAGGCATCATATACATAGCAGTATACCAAGGTCTCTCAACGATATTTGTTATATGTAAGCACAATGAAAATCATAAATACAGTATAAGATATCAGCAGTGAACAGAAATTATCCCTGTCAAACAAGATTTTCAGAATTGCTTCCATCACAGAGGTTATGAAATGAGTGTGTAATATGAGAAACAAGCACCCCAACCATTGCATTGGACATTGCAGAACAAATAAAGAGTGTCCCACATACATAACTTAACACCACAGATTCAAATATGCTTTTCATGGTAGATTTGTCATAGAAGCATTATAATGGTAACAGTAATAAACTGGTCAATGTCAAGCACAAGGTTGAGATTATATGCTAGCCTACAGAAGAACTATCACCACAACCATTAATCTATGACAGTTCCAACAATTGTGTGAATGGCAGCAACATGGGGAATAATGAACAGAAAATTATTGAACTAGCCCATGCAAGCATATTCTGAAGATAAAATCAATTTAGGCGCAAACAATTTGCCATGGAGTTTAACAAAGCCTTGGAGTAAATTTCAGAGGATGTATGAATGGCCAATTGATACCACACTCAATGCATTGCAGAGACTTATGGCTAGATGTAACCAAAGGAGATGCAGTATGCAGTTTCACAGCCATGTATCACCCTAATGTAGGCACAATTCCCAGATTTGATTGAGATAGTATGATTATGCCCACAGTGATGTTCAGACAATTGATTTCAATTATTCACTTAAGTGCAGAGAACATAGAAGAACCATTACAGTTCAGTGCAGACTATCATCCAAAACTCAGGACTTAAGCTTGTTTTCAATAAAAATTTATCATGATCAATTTCACAACATGTATCACAAACACAACTTGATATTAATGCTACACCAATGTGCTTTCTATGCACACATGCCAAACCTGATCCCCAGATTTAATGATTTCAATAATGTACTCACAAGGAACTAGGAACCACAAAACATACATGCTCAGAATCAGGTGCATGAATTTTCATGATTAACCACACACACAGTCTCACCACAAGTGTCATCCATACATCCTTATACCAAAGCTACACTGGGGAATAAAATTTGTTCAATCCAAACATGATTCCTAGAGTATTCATGCAACAGGGTAAAATTCAATTAAAAGCAATGCATATGGCATATCAGACCAGATGGCTATGGAATTCCCAAATTAATGGTCAGCTAGGTGATTTTGCAGAGGAATATGCTGGACCTGAGGGATTCTCAAACAACGGGAAATTGAGGATTCTTAATATGCTTACACTCATACCATTCACAATGCAAAAGCATTACAGAATCAATCACAAAAATATGCTCACAATGCTGTTAGTTACACAAGCTGGCTAATCAAACATTGGTTAGCAAGTTCAGATACACCATGATGTATGAATGATTCAAGCAGGCATCACATGTAATACGATTCAGAAACCTGTGGTGAGATGTATCCAGGAAGGGCAATTACTGAAACCATTTAACAATGCATACAGATATGGAACTAACTACACACATTCTCATCAAAACAACTCTGGGAAATAAAAATGGGTTCAATTTAATCAAGCTTCCCCTAACTAATGGCACACCCAATCCCATTTAATCAAAACATGATAAAACCAGGTTAAGCACAACATGAAACAATTATAAAGACTCGGCTTTTACAAACCCCTATACCCATAAACCCAAAGCAAAACAAACATCCACCATACACTTCAGAACGCAGATTAGGCAAGAGCTTCATACCTTATCACGAGCCATGGTAGAAAAATGGACGCAAAATGGATGGAAACTGGGGCTTGGTAGACGAAAATGAAAAAAAATCGAAACAAATGGTGGAGGAAGCACAGAGGCCGGTTGAGTATGAAAGGGGAGAACGGAAATGAGGGGGAGATAGATCGAAAGCAAGAGAATGCAGAAGGAATAGGTAGGTGAGGTTGAGAGAATGAAGGAGAATGAGAAGAGGGAGAATGAGAATTTGAATTAAAATAAAATAAAGGCAGTGCCCTAAGTGTGGCGCTGATCGCGCCGCGTCCGGTGCCAAGAGCGTGAGATTCCAAAGTGGCTGGCGCCCAGAGCGCCAAGCTGGCGCTCAATCCTTAAATTGGAACCCAGTCGGCGCTGTTGGCGCCATACTTGCACCAAGAGCGCAGGAATTCAGAGGGTTTGGTGCTGATGGCTCCAATCTAGCGCCTAGGGTGCCACATTAAAAATGAAAGCCCAGCTGGCGCCGTTGACGCCAGTCTCGCACCAAAGGCGCGAGAGTCCAGAATGGTTGGCGCTAGTGGCGCCAACCTGGCACTCTTGGCGCCATACTCTTAACCTTGACACAAAATGCTTGACATTGTCTTTCAAAAGCTCAAGGTCACACCAATTCTCACACCAAATGGAAAATAAAGCTATAGATATTATGCAATTTAGAAAAACATAGACAATAACAACAATAAACACCAAAATACTGAAAAATGAACAAGTACATGGAAGCTAATGGAATCTATCAACAATATTTGCACAACTAATTATCTACTCTAGCCTAAGACCAGACTACACACATCACTAACACACAATTGAGTTGCCTCTCAATAAGCGCTTGTTTAACATCGCAAGCCTGACGGTTAATCCTCTAAGGATTAGGGGAGCTCAAAGGGATTGCCACAACATCCCTATCAACTGGACCACCATGATGTGGCTTTAGCTGCCATCCATTGACCTTGAAGGGTCTACTGGTGTCAAGGGGAGAGATCTCTACAGTTCCATAAAGGAAAACCCTTACCACTACAAATGGGCCAGACCATCTAGACTTGAGTTTACCTGGAAACAACCGCAAGCGCGAGTTGTAAAATAATACCTGTTGGCCTGGGGTAAACTCCTTAGAATGGATGTGCTTGTCATTCCATTTCTTGGTCTTCTCCTTGTACAACTTTGCATTCTCATATGCAGCAAGTCAGAATTCGACCAATTCATTCAGCTGCAACAAACGCTTCTCAGTCGCCTTTGAGAGCTCAAAGTTAAGGAACTTGTTGGCCCACATAGCTTTATGCTCCAATTCTACCGGTAGATGGCAAGATTTGCCATACACCAACTGATACGGCGACATACCTATTGGTGTCTTGAAGGCTGTCCGGTAGGCCCACAATGCATCGTCCAATTTCTTGGACCAATCCTTTCTAGAACTGCCAACGGTCTTCTCAAGAATCCTCTTTAATTCTCTGTTAGATACTTCCACTTGACCGCTGGTTTGTGGATGATAGGGCGTGGCCACCTTATGGGTTACCCCATACTTGGTAAGCAAACTCTCAATGTATTTATTGCAGAAATGTGTGCCTCCATCACTGATAATTGCTCTTGGAACCCCAAAACGAGTGAAGATGTTCTTTTTCAGGAAGTTTGCAACAACTCTGGCATCATTAGTGGGCAATGCCACTTCTTCCACCCATTTTGGAGATGTAATCAACGGCTACCAATATATATTGATTGGAGAAAGACTTGGGAAAAGGTCCCATGAAGTCTATACCCCATACATCAAACAATTCCACCTCCAAGATGCTGTTGAGTGGCATTTCATCCTTCCGGGATATTCCCCGTCCTTTGGTATCTATCACAATTCTCCACAAATGCCTTGGCATCTTTGAAGATAGTTGGCCAGTAGTACCCACTTTGCAGTACCTTGTGAGCAGTCCGATTGCCTCCAAAATGTCCTCCATAGCTTGAGGAATGGCAATGCCATAGAATCTTTGGAACATCAAACTCAGCTACACATCTCCGGATGATACCATCAGCACACTGAAAGTATAGGAAAGGATTGTCCCATTGATATCTCCGGGCATCATGCATGAATTTCTTCCACTGCTGCCATGTTAAGTCTTCTGGAATTTCCCCCACAGCCTTGTAATTGGCCATATCAGCAAACCAAGGAGTGCTTTCATTAGCCATCATTTGCTCATCAGGAAATGCATTATTGATCTCCAGTTGTAGACTATCTTGAAGTTCTTTCTCTTGGATCCTTGAGAGATGATCAGCCACTCTGTTTTCCACACCCGCCTTGTCTCTAATTTCCATATCAAATTCCTGAAATATGAGCATCCACCTCAACAAGCGAGGCTTGGCATCCTGCTTGGTCAACAAGTACTTCAAAGCATCATGGTCAGTGTAAATAATAACTTTAGACCCAATCAAGTAAGAACGAAACTTGTCCAAGGCATAAACCACTGCTAGCATTTCTTTTTCTGTGGTAGCATAATTTACTCGTGCTTCATTCAAAATTTTGCTAGCGTAGTAAATGACATGCAACAATTTGTTCTTACGTTGGCCTAACACAGCTCCTATAGCATATTGACTAGCATCACACATAAGCTCAAATGGTAGACTCCAATCAGGGGCAATTAACACAGGTGCAGTGGTCAATCTCTCTTTAAGCACATTAAAAGCATTCAAGCAATCAACATCAAAGTTAAATTCAGAGTCTTTGACCAACAATTGACTAAGAGGCTTAGCTATTTTGGAAAAATCTTTAATGAATTGCCTATAGAACCCCGCATGACCTAGGAAACTATGCACACCATTCACATTAGCGGGTGGAGGCAATTTCTCAATCAGCAAAAGCTTAGCCTCATCAACCTCAATCCCTTTAGAGGAGATTTTGTGACCCAAAACAATACCATCACGTACCATGAAATGGCACTTTTCCCAATTAAGAACGAGGTTGGTCTCTTGACACCTCTTTAGAACTTTAGACAAATTAAACAAGCAGGCATCAAAACAAGAACCAAATACAGAGAAATCATCCATAAACACCTCTAAAAATTTTTCTACCATGTCAGAGAAGATAGAAAGCATACACCTTTGGAAAGTGGCAGGCACATTGTAGAGGCCAAAAGGCATTCTTCTGTATGCGAAGACTCCAAAGGGACAAGTAAAGGCTGTCTTCTCCTGGTCCTCAGGTGCTACAAGAATCTGGTTGTAACCAGAGTAGCTATCCAAGAAGCAATAGTACTCATGCCCGGCCAACCTCTCTAGCATTTGGTCGATGAATGGAAGCGGGAAGTGGTCCTTCCTTGTGGCATCATTCAACCGACGGTAATCAACGCACATTCGCCACCCGGTGATAGTCCTAGTGGGGATCAGATAATTGTTATCATTTTGGATCACAGTGACCCCACCTTTCTTGGGCACAGTTTGCACCGGACTAACCCAAGCGATATCTGAAATCGGATAAATCATGCCCGCATCTAGAAGCTTCACCACTTCTTTTTTGACTACTTCCTTCATCATGGGGTTAAGCCTTCTCTGAGGTTGCCTAACCGGCCTCACATCGTCCTCCATTAAGATCTTGTGTGTGCAAAACGAAGGATTAATACCCTTCAAGTCTGATATGGACCATCCTATGGTGGACTTGTGAACCTTCAACACCTTGACAAGCTTGGCTTCTTCCTCCTCAGATAGACCTCTGTTAATAATGACAGGGTAGATCTTGTCTTCCCCCAAGAATACATATTTTAGGGCTGCTGGTAACTCCTTCAACTCCAACTTTGGTGGCCCATGGTCAAGGTCAGTTTCCTTCTTTCTAGAATCTCAACTGTTGCTTCTTTTGCTTCCTTAATGACCGCCACATCTTGAGCTTCCATTATATCTTCAAATTCTTGCTCAAGAGACTCATCTGTGTGAATCAAAGCATCTAGCACATCAATCCGAAAGAAATCATTCTTGTCCATAGGAACCTTCATAGCATCAAATACATTAAAAACAATGGATTCATCAAACATCCTCGGCTCTAGTTTCCCTTCAGCGACATCAATGATAGCTCTAGCCGTAGCCAAGAATGGCCTACCTAGAAGAACAGGTATCTCCCCCTCTTCCATGTCCAGAACTATAAAGTCTGCTGGGAAAATGAATTTATCCACCTTGACCAAAATATCTTCAATGAACCCGCTTGGTCTCCTTCAAGGATCTATCAGTCAATTGCAAGGATACCCTGGTAGGTTTCAACTCGGAAATGCCCAATGATTTGCAAATTGAGAGAGGCATCAAGTTGATACTTGCACCAAGGTCACATAGAGCTTTGCCCACATTAACATTACCTATGGCAATAGGTATGTTAAAGCTTCTCGAATCCCGCAGTTTAGGTGGAACTCTACTCTGAATGATGGCACTGCACTCTTCAGTCAAGACCACGGTCTCACATTCTTGGAGCTTGTGCTTCTTAGATAACAAATCCTTCATAAACTTGGCATAATTTGGCATATTGGCCAAGGCTTCAGCGAAAGGAATGTTAACTTGCAGCTTCTTAAACATTTCCAAGAACTTGGCATATTGCTTTCGCTGTGCTTGCTGCTTCATCTTCAGAGGGTAAGGTGGTTTTTCAAATCCGAAAAAATCCAGAGGCTTCTTAGGTTCAGCTGAGATGGTTTCCTTCTCTTTCTCTTGCTCTTTAGAGCTGCTAGGTGGTTCTTCTTCAGGTTGTGCAACAGTTGGAGGAATTGTCTTCTCCTCCTCTTCTCTATTCACCACTTTGGTCTTCTCTTTAGGAGCAATGACAAGTCCACTCCTAGTGGTGATAGCTTTGGCATGTTCTCTAGGATTTACCACAGTATAGCTAGGAAATTGCCCAGGTGATCTTTCTGCTAGTTGCTTTGATATCTGGCCAATTTGAGTCTCCAAATTTCTGATGGAAGCACCTTGGTTTTTCAATTGAGACCTAGTCTCATTCATGAAGGCATCAATGTTTTGGATATGATCATTCGTGGTTTTAGCCAGTTGCAACATAGCCTTTTCCAACTTAGAAGGCTCCTTGGGAGGAATGGGAGGCGGTTGTAAGTAGTGGTTAGACTTGCAGTCCAACCCACCTCCATGTGGTCTTCTAGGATAGCTACTTCCACTCCCAGAAGCTTGATTATAATTTCTTTGATAACCTTGTGGTGGCCTTTGATCATACCATACTCCATTCACTTGAATTGGATCAGCCCCCACCAAGGTTGGACACACATTGGACTCGTGGTCCCCTTGGCAATATTCACATACAGCTACGCCTGCTCTGATTGAGGAAGCTTGAGCTTTGGATACCTCTAGCTTATCAATCTTAGCATTGAGGATGGCAAGCTGCTGTGATAGAAGTTTCTGTTCAGCCAACATTGCGTCTGTGCTACCCAAATGAATGACTTCCCTCTTTGGCTGGCTTGCAATGCTCTCATTCTCTGTTCAGGCCAAGGAATTTATCAATTCATGTGTTTAGGCTGTTGTTTTTGATCTGATAGAGCCTCCGGCTGCTCCATTAAGTAATAGCTTTGATTCGGGTGACAAACCATTGAAGAAGATTCGCACCTTCTTCCCAACCGGCATATCATACTGAGGACAGCGCTAGATTAACTCCTGAAACCGATTCCATGCCGCACAGTGTCTCTCCATGGAGCTGTGTGAAGTTGGTGATCTCATTCACCAGACGGTTATACTTTTCCATAGAGAAATACTGAGCAAAGAACCTTGTCATCAGCTCATCCCAAGTAGTTATGCTGTTAGAAGGTTGACGGCCTAACCATCTGAGTGCCTTCCCCTTCAGAGCAAAAGGAAAGAGGCGGAGCCTAATGGCATCATCCTTTACTCCTTGATGACGGATGGTGTCGCAGATCATCATGAAACGGTCAGCAAAGTCATGAGGATCGTCATCGTCCTCACCACCGAATTGATTCTTCTCCACCAAGCTGATAAGAGATGGGTGGATGTCGAAATGATTGGCTTGAATGGGTGGTCTGACAATGCTGGAAGGTGGTCGGACGAATAATGGAGCAAGGATATTCTCCATTAGTTCGTTCTCCGGTCTTGGCTGATTTCGATTTGGCTCAGCCATATCTAGTTCCTCATCTGATTCTTCTTCTTGTGGTCGAGAACTAGATACTTCTGCTTCCTTCCTTTGTTTCGTTAACCTCCGGTTCCTCCTAGCAGTTTTCTCAATTTTCGGATCAAACTGAAGATTCGCGGGGTTAGCGGTACCTCGCATAAACTCTGGAAGCACGTTAGTAACAAAATAAATCCAACCTTAAAGATAGAAATTTAAAATAAATTTGGCTTAAACAATCCCCGGCAACGACGCCAAAAACTTGTTGCGTAATCGGCAAGTGCACCAGTCACTTAAGTAATAAAGTGATAAGAGAGAGTTATCGTCCCATGAGGATTGTTTGACCAATTAAATCATAAATTAAATCGATAAGTTGGATAACAAATAAAGAACGAATAAGGTTGTTTTTGTGTGTGTGTGTGGAATAAGCTAAACTAAGAACTAAATATAAACATAAGCTTATAGACAAACTATGGAGGTTGATAATAAGATATGTGGTTAAGTAGCTAGGGCAATCCACACCAAATGCTTCCTACCCTTGTTCATGTATTGACTACCACCTTCATCAAGCCCAAGTTACCTAACATGCATCTTCAACAATAGTAGCTAATCCCTACTCCCGTAGTGTTCTTAACCCTTTAACCTACTCAAATACCCTAATCCCTTAGTGACATTGGTTAGGTCAAGCATTAAATGATGCATTAAATGGTTGCAAGCATACACTCCTATCCCTAGTTAATGTAAAGCTTGTCACTTTACCTAAGTCCAAGCATAGAGCCCCAATATTCCTATTGCAAACCCCAGCTCTCAAGATCTAACTAGAGTGATCAATTCCAGAGAGAGATAGAAACATGCATTCAACAAGATAAAA
>PYAF01005545.1:130556-143319 GCA_007407185.1 Glycine tomentella
TGGTTGCAAGCATACACTCCTATCCCTAGTTAATGTAAAGCTTGTCACTTTACCTAAGTCCAAGCATAGAGCCCCAATATTCCTATTGCAAACCCCAGCTCTCAAGATCTAACTAGAGTGATCAATTCCAGAGAGAGATAGAAACATGCATTCAACAAGATAAAATGAAATAACTTGGCATTAATAAAAGATAGCATCCTATACAATCCCAAAAGAGGTTACATTCAGTGCTTAGCCCTAACTACAATGAAGAACTAGCAAAACCTCATAATGGGTGGCTGTGTTACAAAACAAAATGGCATACCTAGCTCAAGCAAGGAAGAAGAAGATGGAGAAGCAACCCCACTTGACCATCAACTCCCTAAAACCCCTAACTAAGGCATCCAAGCTTCTAAAACCCCATTTTTGTGTTTTTCTCCCTCCAAAATCGTGCATTGAATGCTGAGGGTTAAGGTATTTATAGCCCAGCTTGTGAAGTCTTTGTTTTGCTCTTAAAATGCTGCTGCTGTCGACCTGTGGCGCGAGCTTGGCGCTCTTGGCGCCAGGTTCCAGAACCTGCGGCACTGACGGTGCGGAATTGGCGCTCCTGGCACTGGATGACAGAGTGTCTGGCGCTCCTGGCGCGGGAAATGGCGCCCTTGGAACTGAAGTCCAGAGAACCTGGCGCTCCAGGCGCCAACTTTCAAAACTAGCGGCGCTTTTGGCGCGGCACTGGCTCTCCAGGCTCCAGCTTTCAGTGCTTCCGGCGCTCTTGGCGCCACAGCTGGCGCTGATGGCGCCATAGCTTTCTTCAGACTTGGCTCTTTTCTTCTGATTTTTGCAAGGTCTTGGCACTTGTGGCTGCTTTCCTGGCAATTTATCACATTAGCTCAATTCACAACACAAAAAGGCAATTATCCATGCTTGATGCTCAATTCTTGCTCTAAAAAGCTTGGTAAAACCTTATATGCTATGTGCAAAAGGGAGGCTTTGAATGTGGGTATTATGTAATGCATTGGATGTGGAACATAGTGACTGGAGGTTTGAAGAATGAATGGACCAAGGTATAACAAGTTCAACACTTTCTAATGTTTAGTTGAATTTGTTAAATGGTTCCATTCTATAAATGTAAACGACTGATTTTGGTTATTATTGTTGCAGTGGTTTAGTGATGGCACAGTGTTAGACATGAAGACCATAAAAACATTGAGGAAAAAATGGGCATCATTCTTGTTAGAATCAAAAAACAAATCAATGTAGTATGTTTCGTATGTTGTACAGGTTTTTGTAAAATATTTCGCCCTCGCATTTATTATATATTGTAGACATTGTTCCCAACTTGAAGGCCTTTAATGGAATAGTAGCAAAGTGTTTGTTTTTTTTTTCCTTTTACTCTTCAACATAGGCCAACATATATATGTCTTGTATTTTGTTCGGCAAATGAAACTACTTTGCAGGTCATTGTTTTGGCGGAGATTGCGATAGTGGTAATGCTACCCCATTTCAATGGATGAAACAACCATAAGGAGGTTGAAAGAAATGCAAGTTTTTGAGGAGTGAGTGAGTGAGTGAGAAATAGGTTCTGTTGGAGGGGAAGAGGCAATTGAAGAGCCTACAACCCATGATGAGAGGATTCTTGTTTCGGTTCGTCTTCGTCCCATTAATGAAAAGGAGATTGCAAGAAATGATGTTTCAGATTGGGAATGCATCAATGACACTACCATCATATACAGGAGTAACCTTTCAGCTTCTGACAGGTCACTCTACCCAATAGCATATTCCTTTGGTATGAACACAGTTCCTTAGTTCCTTCCATCATATTTGATTTAATTCACTTCCTATAATGTATCCCCTGAATGTGTCTATATTTGTAATGATTCTTTTTTTGTTTTAAGGAAAGAACTAATATACACTGGGAGTCTAAGGTGAGAGTTTACCGAATGTTTCTGTTGTATGTTACAAATCTGGTCATATATACTCATGAAGTTGGTTTTATGATATTGTTAATGAACTTAATATTATTATTATTCCAAGATCATAATTGGCTTTAATTGCTTTCCTCTTCTGATTTGCCTTGCTTTTCTTTTGGCTATAGACAATGTGTTTCCAATAGATTATTCTACAAGGCAGGTGTATGAAAAAGCAGCTAAGGAAGTTGTTGTTTCAGTTGTCGGTGGCATCAACTATGAGTTTCTTCCCTTTCTGTGCTTTTCTTCCTTCATCAGCATCATCAAAATCCACAGAACTTTTGTGTTAACGTCTTCTTTTGATCTCTTCCCCTGGTGTCTAATTGATAAGCAAGCGTTTTTGCATATGGACAAACAAGTAATGGGAAGACATACACCATTTCAGCAATTGAGATTTATAACGAATCTGTAAGGGACCTCCTTAGTCCTGACTGTACTCCTCTCAGACTTGTCGATGATCCAGAGGTATGCATCTTCATCATTCTACAGAACTAGTATTTGTGCATTTTAGGTCCAGTTTGTTAATTTAACATAGAGGGACAATTGTTGAGAGACTGACTGAGGAAACTTTAAGAGATTGGAACCATTTTACAGAACTTATTTCTTTCTGTGAAGGTAAGGAGGGTTTGAATGGTTCTTGATTCAATGGAGTTTCCTAGATTGAACATATATCTTTTTGTTATATTTTCCTCTTTAAATTTTTTTGTCCAGCTACAGCTAACTGCTTACTGCTTATCGTTCAATTGATTGCATTTTTGCAGCTCAAAGGCAGATAGGGGAGACAACACTGAATGAAGCAAGCTCCAGATCTTATGAAATTCTAAGAATGGTATTTTATGTTGTTATTTCTTTTATAGGGCTACTAACTTTGTGAACTTTTGATGGTATTTCTTCTCATACATTTCCTACAATGTTCTTCCTCAGACAATTGAAAGTTCTGCACGTGAATTCCTTGGAAATGACAAGTCTAGCTCTCTTTTTGCTTCATTGGTAAGATTCATTCCCTCAGTTTATAGGAAAATATTCCAGCAATCAGCTTCTTGTGTTAAAGAACATCTATAGGAATTCAAATAATTTATTTTTGTTCTTTTTCTGGGTACAGAATTTTGTTGATGATGCTGGTAGCGAGCGAGCATCCCAAACCCATTCAGTTGGCATGATATTGCATTGAAAGAGGGTTGCCACACAAATCGTAGCTTACGAACTCTACGAACAGTTATCCGCAAACTCAGGTTAGCTTATGAAGATTGTGTTTGATTATTTGTGACATCCCTAATTGCAAAACATGACTACATGCTGACTCAGAAAAAAAAATTCTATTGCCAATGAGCCAAAAGCAGAACGTTTGCTTCACATGTAATAATGTTATAAATGTTGTTCACTTTTATAACCTGATGACTCCTTTAGTTACACGAGACTATTGTTCTTGTAATGGATTTTGGTAACCCCTTATCAATTGCCTCTTCACGGATGAAATTGTGAATTATGGTTTACTGATCTTTCTAATTCTAACAGTAGCACCCACCACATATAGGTGTGTTGAATACAAAAGTAATAAATAGATACAAATAGAGTTCATTTGTTTCATTGAAATCTCCCGTCACTACTCACTTTTAGGCTTGTATATTTTTATCAAATGGTCTGCCTATTATTTGTTTTCCTTTTCACTTTTGGTGCAAATAGGTAGCAATAGCTACTATTGGCAAATCATTGAAGGAACTATGATCTACTATATAAAGCCTCGAACTCCTACACACTTTATCATGCATTTACATTTTCCTTAGGAAGGTTTGATTTGCCAATGACATTGTCTTACTATATAATATACTAATATGGGACATCATAAGTAGACAAATGCTTTCCAGGCTAGTGTTTTCTTTGTTATAGAAACTGGCTTTGTATATTCAGTATAATCAATATTTGAAATATTGGGAATAATTTATATAGTTTTATTTTGGAAAAAGGGGCTGAATATTTCTTTCACTTTCATCTTAAAAAATAAAAATAAAAAACTTTGCTTGCAGCAAGGGGAGAAATGGACATATTCCTTTTAGAGATTCAAAGCTAACCCGCATATTGCAGTCCTCATTAGGAGGCAATGCTAGAACTGCTATCATCTGCATGATTAGCCCTGCTCAGAGGCATGTTGAACAAACCAGAAACACCCTCTTATTTGCAAGTTGTGCTAAAGAAGTGTCAACTAATGCACAAGTCAACCTGTGACTTTAATAGACTAAATAGTCCTAAGAACCATACACATAAAAAAATGTCATGCATGCTATGTTATGTATATGGAATGGTTAACATCATGGTTTGGTGAATGCCAATGCAAATTATGTATATGAACAGATAGTGGAAGAAAAAGCAAGTTTGAAGCCGAAGTGGTAAAGGTGCAAGCATGGTGGAACTGTGACAGGTTCAGGCTAACCAAAAGGCAATACACAGCAAGAGATGTAGTGTCCTTCCGAGGCAACCTCAGACAAACCTATGCGTCAAACAAGATGCCGGAAAAGCCATGATGCCTCCTAAAGAACCACCTTGCAAATGGAACAAGCTGAACGACTTTTGGTGCACTTGATCCCATTCAGCTCACCCAAATGGCCAAGCACTTGGACACAATCTATGTCTGAGGGTGGCAGTGTTCAGCCACACACACCATGAGTAACGACCCAGACCCTGACCATGTTGACTACCCTTATGACAATGTCCCCAACTAGGTTCAACACCTCTTATTTGCTCAGCAGTACCATGACAGAAAGTAAAAAGAGGAGAGGACGAGAATGAGCAGGGAAGAGAGGGCAAGGACACCTTATGTTGATTACATGAGGCAAATCATAGCCGATGCTGACACTGCCTTCAATGGCACCACAACAACTGTCAAGCTATGCAAGATCTTTGTGGAGAGAGGTGCTGCTGGAATCCACATTGAGGATCAGTATTCAGTGACCAAAAAATGTGGTCACATGGGTGGTAAAGTCCTTGTTACCATTACTGAACACATCTCATTCGGGTGGAAACTGTTCTGGTGGCAAGAACAGATGCAGAAGCTGCTAATTTGATTCAATCAAACATTGACACAAGGGACCATCAACTTATATTGGGAGTGACCAACCCCAACCTTAAGGGAAAGAGTTTAGCAACTGTTATGCAACAAGGCATGGCTGTAGTTCAAAATGGAGATGAGATTCAGGCTTTGGACAATGAGTAGCTGTCAAAGGCACAGTTGAAGACTCTCTCACAAGCAGTTGTGGAGGCAATTGAGAGGCCTAACAACATTGGAGACTGAGCAAAAATAAGGAAGCTAAATGAGTGGATGCACCATTCAAGCTATGAAAGGAAGCTAACTACTATGATAGGAACCTCAAGACTGTCCAGGGAGGTGTTGCTTCAACTGCTGCAATGGAAAAAGGCAACTCATAAATATTCACACGCTTGGTAACTAACAATAACATACCATGCTTTAACTTGTTGATGCAAATCATGATTTTAACTTGCGGTTTAAGATAGAAAACTTTTACATTGCGGGTAATTATAGAGAAATGTGGTTGATGCAACCTCAAGTGTGGTTGTGATGTGAATGTGGAATATCAAAATACCTTCATGTTGCGGTCACAATTACATTTGCGAATCACAATTTAAAATCTTGATGTAAACTTTAGGAAAGAAACTAAAAGTTTTGATAATTGTTTTATGAATTTAATTGAAATGCATTGATAGTGTTAAGATGTTTTACCCTGTAATTCATTAAGAATTTTTACATCCCAAAAGGTCTTTAATATGTTGTCTGTCATTGGATCATAAACTATGTAGAACTGGTTGAAAATGTTGGTTACCATTCTTGTTACTTCCAGTGGCTCAAGGCTTATTTGTTTGTTTAATTAAATGTGATCATGTAGTTATCAATTGTTTTGATAGGAACTGGATTAGATTTACACAGAACACTGAAACTGATATATGCATCTCATCTTCTGAACTGGTATTAGATCAGTGGGACTTGGGTCAATTATATGTATACTAATATGAAAACTAACATAGATGGAAAGAAAACTCAGTGATAGTCCATGAATTCAAGCATCTTGGATTTCTCTCAAATGCCACCAATGATTATTTGTTTCCCCCCACTCTCATCTTATATCCACATAGATCATAGCAGAATTTCAACCCTCCTTCCCATGACTATGCGAAGCTGGTAGTTCGCTCAGTTGTGGTTAAAATGTATCCCACTTAAGCATTTATTTTCCCACAATCCATATCCCCCTTTCGCACGTACACTTTAGTGATAGGAGGCTTGCTGTTCAAGGAGGCCAACGTGGAATAATCTAACATTCATACCATTAAGGGAAGAGTACACAATACTCGTGCTTCATATTAAATGTTGGTCCTAGGGAATTTTTTGATTTAGTAAATTGCATTCCATCATTACTTTGGGGATTGTTAAAATGACACAACCTCCAAACTTACCTATACATGCTGGTCCTAGTGTTAAAATGAGACAACCTCCAAACTTGCCTAGGTAATTTTTTGATTAAGTAAATTATTAAGGTACCGTGTCTTTTGGAAAATATGGTGTATTTTGTAACCATCATATTTTGAAAAATAATATTAAAGACCATGTTGTTTGTAGGAGTACTGGTCTTAACACCGCGCACACATACAAATTCCATATAATGATGGGTAAGAGTAATGACATGGTTGGTTTGTAGGTTCTTAATGGTCTCCTTAGTAGAGACAATCAAAAGGATGGAATATGTATACCAATTGGAATTATACCGGTATGGACTGCTGTTGGAGTTAGAGATCCAGTTTCTGCAGCAATGGCTATTGTATAGGTAGCATTCTTTTTTTCTTTTTCTCTTATATACAATAAGTGATTTTATTGTGTTGTTTGCAACAAGGTAGAGGCTTTGCTGAAGATGATTTTATTGTGGAGTTTCTGGGATAGGTATTGCTAATGGAAGTACACCCATGAAACTTTGTTCTTTAAGTTTTAATTGGAAATGTCTCTGTTTGTTGTTGCTTGATCCTACTTTAGACAGGTTTCCAGTATAATGTTAAATATTTAAGCAATGATCCATCTAAAGAGTGAATATAAAACTGAATTTGTTGTCTCTTTCTACGTGAGGGACACTACTCTTGATCTATTCTCTGCAAAAAGTACAAATCTATACATTTTTGTATTTTACATAAATGAAACATAATGCCAAATACATAAGCAATACTACTGATGTATTTGCTAGAGAGAATAGAAAACTCTGCAGACACACAATTTGTTTTGTATTGTCTAATGTGATTAAACCGGTTATGATCTATTCTCTAAAAATCTATGTATCTATATCTTCTGCATGTGCAGCATATGTACTTATCTAGTTTGCCTCAGGGATTATATTTGAACTATTTCTGAAATTGCTAGCTAAGGTTTTGTGTAAAAAATCTTCATTTACAATAGATATAGGTTTTTATTCCTTTAACCTATGATGTGCTCCTTTGGTTCAGTGTATCTTATGCACATAACCTTCTAGTTTACAAATTTAGGCTATTGTGTGATATGCTTATATGATTTTGTGTTAGTTAGGCATTATAGTTTCTGTTATATTGTTTTCATAGGTTTAATTCTGTGTGGAAGTGGTTTGAAAAACAAGATGGGATTTGATCTCTGCCGAATGATAGTCAAGATCCACCACCAGAATTCTATAACATGTACCTTGAGAGGCCAAAGGTGCCCGTCCCTTCAAAATGTCGAGTTTGTGATGTTTAGCTTGATATCGTTAATCATCGTCCATTCTACACTAATCCAATAATACAATTTTCATGACAGGGTGATGCTAATGGGTATGACCTACTTGTTGTTGACGCCATGCACTCTTTTGTTACATAATTTCATAAAATTTTGTTGGGACAATTGTTTGATCAATGAATCATCAGTTGTAGATAAACCAGAATGTTTAGCTCTTCCTGATATAGTGTTGTTTTAATTTTTTTTTCTTCTTCTTTTAGAAGGAATTACAAAGATCAAAGTATTGAATATAGTGTAATTATATATATATATATATATATATATATATAGTGTTAATTTTGTTATCCTTTCAACTGATGAGTCTTAGCTTTGTATTGAAATGCAGTCCTTTTACTATTTGTTGAACTCAATTTAAAACAAAAAACAATGCTTAAAAAAAAAAAGAAACCTGTTTTATAAGGGGTTAAAAAAAAACTATTTAAAAAAAAGAAACAATTCTAAGACGGTTAAAGAAGAAAACTGTTTTAGAAAACCAGACTTTCTAAGACGGTCACTCTTAAAATCGTCTTAGAAGGTGTCAAAAAAAATTAAAATAATTTTCAAAGACGGTCTTGGGACAACCGTCTTTGAAAGCTCATCATTCTAAGACGGTCACCCAGAAAACCGTCTTAGAAGATGAAAAAAAATTCAAAGACGGTCTTCCTATACAACCGTCTTTGAAGCCTCATGATTCTAAGACGGTCACTACGAAAACCGTCTTAGAAGGTGTCAAAAATAAAAAAAAAATTAATAATTTTCAAAGACGGTCTTGGAAGGCAACCATTTTTAAATTCTAGCATTCTAAGGCGGTTATCCCACATAACTGTCTTAGATTTGTCTTTATTTTTATTTTATTTTTATTTTTTTGGTAACTTTTAAGACGGTTGGCCTGTTTAACCGTCTTAGAATCTTAGAAACAAAGACGGTCATGGAACTGTCTTGGAAAGCTTGGACTTTCAAAGTCGCATCATACAAGGACAGGTCTGCAACCGTCTTAGAATGGGTTCCAGAACTGTCTTAGAAGCCCCTTTTTGTAGTAGTGATTGTCTCATCACCGTGACACATGGACATGGATTTATACAATATATTTCATGACACATAATTGTAAGTTAACAACTTCCAATTTTTTGACCCTACTGCTGATTGACATAACAAAAAAAAAAGTACAAACTAGCAAAAGTTTGTTATATTTTTTTGCCCTTTTCTCTTGCAAGCCTGTCCCATAATTTGCACCCATGAAGTAAGCATAGAGCTCCTCAACCTGCATAACCTCACCACCACTTTGCCAACACTCATGATGATGAGTGGCATCATCAAGCACCACCCCAGAACTCCCTCCTTCAAAAGAAGTTGAAATTTCACAATTATTATTATTATTATCATGGTCTCCACCTTTGACATTATTGCTAATAAGTAACATCTTCTAAGCCTTCTTAAGCTCAGCTTTGAGCCTTTCAACATCTTTCTCTAGCTGCTTCTTTTCAGCCACCACATTCTCTAGCCTTGCCTGAAGCACACCATGGTCCACCTCAAGGCTTTGGGTCTTCCATCGTGCCCTTTTGTTTTGCTACCAATTTGCAACTTGTCTTGGAGGAAGACCAAGTTGGTTTGCAAGGTAGAACTTTTGCTCCTGGTCAAGATTCATGATGGAGGAAAAGCACTTCTAGAGAATTGCATCTTGGTCCTCGGTTAGCCTCTTCTTGTTGTTGTTATGCTTTGCTATTTGGTGGTGTGCATGATGTTCTTGCTGTTGTGTTTTGAAGGAGAAGATGAAATCCCCCATTTGGGTGGATTCACTTCAAATTTGAAGCTTTGGAACAATGAGGTTAATTGATTGGGTTTGGAGTTTGGTGGTGTGTGAATAATAGTTTGTGTTTTTCATATATAAGAGAAAGCTTGGGTGCTCATTATTTTATAAGGCTTCTTTTAAGCTTTGTTGAGAGACATGAGAGCCCCACCAAATTGAGTGACAAAGAGTTTTAGGACTTTAAGTCTTTGTAAATACTATGCAAAGGCTTGCTGGCTAACTTGAATTGTCTATATGGGTACGTAGGATTAAAACCACTTGTCCCTTGTTCCCTCCTTTTTCAACTCTAATAAAAATGACATGTCATATGATTATTAGTTTTTTTTTTATTGGAGTGTTGTTTTTTAATTAAAGGAATTTGAAAAGGAAAATTATGAATGGATGGATACTACCATGCTAGTGGATGAATAATGAGAAAATTTTGTAATTAAAAGATACGATGTGATAAAAGAGATAACTTCACGATTTGTAGAATGATGCATGTACACAAATGAAAATAAAAATATAAGGCTTCACACCATTTTAGGTGAAAGACAAGAGAAGTAAAAAAGGTAAAACATAATAATGAATGTGTTAAGCCGCAAAGGTTTCGGATTACACCCAAGAGGTGCATTTGCACCTACTTATTTTTAAGAAATAATATATATATATATATATATTGTATCCTCTAATAATTTTATATATTTGATTTTTCTCTCCTTAACTTTTCACTATTTTGATAATAATTTTTTTATTTTTAAATTAAATATCCTCTAACTCGAGTCCTAGATCTATCACTGGTGCTAAGTGATTTGATCGGATGATGAGAAATATAAGAAAAAATTAATTAAGGTAATTAAAAATAACTATATATATACTCTCTTTCTTTCCCTTTTCATGACTCTAGTCATAGCTTCAATTTTTACGAAGTTTCATTTAGTATTCCCTTGAAACTTGAAAAGCCTAAAAAATTGTGTTCATCTATCTAGTCAAGATCCTAGACAATCTTTAACCAGTGTTTGCCTTGCCTTGACGGGTCTGATAAGATTGCAAGATCGACTACCATAAAAAAAAGATTGCAAGAGACAAGTTAACTAAGTAACTAATAGACATTCACTGCTACAAAAGTTGCATTCTACAACGCGCATTCTAAGACGGTTGTAACAAAACCATCTTAGAATATCAGGCGATGGCAATTTTATAAATAACACGAATATTTTAAATTAGAAACCAAGGATTTCACGACGGTTTTTGTATAACTGTCTTAGAAATCAGCAAAACCAAGCTTTCGTAGACGGTTTTTAAAACACGTCTTTGAAATAAATAAAAAAACAAAAAAGGTTTTAACTCCCTTCTTCCCCTCTTTTTAACTCTAACTCCTCTTTCCAGAGGATGCATTCCTATTTCTTCTCTTCTGTTTTCCTCTGTCATAGCTTCTTTCTTTGAATTTTAGATGGTCGCAACAGAAACAATAAAATATAGGAACCTCACGAAGCCGAAGAACAACAACACGTAGAAGCAGAACCTCTCGCATACAATGTAAAACATTGATTGTTCCATCGCTTTACAATTATTTATTTTCTTAAAAACTCTCGAGTAGCGAGTATTCTCTAACAGGTCCTGAACATGTTATAAACTTCTGTCTGTCTTCCAGACCGCCGTGTTGAGAGTCTCCATCCACTGCCAAGACTACAAAAGGAAAGTCTTGAACATTCTTCAAGCCGTTCACGGTAACGTAACCATATCCAAAACCTAAAATGTTTTGTTTTTTGCATTTGATTTCATTTTTATGTGCTTATTGTTGTTGTCCTTAAACTTTTCTTCTATGATCTAGGTGTTCACAATATAGACATTGATTTGAGGCAGCACAAAGTGGTAGTAACGGGGAACGTTAATCGTGAGACATTGATTTGGAAATTGACTAAGGTAAGGACGCATGCTAAGATGAGCTAGGTGCTTTTGGGAACATATATGCTTCAATACTATCTTAGTAAATTTAGATCAATTGTCATTGAACCTTGTCTATTAAATTGATTTTCGCTTGTCTGAATGGATTTATAACTCATTACTAGATAAATATTGAAATGCTAGAAATAGAATGGTTATATAGTGATGCTTTGAGTTTTGAATTTTTTGAGATGTATCCACCAATAAATTATCTAATGAAAAAGGGAGATTCTACCAAATTCTGATATAGAAATTGTTGACATTTGAGGATTAGATATAATGCAAGCCTTGAGTATACATTTTTGCTCACATTGTCATGTAGATACAAGATGAAGTCATTGTTTCTAATGCTGAAAGATTGCGTATAACCCAAAGCAATGTTAAAATGGTATTGCTCTTCCCTTTGCTCGACCAAGAGCACAATGTTAATATGGTATTGGTTTTTCTATTGTGCATGCTGACTTGTCTTTCTAATTGCTTGATACTTTTTGCAGCTCCAAAGACATTTTCAAGATGATACTCTTCCTTGGATTCAAAGACTGAAACAAAAAGAACAAATTCTCCAGAAACATCTTTTAAGAGTAGGTTCATCTATTATGTGTTTAAGAATTAAGTCTTCTAGAATTAAGTTGATTTTTTCTAGAATTAAGTTTCTTCCAATTGTCGTGACGCTTGTAACGCCTCTCTTTACTCTCTCGTGCTTGATTGATTTTAGGTGAAATCTCGTGTCCATTTTGTATTAGAATCATGTTATTTATAAATTTTACAGAAAATTTTTCGCTTTGCTTGCAAGTTCTTGGTTCGTCCGTAACGTAGACGCTTCTCCCCCGCTACGGTTCAATTATGATAAATAGATACAGTCCATAATACAGTCCAAATACACGTCCAAAAAATATACAGACTGTCTAGTTTTAATACAAATTACAAAGAAACAAAATACACCAAATACAAAATTACAATTCATCAATCTTCCTTATCACATCTGCTTCAATATCATCCATAGCTTATGCTTCATTGTTCCCATGCTCGCCCAAATGAGTTGGGGTCATCACAGGTGTCAACCATAAACAAATAGGGGTAAGTATATGATAAACATAGTTTGAATAAGCCACATATAACACAGATGGATAAAGCCTTAATTAAAAGATCTCAACAGATACAATATACAGAACATCATACACATACCCATCATGTGATGCATGAGATGCATGCTCATCTTTTTATATGATGCATGACTGAGATCTCAGAGTCCTATCAAAAGGTACCAAAATCAACATAGTTTCACCCACTCCAGTGAAACAGTCCCACCCA
>PYAF01005545.1:153205-174601 GCA_007407185.1 Glycine tomentella
CGTGTGGGGCTTATGATTTCAGGTGATTCTTCTGGGAGAGAAGAACAGACGCAGGGCAGGAGGCCCTAGAGATGACATGCTGCTGACTGGGAAGCAGCAAGGAGAGCTGCGAGCTCTTTTTGGCTTTGTTTCTGTTTTGTTCCCTTGATAGGGATGGGGTGTATGTACCCTATGACGTGTATAGTTCTGTATACCCCCTATGAGGGCTGATGTATATTTGATGAACAGAACTATTGATGTATATTATATGATTCTCCTGAGCTTATATTGGATGTTTTTCAGTTATCTGCCTATCTGAATAAGAAATCTATCTATATGTGTATTGTATGAGATAAACTGGATCAGCAGGGGTATGATATGGTTTTGTGTGTGTGTGTGTTTGTGATATGTTGGGTTTCCATAGATAATGAATCAGGAAAATCGATCCTGTGCTTCCGCTAAGTTTTAAATGAATGTTTTAAGCACTAACTGATATCATAATGATAACGCACCAGAGGCCTACGGGGTGTTACAATTCCCAGAAAGAAAATATGATATGTTTCATCCCAATTCCCACCCAAAAAGAAAAATAGAGGTCCTTTCCTGGCTAGTGGCTAGTGCCTAAAGCATCCAATATGAGCAAAAAGAAAAGGAATATATAAATAAAGAAATTCCCACAAAATGTTTCTTTACAAGAAAAGAAAGAAAAGAAGAGGAAAAAAAGAAGAAGAAAGGAATCCCTACATATGCTGCTTCCAAGCATGCTCTTTATGCACATAACTTTTCCCCTTATCCATGTGACATGAGCAATTAGAATAAAGTTCAATACATTGAAAATTCTTATCTTCTATTCTATCTTTCAAGGAAACTCACTCAATCACTCAACTTTCATTCATTTTCTGGTTTTATTTACCAAGGCACTATGGTTGACGTGTTGGAACAATTGCCTCCAAAACACAAGCAAGAGAAATTGATTTCTATTTCGAACCAAAGAGATTTTATGTACTGCATATCCGTTTGGAAAAGATGCACTGCTATGACCCAAAAAATATGGTATGATGGTTTTGAATTTTAAAATTTTATGATTGGCAGAAGTTATTGATAACAACCTAACATGTTTTACACTTTTGTTAGACTTGTTTCCTTTTCCTACTTTTCTTTATTAATTTGGTAGCCTGTCCTGTGACTTTATTATGGTTTATAAACTATAGTTCCTAATGTAAGTGCAATTGTAGACAATCAAGAGAAATTTTATGTATCTACTTGGTATGGTGAACTGTTCTGATTTGTGAGGGAAAAATAAAAGATACAGATAAAATTAACTGGCAACCATTTTAGTTAATTGCTAAGAAAGAATTAAATAATGTATCTGAACATTTCACTCAGGTGATTAACTTACATTTGAAATATGGAATCAGACTGACTGCTTCAATGTTCTTGTATCAGCTATGTCTTGTGTGTGATGAAACATTAGGGGAGGATGCAATCAGGGTTGCACAAAATTCAAGTGCACAAAAGGTGTATGTTGCTTATCTAGGAAACTTTGTTTTTAAATGTAATCTAGATCACTTTTGGTTTTAAGAGAACTTGGTTCTTGCCCAACTTAATTCAATATGTTAATATAATGATCTATACTTTCTATAGAGAGCTTGGAAGTCTGACAAATCTAGCATCTCGTAGGGTAATTCAGTAGTGCTTGAAAGAAACTTTCTGACCAGGGAAGCAAACATGAACCAGTTCCCGATCCACTTTTGTCACCGTTTGTCCACAATGTGTATGTTCCAAGCTCCAGTGGTATCCATGCTGGTGAAGGTTCCTCCAGGAATGCCGCATACATTTCCAACACAAAAGGGTATGATCCTTCTTTCCATCTGTATTTCACTATTTTGTATTGGTGGTATGTTTGTATAAAGTGAAAAGAGCAAACATGAGAAACTGATAGTTCAAAGTGTAAAGCATTAAAAGAATGTTGTTCAAAATCAACATGTTTTTTTTTTCCTTTATAGTCATTGCTAATCTTTTGTTCTAGGAAATGGTATAGTTTCGAAGTTGGTTCTGTAAAACTAACACAAATATCATTTCTTATCTCCAGCTAATGACCTCTTTTCTTCTCTATCAGGTATCAATCTCTGCATTCATTTTCTTTTATTTATGTTTCGAATGCCACTTCAATTGGTAAACTTCATTTTCCATTAAGAACATCTTTATGAGGAAAGCATGCAATTTAACTATAAGAAGCTCATTGAACATGAATAAAATCTATACCTTCAATCTGATGTGCTTGAGATTATCAATGAATGTTTTCCTTCTGGTTAAAGGTGATTGATCTTAAATAGTTAAATCTCAGTCTATCTTTTTATTGTTTCTTTTCTTATTTAATATACTTATATGCAGCCAGATAATAAAGAAAAAAAACATGACATCTTTTGAAGAATTTAACTTGACTTGTTGATTCATGTATTTCTCTCATTTAGTGTAACATCTGAAGAGACTGCATAGTTTGCGGGTTGGATTTGCTGAGTTTATCAATGGAAGATGCTGGAGGTTCCAAATTGCATGGAATTAAGCAGATTGTGAGATTGAAGGAAATATTTCATAAGTGGCAAACTGTTACTCTGGGCTCAAAAGATTCCAACAATCATTCTAATTGACTCATCATCATGGGGGCATATCACCAATGATTAACAAAAGGCTAACAAATATTGTGTATTGTGACTCTAATGAGGATGGCTGCTACAGCCCTCAACCACCACATGATGTTCCCAAAGGGTACTTAGCTGTCTATGTTGGACCTGAGCTTCGGAGGTTTATCATTCCCACAACCTACCTTAGCCACCCTTTGTTCAAGGTTTTGCTGGAAAAGGTTGCATAGGAATTTGGGTTTGATCAGAGTGGTGGACTCACCATTCCATGTGAAACTGAGACCTTTAAATACCTCTTGAATTGCATAGAGAACCATGATGACAACTCCAGTAAGTTAATTATATTACTTTATATCATTTTCTACACTCTGTCTCTTGCAAATGAATTCCAATTAGGCTGAATTAGCATTTCAATGTTCCAGTGGCTCACCATCATCAATAATATAGAATAAGCCAAGAAAGCTTTTTGAAATGCCATTTTTTTTTTAAAAAAATAATTTTAGAAAGGTCTGTGTGGTTTTGTGAGCTTGAAATATTTGGATCACCCTAACTTGTTATTCTGTTTTATGTTCATTTAGCATCTTAATTGACCCAAATTATTTTTGTTTGCTATCAGCATTATCATACTTATTATAAATGAATTTGCACTTTACCATGGTATAGGCCAGGGGAGAAAAAGAGAGGAAGAATATTTGTCTTTTGTTGTTTGTTCTTTTCACCTTTTTCCAATAACAATAATAATAATTCTACACCATTTTGAATATACCATTCCTACACAGGAACAATAAAACAAGAAAAGGTACACATTAATTCAAAGGCATTCTATCCATTTTTCTTTTTGCAAAACAAGTTTTAAAAATCTCCAGCAATGTGGTATTAGTAACCCTTTCCTTTTTAACTAACTTTTAGACTCTTGGTGGAATTGCAGCTAGAAACATAGTAACTGTGGAAGAATAACTAATTGGTTTGATCTTTATAGAGGTGCAATCATAGTGTTGGTTTCAAGTGTAAGGAAAGTTTCCTTTGCTTCCATCTTCATTGTTATGATTTCTTACGTGAAAAATGATAGAATACCCCAGTTAGAAAGATTTCTGATGCCTTATTTGCTTGAAGAATAGTTGTTAAACATCTATGTACTTTTTATCCAATGTTCTCCTCATACATGTACTTTGTCAACATATTCAAATAAAGATATCAACAACATTTTTGTGATTTTTATCCATTTAAAAAAAATAAAAATAAGGCAAAATGGTTTTTCCTTAATAACCGTCTTCGTTTCTTTTTGAAAAAATAAAAAAAATAAAAAACAAAACATACAAAAACGGTTTTTAGGCAAAATCGTCTTTGTATGTGGACATACACAGACGGTTTTGCCTAAAAACCGTTTTTGTATGTCTACACACAAAGACGGTTTTGCCTAAAAATTGTGTTTGTATGTTTTGTTTTTTATTTTTTTATTTTTTCAAAAAGAAATGAAGACGGTTATTAAAGAAAAACCGTTTTCGTATGTCAACATACGAAGACGGTTTTTCCTTAATAACTGTCTTCATAGGTGTTTAATTTTAAAAAATAAAATAAAAATTGAATTAGAAACAAAAACGATTTTTAAGTGATAACCGTCTTCGTATGTTGACATACGAAGACAGTTTTCTCTTAATAACTGTCTTTGTAGGTGTTTAATTAAAAAAAAATTAAAATACAAACAAAGACGGTTTTTAAGAAAAAACTGTCTTCGTATGTTGACATACGATGATGGTTTTCCCTTAATAACCGTCTTCGTAGGTGTTTAATTAATTTTTTTTAATGAAGACAATTTTTTAGAATCGTCGTCAAAAATACCCATTTTCAATGACACACGCAACAACGACGGTTCAATAACCGTCGTCATATGGTCTAAATATCCATCATTGTAAGTCTCCTATGTAGTAGTGATTATTATTGTTTTCATTAACTTATGATATATAATTTTGTCTGCTTCAACTTAAACATAGCTAATCTTAGTTTAATTTGAAAGATCACCACAATTAATTAATTACATAATGTATATGTTACGTCAATGATCAGTGGGTGTCTCGTTTGGAAGTAACAACATATTCCCCACCAATGCATAAAAATTGGCAGTTGAGTCCTAAGTTCATGCATCCTTGGATTTCATATAGTGGTTTACTCATGAAACTGAACTATTTCAAACAATGATGAAGTTGCAACCCTTCACTGAATTTGTTTGAAGAATTAGATGGCTCATAGCCCCAATTGCTCTCTTCCTATCCCAAGTGCATGAACTTGGTTCATGCCCTCAAGAAAGTGAACATTCCACGCCAATGCCAGTTGCCTTGATAGTGAAAGTGAAAGTCATAATAATAATAATAAGAATAATAACTTTTAAAGGTTGTTATTACATATTTTAAAAAGAAGTGTCTTGTACGTCCGGACTAAATAAGTTTCGCATTTGTCGGTGTGCTGAATTAGCTTATCATGTTACGATTTTTATAACAAAACATATTCTTCAAATAATTTGGATGAAGCTGCTGAATATCCCATAAAAATCAGTGGAGGTACGAGAATCTGGAGTGGAACATTTGTTGGGATGGTGGTCAAAATTAATATCAATTTCATTTGGTCAATTAATCCAATTGTGAGACTTTGAATGACCTACACAAGGGAAGACATATACTTAACTGTGGGCTAATATTTAGGTTGCATATTTTATGTTTTTGTAATGTAGTACGTTATTTTTATTTTTATTCTGCATGAAGACATAAAATCTAAATTCATGTTGGTTTGGTTGCATCGTGTGTATATATATATAACAAATATTTGTAGGAAAAAAATAGTTAACCCCTAGACATGGACAGAGTACGTCAAACTCAGATGACAGGAGGGGCAAGTAAGTATAAAAGCTAAAGTTTATCCAACAATTTCATACAAGTTATTTATAATTATCATGTATTATTTTTCAAAAAAATTCAAATTATTAAATTTAAATTTAGTAATTAGAATTATATAAAATTATTGAAATCTTTTTTCTATTTTAAATATTCTAAAATTGTTATAAATCTATTCTTAACAGTAAGAATAATTTCAGACAAAAAGTAAAAATCAATTTTACTAATTTTAATTATTTAAAACTATTATTAAAATACTTTCTAAAAAATTAAACTTTCTTTCAAGAATATTATAATTTTTTTTAATTGGGAATAGTTGGGGTAAAAATTAAAATTTTATATTTACTAAATTAATTATTTCATATAAAAGTTTTATTCAAATTTATTTATTTTTAAACCATTACACATGTCTTCTTGAAACTAGGAACAATTGGGTTAAATTTATAATTTAAAATTTACAAATTTTAATTTTTTAATTTTTATAGATATTTTTGAAATTTCAAAATTTCAAAATTATTATAATACCTTCTTAAAATTGGAAATAGTTCGGAGACTAAATTTGCAATTTTGAAATTTATCAATTTCAATTATTTAAAATTGTTATAAATTCTTTCTTGAAGTTTTTATGATTTGAATATCTTTTTAGTTCTTACAAATTTAGAGTACTTTTTGATTTTTGTTCTTGTAATCTTTTTATTTATTTTAATAATTTTTCACTTTTCAAAGTTAAAGTATTTTCGCTTAAGTCAACTTACAAATTTCTGCAATTAGACTTTTCAAACTCAGTTTTCAACACCACTTATAACTACCCAAACATCCAAACTTACAATAAACATATCAATAATAATAGTCCCTTATACTTCCAAACACTAATAAAAGCATATCATAGTGATATTTTAGACTCTTGTTAAAATGTACGTGCATTTTATTTTAATCAAATCATTTTTTATCTAAGAAAACTTAGATATTTTCAAATCAAATTCTTAAAAAGGTAAAATGTTCATGAAGGATTTTTTTTAAAGATAAATTTATGATTATATTACTAATAACTGATATACACAAAATTGTACAAGGAGTATTTGGTTGGTTCTAGGCTTGACTCCTCTCATAAGGATCTTATTTAATATAACATAATTGCACATGTAAACACAATGTTAGTTTAGTTGGTTCACAATTTTTCATAGACTGGCCTTTAGAAGCGTCCACTTCGTATTTGGTTTCAATGTTTCAACAGATCGATCTCTCCCGTCAAAGTCTGCTTAAGAACTATCGAATCATCTATGACGGTTTTTTTCCTTTTAGGGGGCAGTTTTTTTTTTTTTTTTATTTACCAATTGGGGACAAGTTTTAAAAAAATTCCAGATTGGGAGTAAGTCGTGCCATGTGGCTCGACTCCATTTTTCTTTTTACAAAATAAAAATTGGTTGTTAACTTTGATCACTAATTCCGTTGCTAACACTTTTTGTGACAAAATACTATGGGCGCAAACATAGAAAACAAAAAAACCACAATATTCTGTTGCAAAAAGTTTTAGCGATGAAAATTAGCAATCAAATGTTAGCGACTGATTTTTATTTTTTAAAAAGAATGGAGTCGTGCCCCAATCCAGAATTTTTTTTAAAACTTGCCCCCAATTGCTAAATAAAAAAATGCCCCCTAAAGGGGGAAAAGCCCATCTACGATCACCTAATAACATGTGTAGTTAGATATTGTGAGCCAAACCACCAATCAGAGAAATTTTTATTTTATTATTATCATTTGCGTTGGTTTCAAATTAATATCAAAAATTAAATAAGTCGTAATATTTGTTACGACTTTAGAGCTGAAAGTTGAAACTCATAATCAATGTCACAACTTGTAATTTTTTTATTTTTTAAACTGAAGTCCTAAAATATTTTATGACTTCAATTTAAATTTTTCTGTTTACTACAACAAAGTTGTAATTTAATTATTTTATAAATATATATATATATGTTACTTTATTTAATATTTTAGTAAAACTTCAAGATTTCAATTCATGAGGACAACTTTGGGCAGTTAGTTTTTTATCTGTGTATTCTGTTTTGGTTAAATTAATTATTATTTTCCTTAGGTTTCTTGTAAACGAGACCATTAAGAGAACTTTCGTGTCAGGATTCGACCCTCAAACACATTAACAAATATTCTAAAACAAAATTTACTATAACTTGCAGGTTTTAATCAATGATCGTAACTTTAACACTTAGATTTTAATTTGTATCTGATGCTTTTGTTAAATAATGTTTCATTCCCATAGTTTCCATAGGAATCAGGCTCTTAAGAGAACTTTCGGGTCATAGTTTGGCTCTCAAGTGCATTAACGAAATTTGCCACAAACAAGAAAAATTACTAAAACTTTAAGATAGAGCCATGAGGGCAAGTTTGGTCACTTGGATTTTTATTTTTATAAACTATTTTTGTTAAATTAATGTTTCATTCGATTGATTTCATGTCAACGAAGCAATTAAGAGAAATTTCATCTCATGATTTGACCCTTAAATGCATTAACAAAGTGGTCAAAAGTAAGAAAAATTTAGTAAAACTTCAAGATTTCAATTCATGAGGGTAAATTTGGGCACTTACATTTTTATGTGTATCATCTTTTTCTAAAAAAATAATGTTTCATTGGGATAGTTTACATGTCAATGACGCCATTAAGAGACCTTTTGGCTCATGATTTGGCACTCAAACGCATTAACAAACTGGCCAAGAAAAAGAAAAATTACTAAAACATTAATATTTCAATCCATCAGGGCAACTTTGGGCACTTCGATTTTTATTTGTATCACCTATTTTTGGTAAAATAATGTTTCATTAAAGTTGGTTTCATGTCAATGAAGCCATTAAGAGAACTTTCAACTCACAATTTGACCATCATATGCATTAACAAAGTAGAAAAAAATAAAAATAGTAATTAGTAAAACTTCAAGATTTCAATTCATGAGAGCAACTTTGGGCACTAAGATTACTATTTGTATATTCTATTTTGGTTAAATTAGTAATTCTTTTCCTTAGGTTTCTTGTAAATGAGGCCATTAAGAGAACTTTCTTGTCAAGATTCGGTCCTCAAACACATCAACGAAGATTCTAAAAAAAAATTACTAAAACTTGCAAATGTTAATCAATGATGGCAACTTTGACACTTAGATTTTTATTTGTATCGACTACTTTTGATAAAATAATGTTTCATTCCCATAGTTTTCATGGGAATGAGGATCTTAAAAGAACTTTCAGGTCATAGTTGGACTCTCAAACGCATTAACAAAATTTGCGAAAAACAAGAAAAATTACTAGACCTTTAAGATCTCCATGAGGGCAACTTTGGTCATTTGGATTTTTATTTTTATCAACTTTTTTTTTTAAATTAATGTTTCATTCCAGTTGGTTCATGTCAATGAAGCAATTAAGAGAACTTTCAGCTCATGATTTGACCCTCAAACGCATTAATGAAGTTGTCAAAAGAAAGCAAAATTTAGTAAATTTTCAAGATTTCAGTTCATGAGGGTAAATTTGGGCACTTACATTTTTTTTCGGTATCATCTTTTTGTATAAAATAATGTTTCATTGGGATAGTTTTCATGTCAATGACACTATTAAGAGAACTTTTGGGTCACGATTCGACCCTCAAACACATTAAAGAAGTGGCCAAAAACAAGAAAAAATTACTAAAACATTAATATTTTTTCAATCCACAAGTTTGAGCACTTAGATTTTTATTTGTATCAACTATTTTTGGTAAAATAAAGTTTTATTAAAGTTGTTTTCATGTCATCGAAGCCATTAAGAGAACTTTCAGCTCACAATTTCACCATCACATGCATTAACAAAGTGGTTAAAAACAAGAAAAAAATTCAAGATTTCAATTCATGATGGCAACTTGGACACTTAGATTTTTATTTGTATCTTCTATTTTTGGTTAAATTGGTAATTCTTTTCCTTAGTTTTCTCGTAAATGAGTCCATTAAGATAGCTTTCGTGTGAGGATTCAGCCCTCAAACACATTAACAAAGATTCTAAAAAAAAAAGAAAAAATAGCTAAAACTTGCAAATTTTAATCAATGAGCGCAACTATGACACTTAGATTTTTATTTGTATCGGCTCATTTTGTTAAAATAATGTTTCATTCCTATAATTTTCATGGGAATGAGGCTATCAAAATAACTTTTGGGTCATAGTTCGGCTTTCAAATGCATTAACGAAGTTTTCCAAAAACAATAAAAATTACAAAAACTTTAAGATCTCCATAATACAAGTTTGGTCACTTAGATTTTTATTTTTATCAACTATTTTTGTTAAATTAATGTTTCATCCCAGTTGGTTTCATGTCAAAGAAGCAATTAAGAGAACTTTTAGCTCACTATTTGACCCTCAAACGCATTAACGAAGTGGTCAAAAATAGAAAAATTTAGTAAAACTTCACGATTTTAATTCAAGAGGGAAACTTTGGGCACTTAGATTTTTATTTGTATCTTCTATTTTGGTTAAATTAATTATCCTTTTCCTTAGTTTTCTTTTAAATGAGGCAATCAACAAAACTTTCCTGTGAGGACTTTGCCTTCAAACACATTAACAAAGATTCTAAGAAAAATAAAAAATTACCAAAACTTGCAAATTTTAATCAATGATCGCAACTTTGACACTTAGATTTTTCTTTGGAACCGCTACTTTTGTTAAAATAATCTTTCATTCCCATAATTTTCATGGGAATCAGGCTATTAAGAGAATTTTCGCGTCATAATTCGTCTATCAAAAGCATTAACTAAGTTTGTGAAAAATAAGAAAAATTGCTAAAACTTTTAGATCTCTATGACAAGAAGTTTGGTCACTTAGATTTTTATATTTATCAACTATTTTTGTTAAATTAATGTTTCATTCCAGTTGGTTTGATGTCAAAGAAGCAATTAACGAATTGGTCAAAAACAGGAAAAAATGTAGTAACACTTTAAGATTTCAATTTATGAGGGTAAATTTGGGCACTTACATTATTAGTGGTTACACCTAGTTTTTTAAAATAATGGCTCATTGGGGTAGTTTTCATAGGAATGACGCCATTAAGAGAACTTTTGGGTTACGATTTGGCCCTAAAACACATTAACTAAGTGACCAAAAACAAGAAAAACTTACTAAAACTTTAAGATCTCCATGACAACTAGTTTGGTCACTTAGATTTTTATCAACTATTTTTTTAAAAATTAATGTTTGATTCCAGTTGTTTTGATGTCAATGAAGCAATTAGAGAACTTTCAGCTCACAATTTGATCCTCAAACAAATTAACGAAGTGGTCAAAAGCAAAAAAAAAAAATAGTAAAACTTCAAGATTTCCAGTTATGAGGGTAAATTTGAGCACTTACATTTTTATTCATATCATCTAGTTTTTTAAAATAATGCTTCATTGGGGTAGTTTTCATGTCAATGACAACATTAAGAGAACTTTTGGGTCACAACGTGGTCCTCAAATGCATTAATGAAGTGACCAACAACAAGAAAAAACTACTAAAACTTTAAGATCTTCAGGACGACAAGTTTGGTCACTTAGATTTTTATTTTTGTCAACTATTTTTTTAAAAATAATGTTTGATTTCAGTTGTTTTGATGTCAATGAAGCAATTAGATAACTTTCAGCTCACAATTTGACCTTCAAACACATTAACGAAGTGGTCAAAAGCAAAAAAAAAAATAGTAAAACTTTAAGATTTCCAGTTATGAGGGTAAATTTGGGTACTTACATTTTTTATTCATATCATCTAGTTTTTTAAAATGATGTTTCATTGGGTTAGTTTTCATGTCAATGACAGCATTAAGAGAACTTTTGGGTCACAATTTTGTCCTCAAATGCATTAACGAAGTGACCAATAACAAGAAAAAAATTACCTAAACTTTAAGATCTTCATGACGACAAGTTTGGTCGCTTAGATTTTTATTTTTATCAACTATTTGGTTATATTAATGTTTCATTCCAGTTGGTTTGATGTCAAAGAAGCTGATAATTGCTGTTTATACGTAAATTATTGTTGCGAACACGACAAGTGCACCGCTCGTTTTAAGTAATAAAGTGGGTAAGTAAGTATCGTCTCCACAGGGATTGGTGTGAAATCACAGTAATTAGCAGTCTAAGCAATTGGAAAAGAAAAAGAAATTGTTTGTGAAGAATTTGTTGTTGTGTGTTGAGTGTTGAAAAATAAAGATAGAAATTAAAAAGATTAAATTGCAGTAAATTGAGTTGAAGCGTTATCAATGGAAGGAATAATTGTGGTCAGGACGCAATCCCCTTTGATTCCTACCTCTTTCACTTAACTGGTTATCAAAGTCGATTGCTTTTGATTACTCAGAGAATAAATCTTTTCTAATTTAGCTAATTCCTAATCCCTTAGCGAATTAACCCTTTAACCTGAATCAAAAACCTAACCCCTTAGTGAATTCTATCAAGTTAAGCATTTAAAAGAATATATTATAAAGTTCTGCAATCACGCATCCCTATCCCTAGGCAATGAACAATTGTTACTTTATTCCTGTCAGAAACTAGAATCCCAACATCCCTATTGCGAATCCTAACTCTCAGAGCTTAACAGAACAGTAAATTCTAAGAAAGCTTATAACAATGAAGAACAGAATAAAGCAAAGCAATCAGAATAATCTCATTCAATACCAATAAAATTACAGAGGAGTTCACATTGGTTCTTGGCCTAACCACAACACAGAGTTTAGCCTGACATAGTCATCAAGAACACCAAAGCTGTCAAATGAAACATTATTCTGCAGCAAACCCTAGCTTTGATTCTATGCAGGAATGATTTCCAAAGGTTTAGAATGATGAAGAGAGTAATGGAATTCCCCCCTTTCTTTAGCCCAGATGTCCCCTTTTATAATTGCCTTCATGAGGATTTAATTCTGGTAACAAAGACCTTTTTCCTCTGCATTTTTCGAGCCAATCTTTTTAAATCAGGCAACACCATATTCGTCGCAGGATTCGCGCGGGATTCCATGCTGATCGCGCGGTTAACACAAATCAGAGGCTCCCTTTCGTCTTCATGGCGCTGATAGCATGAGGTTCCGCGCTGATCGCGCGGACAATTCGAGCTTATGGCGCTGATAGCACGGGTTCCACGCTGATCGCATGGAGTCTTCGAGGCTAGGCTGGTTGACCTCGAGTATGTGGCGCTACACCATGGCGCGACTCGCATGACTTATTCGAAACTGAAGCTTGATATTCTCATTGTGGCGCGACTAGCGCGACTTGTGGCGCGGATCGCGCGAGACTTTAAATAGGCTTTTCTTTTTTCTTTTGCTTGATTCTTCTCTTTTTGGCCCTAAAATCACAACTTAGTAATGAAATGAGATATAATTAAAAATATAATTGACAATTAACTAATTCTAACCTATATTCCTAATTTATTCAATCAAATTATAACCTAAACTAGCCTAAAACTAAGATGTGTTTGCAACACATCAAATAATTCCCAAATTTGAAAGTTGTTGTCCCCAGCAACAAACAGAACTTCAAGAATAAGCAAGGATCAATGATCAAACCAAACCACAATTTACAATCCTAGAATCATCATGCTGGGTAGGATCTATTCACATCAAAGCTTTCAATGACACTTTCAATCCTATCAATTGTGAGAGTTAACTTGAGTATTCCTCACAGAATGTGTTTGTTCTGCTCATTACTCAAGCGTATCAGTTTATGCCAAGCTCTCACTCAACATAGTCACAACACTACCATAAGCTTGAAGATATTCTCAACAGATGCAAGCACAACTTGATCAAAAGGTCTTTCCCGGCTTGTAACTTGGCTGGGCTAAGGGTAGGAAAATCATTTGGAATAGTAGCTAATGAGGCTAGATCCAGTCCCTAAGTCCCAATCTTGTGGTCATCCATATTCTTTGTTCATCCTTTTCAAAACCTAGCAACTTTATTCAACCAAATTATTCTTTATGGTAACTAAAAACAAAACAAATAACTTTTTTTAAACAAAAGTAAAACAAAATCAACAAAATACAGCAACTTTTCAGATTTCCAGCTAATGCTCTTAGGCTTATTATTCTCCAACTGGACTTATTTGTTCTCAGCTTACCATACCAATTGGAATCAACTTGTTTTCCTACACGCCTTGATGGACAATTCCCTGTTTTCCATGGACTTATCTTCTTTCTCTAGCCTCAGGGAGGGTTGGTCAATGTATATGGCTCTGATTTGGGCAATTTTGAAATGAAAGGCTCAGGCTCAAAGAGGTACAAATGGAAAAAGAATTGAGGGTAAGTCAATTTGGCCCTGGTTTTCAGAAGAAGAACTGCCTTAATCATGTCAATTCACACCTGCATCTAGAGAAACAATTCAAGTTCTAGAGTACTATGAAAATGGAGTCTCTCAGAAAGAAAATTTACCACTGTTTGGCTCAAAACCTCACAGGTGTTGGACTCAAGTCAATCTCAGCTGACTTCATTTCAAGCATCATTTCAATCTTCAACATGGATGTCACATACCAACAATCACAATTCCATTCATGTATCATGCAGTTCATGCTATGTTTCATTTCACACAAGCTTTCATCAGAGACATTCTATCCATTACTGTGTCCATCCACTTTTATTTTGAAAAATCTGATGTGCTGCTATTCTTTATTTATTTATTTTTTTTGAAAAATTTTCTGTTAGACGTCATTTGTTTCTTGACTGTGATTTGCGAAATAATGCGTATGCGCGTCCATTCCCAGATTTAGAAATTGTTGTTCCCAGCAACAACTAACAAGGTTATAACGCTTTTGAAAAAATTTTCATCACTTCGGCATTATTTGGAAAATCGCAACCAACCCGAAACATTAATCCAAACAGATTTTATGCATAAAATTGAATCAGAAATAGTACTATATATATATGCAGAAAAATAAAAGTGTGCATAATGTGAAAATGTCCAAGTGCGGAATCCAAAATAAAACAGAAAAACAAAAACATAAAAATGGTCCTGTCACTCCTCTCCCTCTCTCATGTCATGTACAGCTTCAGCCTCTGTAGCCTGAGGGGGCTCAGGAACGGCAGCATCAACCTCTGCAACAGCTGAGGGTCCAGGAGGAATGTCTGTAGTAGCTGGTGGTGGTGGTGTCATGGGAATCTGGTAATCACTGGGAGAGACTCCGCATTGCCTGCAAAGTGCCTCTAGCATGCGGGTCTGAAGTGTCATCTGTGTCCTGACAAACTCCTGGAAAGCCAAATAGCTAGGAGAGTCTGCATAGAGTGGCTCATGTCCAGGAGTGGTGGGGGGAACTAGTGGTGCTGGCTCTGGTGGCTGGGGTTCCTCCGGTGGTGGTGCATCACGAGGACTACGAGCTGCAAGTTCCTCCAGCTTGAGCTTTGAAGCTCGGATCACCTGTTCTTCAGCAGCGCTCTCCACAGCGTCCAAATAAGTCTTGTGGCTCATAAGTGATGCAATCTACACATCCATAGGCTCGTCGTCCAAGATTTCCACACTCGCATGGCGACACAGGTGCAGAATCAAAGACGAATGGGTCAGCCAAGACTTGCTGTTGGCATCCTGGATCATATGCAAAATACGGTTAGATAGGATGTTAGAAATATATAGGTTACCTTCTCTCCGGAGTATGTAAAGTAGGGCAACCCTCTCCACATTCACATCAGTTATGTTGGTGGAGGGAAGGACTATGTGGTTTATAAATTGATGCCAAAAGGCTGCATCCCCTACTAAGTCATGCTTCCTCAGCTTCTCTGGGATGTAATCCAGGCCTGGTTTGGATTTCCATGCAGTGTACAGGCCTGTGATAGTGTGCCTGATGGTGGTGGCCAGCTGTGGTACCTCATCCCGGTACATCTTTGTCAAAGCGTTGGGCTGCATCCTCAGGTACAAGTGACTGAACTCACACCCGTCGAAGGGGTCATAGCGGGTGTCCAAGAAGGGCTCTATAGCCTTCTCATCAAATGGAATTTGGACACCCCTCACCCAGCTGAGTCTGCTTCGTGCTACTGTGGAGGGGTCGATGTTGGCTAGGAACTCTTTAAGGATGGCGCTTGAGCTAGGTTCTGGGAAACTCACCAACCTTTGCCACTGGCGTCTGAGAATCACCTCTAGAACTGGGTTCCCCTCTGGAAGTGTGTCCCATAGGATCTTTTTCTCTAGTATTATCTTCTTGGGGAGGTACCAAGCGTCAAACCTCTCCTGACACTCGGCGGAGCGGAACCGGGCTTCATCAAATTCAACACTTCTGGCTCTTTTGTGACCAACTGTGGCAGTGCTCTTCTTCTTTCCTTTAGCCACATGTTTTCCCTGAAACTCAGAATAAAATCCAGATATATGTTCATAATTCAATAAGCTTAATTTCGAGATTTGTTCTTTTTAGCGGTTCAGATCAAGCACAACACTAATACAGGATCAATGTTAGGCACAAGGTGTTGGTTGTTTCAAATATTCCAATCTTTGATGTAGTGGGGTTTAGAAAAGTCAGTATTAACAATCAATCAGACAAAAACCCCACTCTCAATTCAGGTACCTGTAATTCGAATTATATACAAAGCACGCCACAATTGTCCTTTAGTATTTCAGTATAGGTCATAATGTGGATTCCCAGATTTAGGCAAAAATCAATCACAGGACAAATATCATTTTCAGTTAATTCAAGTTCCCAGCATAACCAAACAGTAGTGGATTCATTATATTTACAACAACAAGCACAGTCCAACTGACTATTTGGGTTTCTAAGTTTATTTACAAGCAAGGGTGAACCTTCCATTCCCAGATTTACGTTCCAGATATAATTCAATCATTTTATTTAAACACCACTTCAAATTTATCAGTTAACTAGCAAGCAATATGCACATTAAGATAGAGAAATGAATGGCACCATCTGGATTCCCAGATTTAGCTCAATGAAGGTCTTTAAGTCCTCCAAGTCATGTTGTCATGGACACAGTTCAAACAAAACAGATATATACATTCAACATTAAGTCCTGTGTCCATTCTTTAATCCACCAAAGTCAAGCATAAAACTGCTATACCAAATCAATGTGGTTCAACTCAACAACAGTTTTGAATTAAATTTACCAAACCAAATTAACCACAGTAAATACTTTGTGATTCAAAATCCTGATCAAAGAAACCAAATTAAGTCCATTCCACATCAACTAAGATCACCAACAGCAGATGGATCAATCATATCAGCTAATGCTAGCACTTTCCATCTTGCCATTTTGATTTGCTCCATTAAACCAGTTTATAGACAGGTTCAGCATGCATTCATCAATCACAATATAGGAACATGTTAAGCTTAGGTCTGATTCAAATTCAAGCAATCAAGTGGACCCTGTAGAATAGCTTTTACAATTGTGGTCTAGATTCCAAATCGAAACCAATCAATCATGCATATTACAGCAATCAATAATGAACCCAATTTTCCTTACCAGTGTGTGACTCAATCATATCAGTTATAGCACAACACAGATACAGGTATATACAAATTCAATTCAAGGTATCTATGCTCAATCACACTATCTCATTCAAACCAGTTTCATGGGGTTCCTTTCAATCAAAGAGTTCCGCAATTTACCCACCTGTAGCATGTAAAATATGGTAACAGCAAGCCTTATACCAGCAACCCTGGGTATTCACCAAACACACAAGCATTTTCATTACCCACTAACATTAAAGATCAAAATCAATAAGGGAATTAGCAGTGGACAAGATCAATTGGTTTCCTCCCCTAAGGTTTGGCCATGAGGCTTAATGCACACTATTCTTAGCCATGATGCAAACAATTTCAATTCCAAAAGAATGTACCAGTTCTAAACAATGGGACCCAAGCACAGTGCCAAGGGTTTCAATTCAAATTGGGCAAACTTCAAATAGCATCACGTTCTCAGTAACTATGCTAAAATAATACTCATTTCCATTGAAGTTTCAGAATCATACCTTATCTCCAGCCATAGAAGCAAATGTACAGTGGTTCACTACGTATTTGAGTGCTTCAACAGAAATTGGGATTGGGAGGGAATGTAGGTTCTGGAGAGGAACTGAGAGAAAGAATGAGTGTAGGTAGGGCTTTTAAGGTGAAATTTGTGATTGATGATGGTTAATGGGGTTGCTGGGGTTTGGGCGAGACTTAGGGAGTGATTTTTGGGAGTGAAATGAAACGCAGAGCCCGCGATTTGATTCAATTTAAAAACCGTCTGTGACATCTCACACGGTTAGCGCGGCCACTGGCGTGATCCGTGCCATCAGTCATTGGAAGGGTTTTTCTTTCGCTCACTTCAAGCGGTTAGCGCGGTTCCCCATGCTATTAGCGTGGCCATGAAATTTTCAGGTTGATTAATGCGCCTTGATGACGTTGATAGCGCCACAGGTGGCGCCATTCATGTGAGTTAGCATAGGAAGGTCCTCAGGCTTGAAAGCTTGGCATTATTAGCGCCATCATCCACGCGAGTAGCGTGGGACCTTGAAAATTGGGCAATTGGTTCAAACAATTGACGCGATTAGCGCCACTCTTCACGCTAGTAGCGTGAAATGATGCAGAAGCAGGGCTCAGATTCGAACAGCTCACGCGATTCGCGTGAATTATCATGCGGTTAGCGTGGATAATGGTCATTAAGTACGAATGGTTGGCGCGATTCGTGCTGCTGGCCATGCGAGTAGCGTGAGATGGCCGCTTCTTGGCGCGGTTAGCCCCACACTTGGCGCGATCAGCGCCGTGCTTTTGACAGTATTTTCTCTTTTCTTTTTATTTTTCTTTTTATTTTATTACCCTAACTACAAATGAGTGTTGCTTAAAATGACTCTAAACGAGCATGCATAACATAACTCTATGCTATCAAAACTAAAAAGGCTTGAAATACCTAACTATTAATGCATGAACCTAAAATGACTAAAATGAAATTTGCATAATGATAAATCTACTGCTAGTAATAAGAACTTAAACACCTATAAACCTATGTCTTTACATCAGTAATCAATTTCTCGGAAAGATTCCAAGAACTGCTCATTTAACGTCTTGAGCTAGACGCTACCTCCTTGTTAATCATCTGTGGAATTTAGTGGAACAGAAACTACGTTTCTATCCACATCCCCTCTGAAATAGTGCTTTAATCGATAACCATTTACCTTGAAAGATCTGTCACTATCCAAGGGGGAAATTTCCACTGTGCCATAGGGATAAACCTCGCGCACAAGGAATGGTCCAGACCATCTTGATTTTAACATACCTGGGAAGAGTCGCAGGCGAGAATTGTATAACAACACTTGTTGACCTGGAACAAATTCCTTTAGGCGAATCTGATTGTCATGCCATTTCATTGTCTTCTCTTTATAGATCCTGGCATTTTCATATGCAGCTAACCTGAACTCATCTAATTCATTCAACTGAAGCAACCTTTTTTCATTAGCTTTTGACAGTTCAAAGTTTAAAAATTTGGTTGCCCACATGGCTTGGTGTTCAAGTTCAATAGAGAGATGGCAAGACTTACTGTAGACAAGTTGAAAAGGAGACATACCTATAGGATTTTTGAATGCAGTCCTGTAAGCCCACAGAGCATCATCTAGCTTTTTAGCCCAGTCTTTTCTTGATGTGCTTACAGTTTTCTCCAGAATTCTCTTCAGTTCACGGTTAGAGATTTCTACCTGGCCACTTGTCTGAGGGTGATATGGGGTAGCCACCTTGTGCTTGACTCCATACTTGGCTAACAAGCTGTCAAACTGCTTGTTACAAAAGTGAGTCCCTCCATCACTGATTATGGCGCTGGGCACCCCAAAGCGGGTGAAAATGTTCTTCCTTAAGAATGAGACCACCACTTTTGCATCATTAGTGGGCACAGCTGCTGCTTTAACCCACTTGGACACATAATCCACAGCAACCAAGATATATTGATTGGAGAATGATATAGGGAAGGGTCCCATGAAATCAACCCCCCAGACATCGAACAGCTCAACTTCTTGGATGTTGTTTAGCGACATCTCATCTCTGCGAGAAATATTACCTGTCCTTTGACAGCTGTCACACTACATAACAAAGTTTTTGGAGTCCTTGAAGAGTGTTGGCCAATAATAGCCACATTGCAGAACTTTGTGTGTAGTTCTGTTTGCACCAAAATGGCCTCCATAATTAGAGGAATGACAATGCCACAAAATATTCTGCACGTCGGCTTCAGCTACACATCTGCGAATAACATTGTCAGTGCATTGAAAATACAAGAAAGGGTTATCCCAGAAATACCTTCTCACACCATGTAAGAATTTCTTCCTCTGCTGCCAATTTAGATCTTCCGGCAGGATTCCAGCAGCTTTAAAATTGGCCATGTTAGCAAACCATGGACTGAATTGCACAGCCAGCACTTGCTCATCAGGGAAAGACTCATTGATTTCAATCTCTGGTCCATCTTGCAAGTCTTTCTCCTGAATCCTAGACAAGTGGTCAGCCACCTTGTTCTCTACTCCAGCTTTATCTCTGATCTCCAAATCAAATTCCTGCAATAAAAGCATCCAACGCAGCAAGCATGGCTTTGCATCTTGCTTATTCAATAGAAATTTTAGAGCTGGATGGTCAGTGTACACAATAACTTTAGAACCTACTAAATATGATATGAATTTTTCTAAAGCATACACTACAGCTAGCATCTCTTTTTCTGTGGTAGCATAATTGACTTGTGCCTCATTTAAGATTTTACTAGCATAATATATGACATGTAAGCGCTTTTCTTTTCTTTGTCCTAAAACCGCACCTACTGCATAAGCACTAGCATCACACATGAGTTCAAAAGGCAAACTCCAATCAGGAGCTATCAAAATGGGCGCAGTGGTGAGTTTGTGCTTCAAAGTGTTGAATGCCTCAAGACAAGCATCGGTGAAGCAAAATTCAGTGTCTTTCTCCAGCAATTGACTAAGTGGCTTTGAAATCTTGGAGAAGTCCTTGATGAACCTCTTGTAAAAACCTGCATGGCCTAAAAAGCTACGAACACCATTCACATTAATAGGAAGAGGTAATTTCTCAATCAATAACAATTTAGCTCTATCTACCTCTATTCCCATTTCAGAAATTTTATGGCCTAATACAATACCTTCCCTGACCATGAAGTGACATTTTTCCCAGTTTAAGACTAAGTTTGTCTCTTGTCATCTTTTTAAAACTTTAGCTAAGTTATCTAAGCATGAAGTAAAGCAAGAGCCAAAAACAGAAAAGTCATCCATAAATACCTCAAGGCCTTTCTCTACCATGTCAGAGAAAATGGATAGCATGCATCTCTGGAAGGTTGCAGGCGCATTACAGAGCCCAAATGGCATTATTCTATAAGCAAACACCCCAAAAGGACATGTAAAGGTTGTCTTTTCTTGGTCATCTGGTGCTACTGGGATTTGATTATACCCAGAGTATCCATCAAGGAAGCAATAATAGTCATGACCAGCCAACCTTTCAAGCATTTGGTCCATGAAAGGGAGTGGAAAATGGTCTTTTCTGGTTGCATCGTTAAGCCTCCTGTAGTCTACACACATTCTCCAACCTGTGATTGTTCTTGAGGGGATCAAGTCATTGTTGTCATTTTGAATGACTGTCATGCCCCCTTTCTTTGGAACGGTTTGGACTGAACTTACCCAAGCTGTGTCTAAAATTGGATATATCATACCTGCATCTAACAGCTTGACAACCTCTTTTCTTACCACTTCCTTCATTGTTGGATTGAGTCTCTGATCGCGGTCGTACGCAACCAAATTAATTTGATTTTAAAATGTAGTACTAGGAAAGTGACTCCTAGGTCGTCTCTCAAGGATCAATTGTCAATGTTTAAGGGATTGAAAACGTGTTGGGGGGTATTTGGCAGAATGCGAGAATTCTAAATTAAACAGAATGTGAAAACTAAATTAAACAGAATTAACAATTAACTGC
>PYAF01005546.1:6310-18206 GCA_007407185.1 Glycine tomentella
GTCACCTTGTATGATATGTTGTGTGATTGAGAAAGCCAGAGGGCTAGGCCAGTGGGCCATTTGATTGTGATATTTGTGTGTGTGTATTGTGATAGTGGGCCAGGATGGAGGAGATTCCTCCATGGATCCTGAGCTTACTGAGATATGTTATCTCACCCCGTGTGGGGTTTATGTGGTTTCAGGTGAACCTTCTGGAAGAAAAGAGCAGTCTCAGGGCAAGAGGCCCGTCAGAGACTAGACTGCTTTGCTGAGGAGCAGCATAGAGAGCATGAAGGCTCCATTTTGATTATGTTTTGAGTTTAGTTCTGTATAACCCTTCTGAGGGATTATATTCTTTTTTAGCACCGTGTGTGGTGTGAACCTGTGATGTATATATCTTGTACAGAACCTGGATATATGTATATGAGACTTTCCCCTGAGTACATGTGTATGTTTATATTGTTGTTACTCTGCCTGAAGCTCTGTTATCTGTCTTATTTATGTTGTTTTGATAAATTGGATCAGCAAGGGCGTGATTTTATGGTTCTGATGTGTGATTCCATACATAATGTATCAAGAAAACGATCCTATGTTTCCGCTGAACTGATAAATTAATATTTTATGTTATTCTGATATTATTAATGATAACACGTCGGAGGCCTACGGGGTGTTACACAAGCAGTCAGACTGTTGGTAACTCCAAATTAGCATTCATTTTTTCCAAATGGATCAATGAAACACAACGAAACTAGTGTTTATTTTCAATGTCCTACTCTAATACCAATGCGAGTTCCTAATGAGTGTTCTTTTTAGACACTCAACAGTAGGATGCACGACACCCTTCTGCTAACCAATGACCATTTTGTTGATGAAATCTATTACTGACAGTCATCCCTACATGCAGGTCAGTAATATTTTTTTCATTCTCTGCAACTCACAAATGATGATGATGTTGAAAAATAGAATGAACACTTATGCAAATAACCAAGAGGGGGGTGAATTGGTTTTACCTCAAAGTTTTTAAAATTTAAAACAAATTTTGTACACAACGGAAGACTTTGAAAGAAGGATCGTATCTAAACCAATTAGAATATCAAACTTTTAAGATCAACTTTTATCTCAATCAACCCACTCTTGAGCTTCACCCAATCTTGTGATGTTAACAAAAATAATACTTCAAGAATAATATGAATGTGAACAGAAAATTACAATTACACACAAGATTTATACTGGTTCACCTCTCAACCCCGGAGGCTACATCCAGTTTTACTTCTAATCAACCTTGATTAGAGTTTCCACTATAACAAAATGAATATCTTTACAAGCAAACACAGATCTCTTTTACCCACCCTAAGTAAAATTCAAAATCTAAACCTATAGACTTCTCAAAAGATCTAAGAACCAGAGATCCCCTCTTTGTTCTACCCACTAGATACCTATCTAGCAATGCTTTAAAGATACAAATTGTTATATCAACAACCAACCAACAAGAGAAACAATTTCTATACAAAACAACAAAGAAATTGATTAAAGAAAGATATCATCTGAACATCCTCAGTGAAATGAATGAGTTTAAATGATCAAACTAGACTGAGCATGAATGTCATGATCTTTCTTGATGATTTCTTTTTAACAAATGAGGCTTTAACAACAACTAATCATGAAAAGATGACTCAACACATGAGATTCTTCATGATTCTTGAAACCAAATCAATGAATGTTTCTAAAGAGCCTTGGTGCTTTTGAAATCTCCTGAGAGTGTGTTTACAAGGCTTTCTACGAAAACTAAAAGTCTCTTCTCACTTAATGAGTTGCACCTATTTATAAAAAACAGAATTAACTGATTGTAATCGATTATTTTAACAAATGTAATCAATTATTTTAACAAATGTAATCGATTAAAGTTCCAAAATAATCGATTAAAGTGTTCATGTGAAATCTGGAAAAATTCTTAAGAACAAATAATCGATTAACTCATGTCGTAATCGATTATCACAAAGGATCTGGATTTTGTGAAGCACTGAACTAATCGATTAATACTCAAATAATTGATTAACACAGGGAGTGTAAAAAACGTATCAATGCTTATTTAATCAATTACAATACTTTGGTAATCGATTAAACCAGATAAACTTTCTTCTGAAAATTATGCAGATGGACATATAATCGATTAATCTGTCATGTAATCGATTATCACAGAACGACTTAACAAAGTCAGCTGAATATGATCGATTACAAGAATTAGGTAATCGATTAAAGTGTTCATATCTTTAAATGCAGTTCTGTAACCAAGCAATTAATCGATTAAGTGTAACCAGTAATCGATTAAAGCAGTGAAAAACACTTTTTATGAAAACTTTAAAGCTTTAATGTCATGCCAAATGATTCATGGAATGTGTGATACCTAATCATGAATTAATGAGCTAATGTATGCATGACTTATTCAATTTATGTGAGGAATGAGAGATTATATCTTTCTTGAACCAAGCTTTTAAACAAAGTACATGTTCCATCAATTTGAGTGGGCATGTAAAATCAAAACTTAAGATAATCTTGACTTGATTCTTCATGATCTTCCTCAACCTCTGCATCATATCTAACAGATGTTTGCACAATGTTAATGTGAAATGACCAAATGTCAAGTGTTGGTTCCTATAGAAATATTATGCACCATCAACAGAACACTCGATGTTATATTCAACCTACTTCGATCCACCATCGTCCCTACACATGATGCGATGTTGTATTACAACGGCAAGTTGAACATAGGACGACAAGGCGATTTTGTGGGTTATTCCTTCACTGGAACAAATCCAATAAGGTTTGAAATTCCTTTAGGATGCAAAATTGAAACACTTAAGGATGACATAAAGCAAGTTGTGCCTGTAGGGGTTCCCCCTTATGGAATTCACAACTCAAGGGTGGTAAGAAAAATGTTTTTCTGACAGCCAGTCCATGCAAAATATTCAGACTACACAATCAAATATCACATAATAGAGTTGACAAACGATGAAGACGTGTTTAAGATGTTAGCAGAATCCAACTACAGGAAATGTTTTAGTCCAATATAGATTTTAACTATTTTTAACAAACTAGTTACCCAAATGGAATGACACAACTATGTCTGAGAAGGGCCTGCCAGAGAAGGGTCTTGTTAAGAAGGATCTGCCTGAGAAAGCTGTGGCTGAGAAGGGTCTGCCTCATAAGGGCCTACATAGGGAGGTGGGCATGGAGTGACCTGATATGCTGCTAGCATATGTAGTTTTTAGGCTAAAATAATTAAGAAATTAAGAATAAAATATCAAATAAAGGCTTAAAATAGATATAAATTGTTTTATCATTAATTTTATTACTAATTATTGTTATTCTGATGTTTAGGAACAAGAAAAGGAAGAAAAGAAGCAAAATAAAGAGCAAACCAATTCTGGAAGTCCACACCAGTCGCGCCAGAACCACGCGGATCGCGCCAGCTATTTTGGAAGTCCACGCGAATCGCGCCACAGCCCGCGCCAATCGCGCGGACATCACGGGATTTACGAATTTGCTTTTAAATAATATAAAATTGATGGGTTTTTAGGGTTTTATAAACTAGGTATAACTAGGACATTAGTAGGACGTATTAAGGGGATAGAGGTCAAGAAACATCAGGAGAAGAGGCAAGAACAAAGGAAGGAGGCACCAAGGTCAATAAGGAAGAAGACAGCAAGGGGAGGCAAGATTGAAGGGTTTTTGGCTCTTCAACCTCTAATTCCTTTCGTTCCTTCTTCTATACATTGTAGTAGGCCAGACATAACTATGTATAATAACCCTGAGTCCTGGCGTGGACGGCGTGAGAAATCTGCGTGGATGGCGCTGGTTTTCTGCAGAATTCTTCTGCAGAAGTGTGGCCTGGATGGCGCCAATGTGTCGCGATCAGCGCCATGCCTCTGGTATGTGGCGCGAGTGGCGCCGGGATGGCGCGAGTGGCGCCATAGGTTCTAGGGGTTGACGCATGGGGCGCCAGGTTGGCGCGATTGGCGCTAGACAACCCAGAGGACCTGCAAGGGGCGCGAGTGGCCCCATGGTGGCGCGGATGGCGCTATTGGTTTTGGAGGTTGGCGCGGGTGGCGCCTTAGTGGCGCGAGGGGCACAACAGGTACTAGAGGATGGCACGGTTGGCACCGTGGGCTCTGGAAGCTGGCGCGATCAGCGCGGCAGCTCGGGCAAACCCACTATATAAGGGGGTCATTTTACGAAATTTGACCCAAATCATTTCCTTTCTTCTTCCTCCAGCGACCCACCTCCATTGTTGAGTGCTCAAGCTTCCTTGACCTTTGTTCACCAAATCACCTTCCGTAAACACCATTCATGTTGGAAAACATTTGGTGAGCTTGAATCCTTCCTCATTTATCCTTGAAAACCCCCAAATCAAAGACCCCCTTTCTCAAGGGAAGTTCATAGAACTCGAGTTTGGCGAGGAACGGTGGCGATTCGTGGTTACCCATGCTAGGGGGAGTCGTCCTTGGGCCTTCCTTGTCATCTTTGAGGTAAGAAACTCGAGATTCACCGCTTGATTTGTGAGTTGGGGTTTTGGGTGAATAATGACCCACTTGTGATAGAGCTAGTATTAGCCTTTGGTCCTTTTGAAACATGTGTTTAGAATGTTGTGAGGATGAAGGATTAGCTCTCATATGTTAGTTTGGTGAACTTTGATTCTTGGCTCTATGTAAGGCATGTCTAGTTGTGTGCTGAGTTGCTTAGCTATGTTGTGACATGCTAGAGCCTTGGTTGGTGGTTTTGATATGCTTGGGAGGCTGTTGGAACGGTGTCTTATGTGTGAAAGAACCGTTCAAGCCATATGTGAACCCTTGAGCCTTTGGGGCTGTTGAGAGCTTTGAGCTCATTGTGTATGGCTTGTGTTGAGTCTAGGGTGACTCTAATGCCATGTTTGTCATGAGATAGACCGTTGAGGGTCTATGAGATGGCTTATGAGTGATGAGCCTTGATGAACCTTAAGTTAGAGGACTTAGAGGTTTTGGAAAGGTATGAGGTACCTTTTGTTGAGATGGTTGAGAACCGTGTTATATGCTTGTGCTTGTTTGTTTGCTTGATGTTGATATGAGCTTGTATGCCTTGTTTAGGGCATGACACCGAGGGTGTCAGTGGCGTGAGCCACAGAGCAAGGGAAGAACTGCAGAGCTCGGCTTTTCCAGGTAAGTTCTTGGTCCCTTGGGGATGTTTCCCACTGCTTGTGCTCCACCATACTCCGAGGGAGTGATGGTTGCATTCATGATGCATGCATTGATGGTTGTTGCATCCTCATAATGATATTATGCTTGCATTTATGCTTGAGAAATGTATGATACCTGTTGATAGATCTTCTGGCCAGATAGATAGATATGGACCTCCCTAGGAGATGGGTTTCCTCCTAGTTTGGTTTGCTCATGGTTGATGAGATCCCAGGGGTCGGTGATCCCTCAAGACCAAGAGATAGGTGTGTCCCGTCGCGGTTGATTGCCTATTCTTGGAGGTACCATATACGTGCGTCCATGTGTAAGGGGTAGCTCTCGATGGGATGGCACGGGTGTGAGTTCCGGTCTCACACTGAGGTTGGCATTGATGAGATCCGCCGTACATAGAGCAAGATGACTTGCTGTATTGTTATGTGAGTCGGGAGGCCAGATTGTTTGTGATACCTGGATGACGTGTGTCATGGAAGTGAGCCAGGGTGGAGGAGATGCCTCCAAGGACCCTGAGCATACTGAGATGTTTATCTCACCCCGTGTGGGGCTTATGTGGTTTCAGGTGATGCTTCTGGCAGAGAGGAGCGGTCTCAGGGTGGGAGCCCCAATAGAGACAGCATATGCTTGGCTGTGAGGCAGCTCGAGGAGAGCTTGGTGGCTCAGCTTTTGATGATGTTTTGTACCCCTGTAGAGGGAAGATGTGTGTGTGTACACATATGTTTTGTTATGTATATGATGTGTATGCCCTCATGTGAAGAAGGATCTGTGAGATCAGAAGCATTTGGATGATCATTCTTTTGTATAGACACTTCGAGTGTCAGATGATGTATATGTACATAACCAGTTATGTTATGTATTTATGTTTCCTCCAGTTTATCTGTTGAGATAATTTCTGTATATCTTCCTATGGTTTTGCGAATCTGGATCAGCAGGGGCTTGTGTTGCATTGTGATGCTTTATATTCCATACATAATGTAATCAAGAGATATGGTTTTTGATTTATGCTTCCGCAAAGCGTTTTGATTAAGTGTTTAAGCGCTAATCTGATATAATGATAATGATAATACACCGGGTGCACACGGGGTGTTGCACTATGTCTGGCTAATTTCCTTTGTAATTGTGATTGAGCCATAGCCAATGTGAACTCTGTTGTTTAATTGAATTTATGTCAATGAATTTATTATATTTGTTTTACTCTATCTTGTTCTTCAATTATTATTATTATTACTATGATAGACTTGATCGATCTATTAGAGTTTCTAAGAGCTATAATTCGCAATAGGAATCTTGGGGTTTTAGTTTCGAAAAGCAGTAGAGTGACAGTTTCGACATTACCTAGGGATAGGGATGAAGGATTGTGAAGCATAATATGTCAGCTTAAAGCTTAATCTAAAAAGGGGTTACTAAGGGATTAGAATTCTTGATTAGGATTAAAGGGTTAAATGACTGAGGAATCAGGGTTTAACTAATTATATAAGGCATATCTTTGAGCAATTATATTAAATGAAATTAATTATCAATTCAATTACATAAGAGGGAACAACGGTGATTGTGCTTAATCACAATTATTCTTCATTTTTGCAGAGCATTCAATTTACATTGTTTTTAGTATTCTTTAATTCACAATAATTCAAATCCAAAATCACATTCAAATCCTCTCATTTTTCTTAATTCTTTTTCCAATCTTAAAGATCGTAAATTACATTTATTTAAGTATATCAATCCTCGTGGGAACGATACTTTACTTATCATTTTATTACTTGAACGAGCGGTGCACTTGTCGTTAAGCATCAAGTTTTTGGCGCCGTTGCCGAGGATTGATTGGACTGATTTAATTGTAATTTAATCTTTATTATTGGATTTTTGCTATTACTAATCTGTTTGTTAGTTTATACAAGGCACAATTATTTCTGAATTTTTAGAATTTGATCCAAAAATAGAAAGAACCGCAAGGAGAAACAGGAGATTGGCCAAGCAGAAATGGCTGAAAGAGATAATGAGCAGCCACCACAAAGGGAAGAGATGATGGAACAGTTACTCGCTCCATTGTTCACGAGACCTAACCCAAGTATAGTTCGACCACCAATTGAGGCTAACAAATTTGATATAAATCCATCATTGATTGTTTTGGTGGAAACAAATCAATTTGGTGGAGATGACAACGAAGACCCTCACGAATTCATTGACAGGTTCTTGCGAATCTGTGATACTATCAGGCCCCAGGGGGTATCAGATGATGCTATCAGATTACGTTTGTTTCCTTTTGCAGTTAAAGGAAAGGCACTTCTTTGGTTAGACAGACAGACATCCAACAGCATTACTACATGGGATGAGTTAGTTGCCAAGTTCTTCGCCCAATACTATTCTATGGAAAAATACAACAAGTTGGTTAATGAGATCATGAACTTTACACAGAAGGGAGGAGAGAGCCTTTGTACAGCTTGGAACAGATTTCAGGAATTGATTCAGAAGTGTACACAGTATTACATGACTGTGGGAAGGAAAGTATGCATCTTCTTTAATGGGATGACATCAGAATCAAGACTTTTAGTGAATGTTGCAGCTGGAGGTTCGATCAGATCGAAGACAGTAACCCAAACATATGAACTGATTGATTCACTGGCCCAGAATGAAAAGGATAGCATTGCATGTCAACCTAAGAGGGAAGTCATCCAGCTAGGAAGCAATGATGCAATGTTGGCTGAGCAAAAACTTTTAGCACAACAATTGGCGAAGCTGAATGAGAGACTTGATAGGATGCAAGTTTCAGAAGCTCAAGCTTCAACTATTAGAGCACAACCATCTATCTGTGAATACTGCCAGGGGGATCATAACACCAATGAATGTCCTACCTTGATAGGAGCCGATCCGGTACAGGTGAATGGAGTGTGGTACAATCAGAGAAATCACCCCAATTACCAAAGGAATTCAGGTTACACTCCAGGTAACAACTTCCAAAGGAGGATTCAAGGAGGAGGTTTGGATTAAAAATCAAACAATTACTTGTAGCCTCCACCTATTCCGCCTAAGGAACCATCAGAGCTTGAGAAGGCCATGATACAATTGTCTAAGACCACTAACGAGCACATTCAGGTCACCAATACTTTCATTAAGGAGACCAATGCTTTCATCAGTGAGACCCAAGCACATCACAAGAATCAAGATGCCTCTATCAAGAACCTTGAGAATCAGATAGGTCAGTTGGCTAAGCAATTAACTGAGAGGTCTCAAGGACATTTCCCTAGTGACACCATTGTCAATCCAAGGGAACATGCCAAGGCAGTCACTACAAGAAGTGGGCTTACAACTACATCTCCTGAGATGCCCAAGGCAATTCAAGGAGAAGATGAAGAGGAACTTATCACTATTGCTGTAGAACCAGTGGTTAAAGCACCTTCAGGCAAGCAAGAGAAGAATCCTGCATCGTCAAAGAAACAGATGGATTTCTCTCGTTTTGAGAAACCACCATATCCCATGAGGTTGAAGCAACAAGCCCAGAAGCAGCAATATGCAAAATTTTTAGATATGTTTAAAAAGTTGCAGATTAATATTCCATTTGCTGAGGCTTTAGCTAGCATGCCTAATTATGCTAAGTTTATGAAAGAGTTGTTGTCTAGGAAACATAAATTGCAGGATTGTGAGACCATAGCACTTACTGAGGAGTGCAGCGCTATAATCCAAAGGAAACTTCCATCCAAGCGAAAAGATCCGGGAAGCTTCAATATTCCCATTGCTATAGGTAATGTGGATGTTGGGAGAGCACTGTGCGATCTAGGAGCTAGCATTAATCTGATGTTGTTATCCCTATGCAAGTCATTGGGAATTTTCGAGCTCAAGCCTACCAGAGTTTCTTTGCAACTTGCAGATCGTTCATTAAGGAGACCAACCGGAGTAATTGAAGATGTTTTAGTAAAAGTTGATAAGTTTATTTTTCCTGCTGACTTTATTGTTTTAGACATGGAGGGTGAAAGTGAAATACCTCTTCTATTGGGTAGATCATTTTTAGCTACAGCTAGGGCGTTGATTGATGTAAAGCAGGGAAAGTTAGAACTTAGGATGGATAATGAATCTGTTGTATTTAATGTTTTTGATGTTATGAAAAATCCTACTGACAAGCATGATTGTTTCGGGTTGGATATTATAGACACATTAATCCATGCAGGTGAGACAGATGACCAGAAACTGGAAAAAGATCTTAAAATTCTAGGTACAGATTCATTACCAGAGGATGTTGAGGTAGTCATGAAGGTGTTAGATAAGGCAGATTCTGATGCAATATTCGAAGCACCAAAGATTGAGCTTAAAGAACTACCCAACAACTTAAAGTATGTGTTCCTTGGAGACAATGAGACGTTTCCAGTGATTATCAATAAAGATCTGAAGCCAGAACAAGAAGAAAAGCTTTTAAAAGTTGTTAAGGAGCATAAGACCGCAATTGGGTGGTCTATATCTGATTTGAAGGGTATCAATCCTTCTTTCTGCACCCACAAAATTCTAATGGAGGATGAGGTGAAGCTTGTGAGACAGCCTCAGAGGAGACTCAATCCTACAATGAAAGAAGTGGTAAGGAAGGAAGTGGTTAAGTTGTTAGATCTAGGGATGATCTATCCCATATTCGACACTACGTAGGTGAGCCCTGTCCAAACAGTCCCTAAAAAGGGTGCGATGACTGTTATTCAAAATAACAACAATGATGCCACTAGGAAGGATCATTTTTCATTGCCCTTCATTGATCAGATGCTAGAAAGATTAGTTGGACATGCTTACTATTGTTTCCTTGATGGATATTTTGGCTACAATCAAACTCCAGTGGCACCTGAAGACCAAGAAAAAAATAGCTTTTACGTGCCCATTTGGAGTATTTGCATACAGGAGAATGCCATTTGGCCTCTGCAATGCACCAGCGACATTTCAAAGGTGTATGCTTTCTATCTTTTCTGATATGGTAGAAAATGCTTAAAGGTATTCATGGATGATTTTTCTGTTTTTGGTGGTTGTTTTGGGTCATGTTTAGTTAATCTGGCTAGAGTTTTGAAAAGATGTAAAGAGACTAACCTTGTATTGAATTGGGAAAAATGTCACTTTATGGTACAAGATGGTATAGTACTAGGTCATAGAATCTCTAAAAATGGTATAGAAGTTGATAAGGCTAAGTTATTGTTGATTGAAAAACTTCCTCCCCCTATTAATGTTAATGAGGTAAGGAGTTTCTTAGGTCATGCATGTTTTTATAGGAGGTTCATTAAGGATTTTTCTAAAATTGCTAAACCTTTTAGTCAACTTTTAACTAAGGATAGTGATTTTGTATTTGATAAAGTTTGCCTTAATGCATTTAATGTGTTGAAGGAAACTTACCACTGCGCCTATTCTGATGGCTCCTGATTGGACCTTACCTTTTGAAATGATGTGCGATGCAAGTGCATACGCCATTGGTGCTGTTCTTGGTCAGCGTAAGAATAAGTTATTGCATGTGATCTATTATGCTAGCAAGGTTTTGAATGAGGCACAAGTTAATTATGCCACTACTGAAAAGGAGATGTTAGCTATATTATATGCTTTAGATAAATTTAGGTCCTATTTGATAGGTTCTAAGGTTATTATTTATACTGACCATGCTGCTATTAAGTATTTGATGAAAAAGCAGGATGCAAAACCAAGGTTGTTGCGCTGGATGCTTTTGTTTCAGGAATTTGATTTGGAGATCAAGGATAAGATTGGAGTAGAAAACAGAGTAGCTGATCATCTTTCAAGGATTCAGGATAAGGAGTTACAAGATGGACTAGAGATGGTTATCAATGAATCTTTTCCTGATGAGAAGGTGATGATGGTGATTAAAATGGGTCCTTGGTTTGCAGACATGGCTAACTTCAAGGCTGTGGGTGCTATTCCTGGAATCTTAATTGGTGATAGAGTGCTTTTAGTTGAGTATTTTTCTATCCTTCTTAGCTTATTTGACCTCTCTTAGACCTTTATTTTCCTATTCTAATTCAGTTTTTGGCCTAGGCAAGTAAGTGGGTTTAATTGTTAATTGTTGCGTATTTTCGGATTTTTGGCTCACTTGACGTATCTGACTTGTGCAGGACCTATAGAGTGCTACCAATATCCAAATGGGGCGTTCTAGGAGTCACTGGAAAGATAACGAAAGGATCTACAAGTTTGCTAGAAATAGCCCAAGGCCAATTCTATCATTTAGAGGGTCATTTTAAGCTTCGAAGTTAGCATTTCTGCACTTGTAATTTTGGGCTACGAATTTGACTTACATGGTTGTAAATAGCAAATAATTAGATTGTTGGGCTTGTTTGTGGCCCATTTTATTTTCAGAACTCAGTCACTACATATATTAGTGACTTTAGTGAAGCTTGGGCACCACTCTTTACATTTCAGTAAACAAGTTTTATTTTCTTTCCTTTAGTTTTTAGAATCAAACCCTTGTTCTTCATTTTCTCTCTATTGTTCTTGTTTGTTCTTCATTGTTCTTCATTTTCATTTTTCTATTCTTCCATTTTTGTGCAACCATTTCATGGGGCTTTCACTGATGATGATCATGGAAGGCTAAATCCTCAATCAATCCAAGAATCCAACCCAAGCACAAGGAGAATTTGAGTTCTGGTTTAGTATTTCGAATCCTATGTGAATGTTCATCTTCTTCTTCAATTGCTATTCTGTTTTCATGATTATGAATGCGTTTAGGATTG
>PYAF01005547.1:8411-20342 GCA_007407185.1 Glycine tomentella
AACTTCATTCTCACTCAAGAAAACCAAAGGGTTCTCTCCTAGGAAGTTCACGTGGAAGTGCTAGAAGGAAGCTAGGGCTAAAGCTATTCAAGTTTAGAGAAACAATTAAGGTATGGGAAGTTTATGATAAGCTTAGTTTGAATAATTATTTACATGAATTTTATGTGTGTTTATGAAAGAATTAAGTATTGGAAAAATGACTTTAAAGAATTAAGATAGTTACATGGAAGATTAATTGACTAAGTAACCTAATCTTGGTTTAGAATCAATTATTGATTAAAAATGTTGAGACTAACGTAACTAATAAAAATCTAAATAACCAGTACCTAGCTATCTTGTGACTATTTGATGAAAGACAATAATCTAGAACTATAGCTTTCTAAAAGTTTATCTTAATATGATTAAGGAGTTGGTCGAAGTTGCCATATGACTTCTTGGACTAAGACTTAGACCTATACTTGGACTTGGACTTGGACTTTTATCCTGTGATTAATATTGGATTGGAACCATGGCTAATATATTAAAATATGAATAATTATGTAATAACCATGGCTAATATATTAAAATATGAATAATTATGTAATAACCATGGCTAATATATTAAAATATGAATAATTATGTAATAATGGTCACATAAGTTTTGAGTGATTTACTTTGTGATGATGAAGATATGTGTGTTGTGATTATTTTGTGGATTTCATAATATTCTTTGAAGTTGTGGTAAAAAGGTATAATTCAATGATGAATTCTATGATTTATTTTTAGAAGTTCATGAAGTGGAACTATGGCTATATGCTCAAGGTGTTGAATAACGCTTTATAAGTTGATTAAGCTTTACATGTTGTTTCATACGCATATGTCATACGTTTTCAAAGTTGTTGAGTTTTAAAGCATATGAAAAGATGAAATAAAGTGTAGCATTCATACATATTCATATGCATATGCCCGGCGGGGGTTAGCCCGTGAAGTTGATCCTCAAAATGAGGTGTTGTCAGATAAGCTAGAGTTGAGAAGGAGCGTTCTAAGGTGATGAACTGGGGGATTTTGGCAGTGGGGAAATCACCTACCCATGATAATCACATATAGTGTAGGTGTGAGTCCTATTGCAACACTGACCTATCCTGACTCGGTCAATCCAACTCGCACGTTGTTAAGCTATCTGGATTTTGGCCATAAGATGAAAAGATGAATTCATGCATCATATGTTTTTAATGCATTAGGCGATAAATTACGGATTTTATTATGATGAACTCATGCATCATGCATTTTCTATGCAAATGATGGTATATGACTTGATCTTAAAATTTTTCGATTATTTAAAATATGTTTATCATAACTTACCATATTTGTGTCTTGTGGTTGACACCTGTGATGACCTCAATCTAATTGAGCGAGCAGATGAACAATAAGCATGATCAAGGGATGATGAATTTCAAGAAGAAGTAATGAAGACTCTGTGATGATTTCTGTTGTGCTGTGCTATGTTATGTATCTTGATTTGATTACGTTTGGATTGTAATATTTGACTGTGTAAAACAATTCCTTATAATATTCATCACTCTTTGCAAAATTATATGATTTACCTTTGGGTTAAGGCAATTCATTTTCAAAAAACCGAATGAACATAAGTAAGAAGAAAAAAAAATTTAGGAAAAGCGATCGTTGCATAAACCACATAACAAGGGGAAACAAAAAAAGGATTGATTACCTCCTTGCTGGCATTCATGACAAAAGCATCACATATTTAGTTGAAAATGCATAAGTGGGGGGTGGGTAAAATCAAAGTCAATGCTTGAAAAGTTTGAAAATTAGTCATGGGTGGAAGGCACGGTTTCTTTTTGCATTAGACATCTGTTTAATTCTTTTGAAATTTTGACTTCTCATAAGAAGAATAAGAAGAATGGAGGATAAAAGTTTTATATATGTTATTTTCATAATATTTTTTAACTGATGTGAGACCTAAGTCTAATAATATTTTTTGATTTTATTAATGATTAATTTTTATTAAAAAATTATTTAAATATTTTTATTTAGGACTCTCTATCCAATTATATTTGTTCCATTTAAAATGTTGAAATACCTTAGTATTTTAACACACAAATAACGAGAGAACCTTAGTCAATTGTTATACAAATACAGCTTAATAATAATACTTCTAATAATATAATAACACCAACTCTTCCTTAGTCTATTCTTATACATATACTGCTTAATAATAATACTTGTATTATAATACACCTACTATCCTTTTTAATTATATAATGAACTATAGACAAAAGAAATGCTGCTGTGTGCCAAAAGATTAAACAAGTTCTCTCGAGAGACAACCAAATATTAATTCAACCTATTTTACTAATGATATTGTAGCGTAACTTTGACTCTGATTTTTGTAGTGTAATTTGGACTACTTACCAGGTGGAGCTTTATTATTAGATGACTCAATTCAAGTAGCTGCATCAGATTCTTGCTTGTGCTTATCACAAACTCTCTCCCTAAATTTATTTGCCACTCACTTATATTTTACAAAAAATAAATAAAAATCAACTTCTGGATTATTTTATTTGTTAATACATGTGAATCAAGTGGTAATTTTATTATTTAAGTACTAATCTACCATACACTCAAGTTATTTTAAATCTTCACGAAAGTAAGTTTTAGAATACAGCAGCCACGTTTGATTCTTGAAGCAAGTGAGCTTCTAACTGCCAAAGCTTAGCTTCTTCTGTGGTGTGTGGTCCAGACTATTATATCCCATGAGATGAACTCAATAAGTTCACGCACTAAATGAAAAAAAACCATGATTCACTAACCACAGGTGTGGCAGCACGTTTGGTGAGAGGAAAAAGTTGTGTCCCTGGTCCTCCTCCCAATATGATGGAAATAACATTTTTTGGATCAGCCCTTCTTCTCAGAAAGGAAGGCACTTGCAAGGTCTGAAACTCAAAACCACACCAAATAAAAAATAAATAAAAAAATGCAACCACACCAAGTTAAAAGACCAAGAAGTAGAATGAAATTCAGCTTACCTGTGTTCCTAACGCTAAAATATATGTACATATAACTCCTTAAGGAACCAGAAGCAACCAAGCTAAAATGTACATATAACAATGATTTAGAAAAAGCTATGAATAGTGTGAAGGTACAAAAAAGACAAGAACTGTAACTTCCGTGCTAGAAATGCACAAGCTTTGAACCAAGGTTAGAAGAGCAATGACAGTGGTTCTTATACCAGAAAAGCAAGATCAAGTAATGCTGTCTAATTGCTCCCGAACTTGGTAAATAGAAGGCCACCAGGTTGGGTCTGGAAACATAACCATGCAGTCAGTAAATACAGCAGCAAAAACATTCCTCCAAGCATAAGATCACTACATTCTAATTATGGGACAGTACCTTCTCCTTCCGATTGTCAAACAGAGTATGAGAGCCAATTACCACAACATTTGCTGGCAAGCTTTCAAATTTATTTTTCAAAATTTCATAGTTCCCAACCATTGCCTTCTCTATATCTTTAATGAACAACACCAGTGGACCACTTTTACTCTGATTAGAGGTAACCTATACACAAAGCAGAGAAGGGTGTTAGATATACTTCTTCAGGAATAGAGGCATCTTTTGGACCGATAAAGAACTGGCACAACCTCAAAGATATCACTAATTGCAACTTTGTCCGCGTCATCCACTCCAGAACCATCTACCCATAGTAAATGATTTGCTGCATTATAAATCCTCAACAAGTTATACATGCTAAATTTATAGCATACAATATGCCAACATGCAGTTAAGGCAACAAAAATTTCAATAAAATTCAGCGAATTAGCAGAACAAAAAAATCCACGGTCATCCTCACAAAGGCCTCCAAGATCATTGCCATCTGGAATTGAAAGTGATGCAGATGCACTAAATGAATGCACAATTGCTATACCTTTTTCATCTTTAGTGATGGATTCAAGGTTGATTTGGTGAAAACGTGTAGAGTGAGTGTGTATAGTTGCTATATCTTGGAACAACAAATAAATATAAGAATTGGATCTCAAAGATGCCTATTGGGTTTATATATCATCAATGATAAATCAAGGCTGTTATTCAATCTTATGGCAATCGATCATATAAGCTATTATTGGCAAAATCAGGTCATTTGTGAACATTATAGACTTGAATAAATAGGATTCATACAACGTAGACTCAGAAATTCAAAATAAAACAGTTCCTTACGTACCTTGGTATGCCGAGAAATTCAGGTATTATTAATTTATTATCCACAATTTGAACTCAGCAATTCTCTTTATGTTACTTCCAGGAACTCTAAAAGTTTGTCCCTCTGAACACATGTATCCTCGAGCCAATGTAGCAGATCTATAATAAGAGGAAAAAACAGGAATCCCTACAAGGAAGAAGATGAGGAGTGGAAACCATGTGTATTCTAGAACCCAAACCAAGTTGCCTTTCACCTCCATAGCCCCAAGCCCACACCAATCCTGTATCTGAAGGGATTATAGGAATCAAAGGGACTAAAACAGAAAATTAAACAAAGAAACATACACCATAGAGGCAAATTCTGAATCTTACAATTGATACAAATTATGATTAACAATTCAAAAATTAGCTTCGCAATTCACGATTTGAATCTCAATTTGATAACCTGCGTATCGTCAATGATAAATCATCAGCAGAGCAACAATAAATGCTTCAGAATCCTGATAAGCATGGTAAATAACATTAAAAGTTATATACAATCAGATTCACAAATCAGAAAAATGAAAAACGAAAAGAAGTCATACTACTAACTGATATGTACTTTTTTTCCCTTGTAACATATCTTTGAATATAATCTTTACCTGATTAAAATCTCTCCCAAACTTCTAGTAAACTGTCCCTCAATGTACTCCTCAGTGTTGGCCAGCTACAGAGATAATAAAAAATTAATATTAGTAGCAACTAAGCCAAGAGCCCGCAGACACCTAAAAATTAATTTAGATATATATACCTGCAACTTCATATAGGAATCAACGGAAACGAGATAGCCTGAAAAATAAAACAAAATAACAGTGAAATGAAAGTGTAACAATGAAATGACAGTAGAACAATTGATCCATAACAAAAAAGCATACTCATACCCTTGTGCTCCATTCCCCACTTCAGTTTCACAATTACAGGCTTCCCAGTCAAATTGTTCAAGAAAGGCTTGGGGTGACCTTCTACACACTCAAAGCGAGCAAGCATTGAAATCACTCAGTTATGAAGATGCAAGTTAAGTGAATGAAATAAATGGAAGATGATTAAGTTAGGGGAGTGCAAGAAGAAGGTACTCACAGCCATTGTAGAATGCTATGTTATGGCTCCTTTTCCATAAGCTTCCGTAAGTGCAAACTGAGACACCACATTTGGTGCATAACCATCCTTATTCATCAAGCCTAAAGACCTTCTTGGCACCATTGAAGTATCCTAGCTTCCCATAAGTCGTGATAAGCATGAAGAAAGACAAATAAGATGAGATGTTACAGATATTTACAGTAGATTTATAGGAAAGGAAGTAAATTCTGTGGGAAGAGAATGCGATGACGGGGACCTCAGAGGAGCTTTTGGTGATGTCGTCGGCGTCAATGATGATGGCAAAAAGGACATTGGTGCGACAGTGTTGAGCTTGGGGAGCAGAGCGGAGGGTTGCCTTGGTCCCTTGACTTCTTAGGAACCCTAGAGGGAATTCAGACAATGAGAGGGAGAGAATAAAGATTGCACGTGAGAGACTAGACGGAGACATTTAAATATAAAAATAAGTGAAAAGCCTTCAAAACCGTCTTAGAATCACATCCTTCTAAAAAGATCGGTTTTGCGGAAACTGTCTTAGAATGGTAGTTTCTAAGATGGCTTTCACGAAACCGTCTTAGTAAGGTTATATTTATTTACAAAAATGCCACAGCGTTTCTTTCTAAGACAGTTTTTGATTAACTGACGTAAAATCAGTGTCGTAAAAAAGGGTTTTTGTAGTAGTGAAATCGTGTCAAGGCAGCTATCCTTCCTGTCAACTGCTGGATTTCCTTTTTATTTGTTGGAAATTGCATATCCAACACGGTTTTTCATTTATCTGGGTTCGCTTCTATAACTCTATGAGTCAGCATGAAGCCCAAAAATTTTTCAGCTGAAACTCCAAACGTACATTTAAACGGACTTAAGCGAATATTATATTCTCTTAATCAGTTAAATGTTTTCTCCAAATCCGCCACATGGTTATCACCGTCAGTTGTCTTCACGATCATGTCATCAATATAAACTTTAATATTCCAACCGAGCTGAGGTTCGAAAACCTTATTCATCATTCTCTGATATGTAGCCCCGACATTCTTTAATCCGAAAGGCATTACATTATAGCAGTAATTTGCCTTATCACCAATAAACAACGTTTTCTCCTGATCAGCAGGGTACATGGCTATCTGATTATACCCCGAAAATGCATCCATGAACGACAACAATCTGAACCTGGACTAGTTATCTGCCAATTGGTTGATATTCGGCATTGGATAAGCGTCCCTGGGGCACACCTTGTTTAGGTTAGTGTAGTCGGTGCACACTCTCCATTTTCCATTGGGTTTCAGAACCATTACTACGTTCGACAGTTAGGTGGTATACTATATTTCCCGTATGAAGCCGGCTTCTAACAATTCTTTGATATGCGATCACAATGCCTGAGCCCTTTCAGGTTCTAACTTTTGTTTCTTCTGCTGCACCAGCTTTGATCCTGGATACATCGACAATTTATGACAGCAGAATGTCGGATCAATTCCAACTATCTCGGATGCCTTCCAAGCAAACACATCATGATTTCTTTTAAGGCATTCAATGAGTTGTGCTTTTACATTTGGCTCCATTGATTTCCCCACTTTAGTAATTTGATCGCGCTGGAATCCTATCTGCACCTCTTCAATATCCTTTGCTGGTTTCAGCCTCCATTCTTCTGATCCTTCCCTTATGTCTAATTATACCATATTCACTGGTTTTCCTGTCTGCCGACCCACTTTATCTCGGTACCTAGAATCTCCTTCTCGAATTCGGGGTGGTGTTGTCAGACCACCTTCGCTTTCTCAGACGGTGTTGTAATAACACTGCCTGGATTCTTTCTGATCCCTATAGATTGTCACCACTTGGCCTTTCTTCCCCATAAATTTAATCTTTTGATGCTTGGTAGACATCAACATATCCCATTTATGAATAGTCAGTCTTCCCAATATCACATTGTACGGAGAAGGAAAGTCTGCTACCACGAATCTCACTCTTTCCGATTTGAAAGCTTCTTTAGTGCCTATTGTCATGCGCAGGTCAAAAGAACCCTTAATGCCTGTGTTATCGCCATTAAAACCAATCAACATTGTTTTACATGGTTTTAAGTCCTCTTCATCCAGATTCATTTTCTTAAAGGCACTCCATAGAATTATGTCGGCCGAACTACCATTGTCAACGAACATGCTTCTGACCCGGCAGTTAACCAATGTTCCCGTAATCACGAGTCCATCTTCGTGCCCCGGCATTACCCCATCCATGTCCTTCTTTGTAAAATATAGCAAACAAGGTTCAGGATCAGCGCTTCTTCCTTTAAATTTTGGCTGCTCCTTTATTGAAAGTATTTCTTTCAAGTATTTTCGCTTCTGACTGGCAGTATCTCCTCCTCTGCCCAGAGCTCCCGAAATCACATTACATTCAAATTCTGGTTCTGGGAATCCATCCTCTTCATCGTACATCTTCTTTTGTTCCTCCTTTTCTCCTCCAGGCTGGGCTTCTTCTCCTTTTCGTTTATTTTTCCACCTTTGCATCCTTATCACATATTGTCTCAACCTTCCTTCTCTGATAAACTTCTCAATGGAGTCAAGAAAAACCCAGCATTGATCAGTAGTGTGTCCCGGTCCATTGTGAAATTCACAAAAACGAGATTTATCCACCTCGGCCTTGTTGTATATTGGTCGAGGACGTTCTACCTTCTTCATATTTGTCAATGCTACTTCTCTCCAAATCTGAGACCGGGATACATTCAACAGAGTGTATTTTTCATACTTATTTTTCATACTTCATTGAAGCCTGATGCATCTGCAGGCTCCTCTTATTTCGGCCTACCTAATCACCCAGGGCCTCCATATTCCTCAAATGTTGTTCCATCCATAGCATTCATTGAGCCTCCTCGCATCTCCACTTGTCATTACGTTCCTCCATCTGCCGGGTAATGAGTCTGATATCCTTCTGCCATTGAAGGGCTTGTCTTCTTTCCATATTCTCAATACGATCTAAAATCGACCTGAGAGCATTGTTAACGAATCGCTCACCCAAATCCATCTCTTAAGGTGTCGGGTGAATTGATTTCCCCTCCCTCGTTCTGTTGGAACGTGTGATGAAGTGGAATCTGAAACTGCCTCTATCACATATACTTCTTCAAGTTGAACCACATTTTGATTATCCAGCGGTAAGAATTCCCTGCCTGGCATCTTCGAACGTGGTGGCATAGATTGACTATTTCTAGTATTTACCATTGTGAATCGTGGGACTCAAAATTTATGGTCCCCACAGACGGTGCCAATGTTCTGTCCGAGATGAACAGATGTCCAACAGTAATGTTGGGCGGTTGATATAGGATCAACTCTCTCTTTGATGATGTCTATGATGGTAAAACACCTCAGGGAAGAAGATCACAATACTCATAAGAGGAAACACCACAATTGGACGTGGGGTGTGTGCACTGTGTATAAGAAAAAGAGAGAGTCAGAATGTGTGTGTACCTTTTCTGTTGGAACCACCTTTTATTTATAGAGCATGTACCTCATAACTAATCGTGAGCTGTGTCTGAGTATATCATAAAGTATCCCAACTGTTGGTGATCGCGATCTTTGAACCAGTCATGACCCACGATCCTTCAATTAGAGATAAGCGCCCATTATTCCCTATTGGGCCTTACAGTTGAGCCCAACTATAATTTCTGCAACATATTCTTTGCGAACTTGAGTTAATTTTCTGCTAATAACCTGGCAGTCTGTAGATATGTCAGACTTCCCACATAAACGTTAAAAGGAACATTCAATGATATTCTTTGAACATGACCTTTTTGCTGATAAGTTGGTTGTCCACTATGTGTCACTTTTTTTCTCTACTTTTGACTGTAAATATGGAAAAATTAAAATGCCTTTATATATAATTAGGAAAGAAATTTATAACAAATATCAATGACCAATGTACAGTACAACGAAACTACAACGTACACAATCCAAAACATTGTCTTGTTGAAAAGAAAACAGTCACTAGTGCAATGAAACCACAACACTAACTGCAAAACATTGTCTTGATGAAAAGAAAACAATTATTAACATGGAAACACGAATTTAGATTCAAGAACTACAATATTAGTCACAATCATCGAGCAATATTATGGAGATAATCTTGAGAATCTCGCTTAAGTTTCTTTGTGGTCACCATCACAATGAAACTTAAGCAAAATCCTCAACATTATCTCCATAATATTCCTTGAAGATTGTGACCAATAATATAGTAATATGACTTTAGAAAACAAGATTAGTACATCACAGAATTACTCTTTACTAACAAGTAAAAAATTCCCGAAGACCATAATATTAAATGTCCAAATATGTACCACAAATATTACACAACATGCAATGCCAATCCAATCATTGTCATGCACAAGGGGAGATGGTAATTCACTTCAGGAATAAAACTTGAAAATGCTTGGAGACGAAGGAAGGAGCGTTCACACCTGATCAATTCGTGTCATCCATCAAAGACATAATTAAATTCTGAATGGAGGAGCTCAGCCAAATATTTGAATAGCTTGCAATGTTGCAAGTATAAATGGAACAGTTCAGAAAGATTCTTGAGGTTGGCAGTTTAGCAAATTGTTTGCACTTAAATATAGCTTTTCTAAGTAACATAATTATATTTCCAATAGCATAAGGGATTTGAACTAAATTATATATAGTAGCTTGAATCAAGTTCACGCATACATACATGGCAAAATTGGCGAGAAAGGCAATAAACAACTAACTGAATTTCTATGTTCCCTGGAGTTGTTGGCGAGGAAGATATTGATAGGGAACTAATAGGAGCTTTATATATACAAGGAAGAGTATTGGGCCAAAGACACGAAAGAAGAACGAAATAGATAGTTACTAATACTAAGATATTTTTTTAAAACTATTTTTTGAGCTGTCTTGCACTAACAAGCAAAAAAAGACTGAAAATCCCTTATAAACGGAGCTGAAAAAAATTCATTTATAATAATTTTTTAAATATGAAACTTTAAATAAATAATAATTTTTTAACAAATAGTATTTTTACACATCAGATTGAAATTATTTTTATATTAAATTATAATAACAACAAACACACAAATAATTTGATATAATTTTATAATAGTTATCACTTTAAATATATATATATATATCAACATCAACATCAACATCAACAGCACCTTTAACCCAAATTAATTGGGGTCGGTGGTAGATGAACCCAATGATAAATCGAAAAAAAAGCAAAAGAGAGAAACAAAGTTAAAATAAAAGAACGGTGAGAGGAGAAGAGAAAAGAAGAAGCAAGGAATTAAAACAGGGAACAACTGGAACATAGAACTACTAAAGAGTTTAACCCTCCATCAGACTTATAGCTTTTCTCCACTCCGTCCTAAGACATACCGTCCGCCAATCTAAATCCCACTCCATTAGGTATTGTTTAACTACCTTTCCCCAGGTAAGTTTTGGTCGACCTCTACCTCTCTTTGTATCTAACTCTTGGTAACATACTTTTGTTCTAACAGGAGCATCTACTGGTCGTCTCATAACATGCCCAAACCATCTCAATCTATGCTCTCTCATCTCATAACATCCCCCTATACGTCCGTCTCTGTTTGGAATTAGACACAATTAATTTAAATATATATATATATATATGTGGACAAAATTCCAAGGAAAATGTGCTTGTCCCCCTATAGACCCGTCTTTGTTTGAAATTAGAAACAATAAAGGGAGTTTCTCTCGTGAAAGTAATATGGTAGCGGATTGTCTGGCTAATGTGGGGCACTCTCTTTACTTAGGAATTCATTTCTTTGATCAACTACCTGTCCAATAAAAATCTTGTATTAGAAATTATTTTCTTAAGGTAACTCTACCCGGTCTGGTTGTTGTATACTGACTTTTTACCAACCTTTTAATAAATAAAAAATTACTCAAACTAAAAAATAAAAGAAATAATAAAAAAGTACCCTAGTTATTGTCAATAAATACTACAACTATAAATATTATAAAGATTAATTAAATTATAATTTTCATTTTTCTATAATTTTAAATCCACGGTTTTGGCTCCTAAGGTAGAGTTTATGTAAGTTGATGACATGATCCTAATGTGAAAAAAGATTAAATGAATTGAAAAATAAAAAATATCTCAATAGGGATTAAACTCCTGACTCCTTATTTATATATAATACAATGAATTGTTAACATATTGTTTTGTTTAGTTAACATTATCTTTTATGTATCACTAGAAAAGAGTTATTAACTTTTTTCAAATCACCAAAATTTATAAATTAAAAAAATTTAATATAGACATCTGTTTAATATTATTTTATATTGTTTTATATATTTTTATTTTGAATAATTTACAATTTTTTATTTCTATTTTACCAATCTATAATTAAATTTCATAAACTAAAATGTAAATTATTTACATAAAGTTTTTTGTAAATTGATTTTAATGTACATATTATTTTTTCTCTAATTATTTACATAAAATTAAAAATATTTATATATTAAATATTTTTAATTTATAAATTTTAATAATTAAAAATTATAATAATTATTAACTGATTATACATAAAAAATAATGTTAATATAGTTAACTAAAGAAAAAAGTATTTTATTTTCTTTTCTATGAATAATTTTGCATAAATAATTA
>PYAF01005547.1:20442-34133 GCA_007407185.1 Glycine tomentella
TAAAATATTTATATATTGAATATTTTAATATTTTAAATTTTGATTAATTGATAAAAAACAGTTAATATCTCTTGTTTAATGATAGATAAAGAATGATATTAATATAATTCACTAAACTAAGCAAGCCTCTTAATGATTTATTGTTTTATTTATTAATAAAATACCATGAATTCAATTCCTATTTAAACACTTTTTTATTTTCCACTTCATTTAATTTGTTTCAACATAAGCCTCATGCATCTTACATAAGTTTCATGTGATCATCAACATGTCACATCAAGGTCAACTTTTGGCCTTGGATGGTCAACTAAAAAATCAAAATTACAATTTAGCCTATTATAAAAGATACTCCTTTGATTTTTTCTTTTAATTGTTGGATTTTGAAAGAAAAAAATGTTTTTATTTATTTATCATATGCAAAGTTCAATATCACATGAGTTACTCTTTTATCAATTATATTTTATTTATCTTTTATTTTTTAATTAATTTACATGTGCATTGATTTCCACTACAAAAAAAAACGAAATTTGAAACTGAAAAAATCCGTCAGTAACAGCTAAAATCCGTGGGAAAACCGATTTTGCGATGGAATTTCTGACGGACAAAAATCCGTCGGAAAAAGGGGCGTAGGAAATGTTAGGCGACGGATTTTTTTTTCCGTCGGTAATGGCTCGTGGGAAATTTCCGACGGATTTTTCCGTCGAAAATACTCGAATTGGGACTACCAGAAGCGCTTTCTACGTCGGTTATTAAAGCCGTCTTTGAATGGTGTCCTAGAAAGTCGATATCTTCTAAGATGATTTTTAAAATAACCGCCTTAGAATGTTATTTTTAAAAAAATAAAAATTGATCATTCTAAGACGGTGTTTTGCAGAACCGTCTTAGAATGTTTTTCTTTTAAAAAATAACAAATTCAATAAACCTTTTTTGCATAATCCTTGAAAAGTTGTGAATAAAAAAAGAAAACCTTAATATTATTAAAACCACTCACCACATATGCTACACAATGCTTACACACTATATATATATATATATATATATATCATTTAACTGAGTATGTGTATTGACCATTCAAGAATATTCACTAGAAATCAATCTTATTTTTATCTTCAACTATATTTTTCAGGCCTCTCTTAGGTGCTTGACAAATGGTTTTTAAGAGAGGTAGCTGGCAGATATGTAAAGACACCAAAATGCTTTATTTGTTGTCTTACTAACATGTTTATCATAATTCTCTTTGTTTCTTCTTGCAGAGTCTTTGACTCCTTGTTAAGTAAGGTACTATCCTCTTTCATTCTTTCTTCCTTCTAACAATATTTCTTATTTTAAACACCCCCCCCCCCAAAAAAAAAGGTGCATGCTATAAGATGCAACCCAGAGATTCAAATTCATCCAAGTGATAAATAAAAACAATCAGCTCCATCTTTTTTCAAAGTTGAGATATCGGCACTATTTGATCACCAAATGGAAAGAACAATTATTTTCCAACTAAATGAAATCAATGTTTTTAATTTTCTTAAATAAAAGGAAATTTTATTAGAAATAAAAGATGGAATGTATGATATGAAGAGAATAATACATTCACAACAAGGAGGGATTAAACTAATAAAATTGGGGATAAAAAAAGTACCATGGTTGCCAAATCTTTGCACATGCCAAAAATAATAACACCCTTAAACAGGATAATGTTACCTTAGTGTCTCCACTGTAAGGAACAACATTGATATCTCCATTAGCTACACGGACAGCAGCACTAGCTCTAGCTTCCCATGCTTGAAGACTGCCAAATTCAGGGACTGGCAAGTCTTTTACCCGACTGAGTTGGTCCATTAAAGGCTTGAGCTGTACCTACACTAGCATAAGAAATACAACAGTCATCACACAACATTAACTGTGGACCAGTAACAACAACAAAATAAATGTCACCAATATGTAAAGTCTAACAATATATCATGAAATTCGAATCAGATTAAGATACCTATAGGCAAGGTTGTGACATTCATAAACTGACCCCAGCTTTGCACCTATACTGAATACTCACCCAACAAATTGTGCCCAGCATATATATATATATATATATATATATATATATATATTATACTAGCATAGAATATGATGGTTGGTCAAACCTAGTAAAGTAGGTGACTTGCTAAAAATGTGAGTGTGTCAGGTTTAGCTCAAGGTTATCTGGTTGTCTTGGGCCATTTCTAAACTAGAATGGGTCATACATTGGATTGGACCACCAAAACAAGGTGTCCACTAATGGTCTAATGCTTGGCACCAAAATGCTGGTGACAAGCTTGAACTAGCAACAAATTCATTGTTTTGATCATCTCCTAAGTCCCAATTAGGGCTGGACTGGAATGATGTATAGAAGAATGAAAAACAGGGATGTTGCCTCATGTTTCTTTCTTCTTTGTAATTTGTTGCAGTTGGTAACCTCCCCATGCTGTTACAGTTACAAATTTCTTATATTGGTAAGACGGAAGCGCTAAATTCAGTTTTGTATTTATCTTAGTCAGTGATTATCATTTAGCAATCACGTGGGTAGAGACAGGTTTAAATGCATCAAACCTAAAAGACATTTATACATGGGAGGGTTTTTTTTTTACTTTTCATAATGTTGGCTTCTAGTTGAACTTAGAGTGGTATCCAGTTCCTAAGTGAAATATTATGATTGAGTGTAAGTTTTTAGTAAAATTGGGTTTCAAAAACATTCTTTACATTTGGACTCGTACACATGCGAAACAGGCTTACAGGGTCTAAATACATTAAATTCTTTTAGCTAAAATATCATATCTGTAAAATTAAAAAGAAAAAAATCACTTTATTATGCAACATGGAATCAATTAGAAGTGACATTTAAGCTTACTACCAAATGACAGGTCTAAAACTGAAATCCATTATCAGCATGCCATTACACATCCTACTTTTGTTTATTTATATTTCGATTTACTTACTCCCCGGTGCATCTTTAAGTAGGTGAATCACATTACACAACTTAGTTAAACATTAGGATAAAGAATCATAGAGATAGTCTAATGATGCAAGAAAACAGAAAACAAACCCTGCAGTTAAATCATAGAGATAGTCTAAGTAAAACAATCCATCATATGAAGCAACAAATAGAAATAAACAGCATAGTAAAATCAGATACAAACCTCCATCTTTTGAAGCACGTCCTTTAACTTTTGCTGTCTGTTGACCATCTTTTGGGCTAACAAATCTCTTTTCCATTACTATACATCTTCTCCACATCATAATGAAGTTATAACTTCTGTTGTGTCCATGTTTTGTATCAAAGTTTTCTTTGGCTTAAATCATTTAGGTCCACCCATGTTTTCTATCTATGGCAAGTGCTGAATTTAAGGCAAGAAATCTAAATTAGTAACAGCAGTCAGCTCAGAATACATTGATAACAAAGCATTTCATAAGCTATCACCACTGGAGATTGATGAGAAAATGAGAAAAGGAAAAATTGGAACTCAAGAATTCCAGCTGGAGTTCTGGGCATAGTGATCCTGGAACTCTGGGAACAGTGGTAAATGAAGGTTCAAATGAAAATTCCAATGGACTAGGTGGTAGGAACTGGAGAGCTGGTTATCGGGGTAAAGGAAGGTGTAATGCCCCAATTTTCTAATCAGGGTCATTACCAAACATACACCACAATCAAGCAGATAATCAATCAGAGTTTAAGCAGTTTGGAAGCATAAACTAGAAGTGACATCATCAAAGTCACTATCATAACACTGTACATCATAATATGGTGAATATACATCAAAGTTCCTCTGTACAATACAAAACTGTACAAATATCCCATCAGGGTACATCCAAATCCAAAACCAAAAACTAAATACAAGACATTTGAGCAACATGCTCAAGTCTTCTATCCTAATGTGTCCATCAGCAGCTAATCCTGCACAGGCTTCTTGCCTTGGGATCTCTCTGCTGCTCTGGAAGAATCACCTGCAAAACATCGCCCCACACAAGGGGTGAGATATAAAATCTCAGTAAACTCAGGGCCCTTGAAGGTATTTCCTTCCCCTGGTTCACTGACCACACATACATATATATATCAACCACAATCACAGTTATTATCAGTGAAACGTTAAATCAGTCATCAGGCCCGTTAATACACAATACACCTGACCACAATCAGGTTATACAAGTCATCAGCCCAAAATCAAGGCATAAACATGGCATAGAGCCATTTATCACATCAATATCCATCATGCAGAGGCTACATCTAAGTATATAAGACCATCTCCATTCAGGGAGGCTATCTCTCTATACTCGGTACATCTCAGGCATGAATCCCTAGCGGAGGCTTCCTCTAGATATATAGGTACATCTCTGATCACGAGGCATCAACTATATATCCGGTACATCTCCTTTTGGTGAGGCTACCTCTGTGTACATAGGCACATCTTTGATCACGAGGCTCCTCTATGTATCATGGGCCATCTCATCCTCTATCACAATACAATTGCCTGGGCAGGCTTCCTCTGTGTATATGGGATCATCTCCACATAGGAGGCTGCCCCCATATCACAGGCTCATCTGTCACCAGGTCTTTCTCAATCTCAAGTCATCTATCCTACTACAATAGGATACTATTCAAGTACAGCATGTATAATCGGGTTTCACATTCAACCAACCATGCCACAATTCAATCACATCAATTCCCTTTCTCAGGGATCACATACATATCAATTCCCTTCCTCGGGGATCACAAAATCAATCAACCACTCATGGCCATACATAATAATCACCCATCTCTGGGCTCAAAACACATATCAAGCATCAATTACCCTTTTACAGGGTTCAGACCACATGTCAAACATCAAATACCCTTTCACAGGGTTCAAATCACATGTTATCAGTCAATCATAGCATTATACATCATTCCTCTGCTAATATACATACACATCAGAACCATAACCCCACTGGGTATATGGTGGAACACAGCAGAGGTTACACAAACAAGAACCAAGAGCTTACCTGCTCTAGACAGATCACCGGCTCTCCCAGCCTCGTGGTCAACACCACCAGAGCTCTCACGCTCACGTCCTACACAAGAACAAGCATATAATATATCAGACACGGTTCTAAACCGTTCAAATGAAAGGAACTCTCATCCTTTCTATAAACATAACCCAAATCACTGTACAAGTGATCCTCAGTCCCTCAACAGGATCCCTCTCAGCCTCTATAAGGCTACAGAGTCTCAATACAAGCTCTGATCAACTATGGCCAAGCATATCTCTGCTTACAATGGCCTAAATTCAACCTCTCATAATGATCAGTTTCAACCTATCAAAATTATCTATATAGCCTCATGAGCAACTTTGTCAACTGCTCTAAGGTCCAGACTAGTCAAATAGTCGACCTTTTAACTCTGCTCAGACTGACTCAGAGCCAAAATCAAACTTCATCAATAATGATGATTCAAGGCTCTAACTCCCTCAGAACAGTCCTCTGAGCATAAGACTCTACAGAGTCCGAGCCTAGTAACGGCTCTAACACCTCCAAAAACACCCCTCAAGATAACCCCAAAACCCCAAAATCCAAAACTCAGAACCAACAGTTAGAGCTCGAGTTTCTTACCTCTGTGATGCTCAGAAGCACCAGGGAATCACTTTCCCTCAGACTACTCGCTCGATCTAGGCCTCTTTCGCCTCTGGGTCTCAAGCTCTCAGGGGTTCTCTATGAGAAATCTGATCTCACTATTTCTCAGCTTTTCTCAAGAATCAATCGGGGCTTTTCTCTCCTCTCGGGGTTCTAATCACTTTCTCAGTTGGGTCGGACGTGTTTATATGAACGATGGAGAAGATATGAAGCTTCCTCACTCATCAATGGCTTCCCTCTCTCTTTTCTCTCTCTTTTTCTCCTTCTTTCTCCTCCAAATGAGCTATTTATAAAAGTCTGCCCGACGCACGGCGCCTCAGGCGCCACACCTGGCGCTCCAGGCGCCACCTTCCAGCACCTCTGGTGCTCCAGGCGCCACTTTCCAGAGACCATGGCGCCCCAGGCGCCAATTCTAGCGCTCTTGGCGCCAGACTCCAGAGACACTGGCGCCCCAGGCGCCACACCTGGCGCTCCAGGCGCCAGACTCCAGAGTACACGGCGCCTTCAGTGCCGCAATCCTTACAGGGTTTCTTCTTCTTCTTTTCTTAAGCTTTCCTCAATGAAGTCTAAGGCATGTTTAAAATTCTTAAACTTATGCTTAAACCGACTTAATCTAGGCTTAAACACATGGTTAAAATTCAAGGTATTACAGAAGGAATGATCAATCTGGTGGTTGGAACAACAGAAGGGGTTCTGGTGGGGATGGGCCCTCTGACTGGAAGACGGGGGCAGATAATGGTGGATGGAAGAATAGTAATGGATCTCAGGCTTGGAACCAGGATAGTGGTGACAAGGATAGGCAGAGCTGGAGGCAGTGAAATGCAGATGAGGAGCATCCTAGCTGGAACCAAGGAAGTGGAAGTAATCAGAGCTGGAGTTCAGCAAGTGGAGCTAATGATAATGGATCTCAGGCTTGGAACCAGGGACATGCAGATAAGGAGCATCCAAGCTGGAAATAAGCAGAGCTGGAGTTCAGCAAGTGGAGGCAACAATAATTGGAACAACAATGGGTCGTCGCAAACTGATCATATTTGCTACTCCTTTTGGCCAAAATCTACAACTGGTAATCATACCTTTTGGCATTCATGATCATATTTGCTACTCCTTGACCAAAAATACCACATCCAAAGCCAACTGATCCATACAATGCACCCTTTAATGGGTTCTCTTTTGGCATGCAAAGGAGTTTGTTAAGGCGAGAGAGAGATGCCATTGTTCAGAGAACAGAACCCAGTGCAACAGAGAAGGGAAGTGGTGGACTTTACGCCGCGCCGTTGAGGTCGAGGGAGGAGAGGAGAGAGGAGGTCACTTAGAGGGAAGGGATTTAGGGTTTAGTTTGACCAATGTAAGGATGAAAGAAGAGGAATGGGCGAGAGCAGTCTACACGAGAAAAATAATTTATGTAGTATTTCCGACGGAACCCGCACGGTGGGAAATATGGCATGGGAAATGTCCATTTTTCTTGTAGTGTTCTGAAGTGGAAAGAAAAATTGAAAAAATAAGAAACTTCACAACTATTTTATCATATTCAAGAAACTTTATTGTATTTTTTGATAAAAACATAAAATCCTTAAAAGAAAACATATGAAAAGGAATGGAGAGGAAATATAAATATAACTATCATTAACAATAACACTACATTAGTGGAAATTGATATTAAATTTTTTAAAAATTATAAATAATTTTATGTGTATTACTATTAGAGTCACAAGTAAGAAATAATAGATCTAGAAAATAAGATAATATTATCAAATTTATTTAAAATATCATTATAAATAAGTTGATTAATAAATACAATATCACAAATCATATATATAAACTAATATTATATATAACCTTCAATCAAATGTAAATTGAATAAAAATAACAGTAAGAGTGAATACAAATAAAATAATTTAATATAAAGACAAACAAACAATATTACTAAAGTAATACTATAGTCTTAAGAAAAAATATTAATATAATATTAAGGTAATACTCTAACGTAAAGTAGGAAAATAATATTCATATGAAATGAAGTCATGCTATATTTTAATATATTAATTTGTAAGCTTATCCAAACAAATTAAAATTAAAAATTTTAAACTCACACACAAAAAAAAAAAGAAGAGACTTGATTAATTATACAAATTTTAATATAAAAAATTCCCATTGAGACAAATACTAATAATCAGCTAATTCTTCATAATTCTTCATAATTGTTTCTTCATAATCAAGTATGGATGAGTGGCATGGAAATTATATGTAATGTGATCTCTACCATGCCTTTTCCAACTGATCCTTCTTTAGTCCTTATGAGATCAATCCTTAATTTTTTCCATACACAAAGCAAAAACATAAGCACGAAAATACACATTCAAAGGGAAAATAACATCAAAATCTTTATTCTATAGAAAATAAACATATAAATGTTTTTACATAGAACACCAACATAAAGAACTCCCACTAAACCATAATGTCATCAAACAAAATAACATCTATTTGAGCAGTATGCTCGTGAAAGACCTTAGGCACTAAGCCTTTAGTGAGTGGATCTGCAAGCATGAAGTTTTTTCCTATGTGTTCTATGGAAATCTGACCACTATAAAGTCTTTCTTTAACAACCAGAAACTTTATATTGATGTGCTTCGATTTTGAAGAGTTTTTTTTATTGTTGGAGTATAACACCGCTAACTTATTGTTACAATAAATCTTTAGTGGTCTTTCAACACCACTTACTACACGCAGTCCTATGACAAATTTTCGCAGCCATACCCTATGGTTGGAAGCCTCAAAACAAGCTACAAATTCAATGACCATAGTAGAGGAAGCTACGAGTGTCTGCTTAACACTTTTCCAAGAAACATGATCTCCTCCAGCCAACATGTAGATGTAACGCCCCAATTTTCTAATCAGGGTCATTACCAACCATACACCACAATCAAACAGATAATCAATCAGAGTTGAAGTAGTTTGGAAGCAAATACTAATAGTGACATCATCAATGTCATCTGTATAGCACTGTACACTATAATATGGTGAATATACATCAAAGTTTCTCTGTACAATACAAAACGGTACAAATATCCCCTCAGGGTACATCAAAATACATAACATTTGAGCCATATGCTCAGGTCCTCTATCCTAAAGTGTCCAGCAGCATCTAATCATGCATAGGCCTCTTGCCTTGGGATCTATCTGCTACTCTGGAAGATTCACCTGCAAAACATAGCCCCACACGAGGGGTGAGATATAAAATCTCAGTAAACTCAGGGCCCTTGAAGGTATTTCCTTCCCCTGGTTCACTGACGACAGATATACAATTAAATAAGAAGCCATAGAATAATGCAAGCAATTAAACTTTTCCTTTCTGTTGATTTGATGCTCCAGGACTTGAACCCGAAGTCTTACTCTACAAACATCTCATATTGCCTCGGTTCCTCTGCCAAGGACTTACAGTTGTCATGACCATTAGGTGCTTTGGGACTTGAACCCAGAGTCTTTATAAAGAGGTGTTTTAGGACTTGAACCCAAAGTCTTCATAAAAAGGTGCTTTAGGACTTGAACCCAAAGTCTTCATAAAAAGGTGCTTTGGGACTTGAACCCAAAGTCTTTGTCATCAGATTCAATTCAGGCATTCAATTGATCTGGCACCACTATACATAGCCATTTCTTTTGTTACGGATCAATCATCAAACATCATACGTCAATTTCCCTTTTATAGGGTATAGATCACAGGTAACCACAGAATGCCCAATCATTACCCATTTTGTGGGTTTAATCGCATGGCAATCATCAACTACCCTTTTATTTTCAGGGTTCAGCCAACATTCCAACAACAATTCATAGCATTCATAACCTTATGCATACATTCACATATATATTAGACATCAAATACCCTTTCACAGGGTTCAGATCACATAGCATCAGTCAATCATAGCATTATACATCATTCCTCTACTAACATACATACATAACAGAACCATAACCCCACTGGGTTTATGGTGGAAACACAGTAGAGGTTACACAAACAAGAACCAAGAGCTTACCTGCTCTAGACAAGTCACCGGCTCTCCCGGCCTCGTGGTCAACACCACCAGAGCTCTCACGCTCACGTCCTACACAAGAACAAGCATATAAAATGTCAAACACGGTTCTAAACTGTTCAAAAGAAAGGAAACTCTCCTCCTTTCTATAATCATAACACAATCACTTTACAAGTGATCTCAGCCCCTTAACAGGATCCATTTCAGCCTCTATAAGGCTACAGAGCCTCCACAAGGACTCTGATCAACTATGGCCAAGCATATCTCTGCTTATACTGGCCTAAAACCAACCTCTCATAATGATCAATTTCAACCGATTAAACTCATCTATATAGCCTCATGAGCAATTTTGTCAATTGCTCTAAGGTCCAGACTAGTCAAATAGTCAACCTTTTCCATCTGCATATACAGACTCAGAGCCAAAATCAAACTTCATCACTAATGCTTATTCAAGGCTCTAACTTCCTCAGAATACCTTTCTGAGCATAAGACTCTACAGAGTCTGAGTCTAATCACGGCTCTAACACCTCCAAAACACCCCTCAAGATAACCCCAATACCCCGAAATCCAAAACACAGAACCATCGGTTAGAGCTCGAGTTTCTCACCTCTGTGGCGTTCAGAAACACCAGGGAATCACTTTCCCTAGGATAACTCGCTCAATCACGGCCTCTTTTGCTTTCAAACTCCGAGCTCTCAAGGGTTCTCTCAGAGAAATCCAACCTCACTATTTCTCAGCTATTCTCAAAGATCAATTGGGAATCTCACTTATCTCGAGGTTCTGATCATTTTCTCAGTTGGGTCGGAGGTGTTTAGATGAACGATGAAGGAGATACAAAGCTCAAACACTCATCAATGGCTTCCCTCTCTCTTTCTTCCTCTCCATTTTCGTCCAAATGACCTTATATATATAGGTCTGCCCGAAAACCCACGCTACTCGCGCCATTTACCCATGCGACTCGCGCCGTTTCATTCAGCCTTCCACGCGACTCGCGTGGATTCCAAGTGACTCGCGTGGAGCCCCAGAGGAAAACATGATTCCTGGCCACTTCCCACATGACTCGCGTGGATCTTCACGTTAACCGCGCCATACTCTCGGCCAGATCACGCGACTCGCGTGAACAGTTAAGTGACTCGCGTGGCATGGCAGAGCCATCTGCCCTATTTTACACATATGGCACGTGTCGCGCCGTACCCCAAGTGGGTCGCGCCGTAGGCCAGAAAACTCAAAACTTGCATTTTTAAGCCTCTTTCAAAGGACTCTTAAGCATGATCATATTCCCTTAGCCCTTAAACTTAGATTCATGCTTAATCTAAGCTTAAACACGTGATTAAAATTCAAGGTATTACAGTAGACATAACCTGATGATCTCTAATTCATCTAACCTTTGATATGTGAGCATGTAATCCTTTGTTCTCTTTAAATAACGCATAACCCTTTTAGCTATTTTCCAATGATCCATCCTTGGGTTACTTAAGTATCTACCCAATACTCTCACTATGAATGCTATGTCAGAACGAGTGCAAACTTGAGCATACATTAGACTTCCTACAGTTGATGCATAGGAAATATTTTTTGTTTCCACTGTCTCAAGTTTAGTCTTTGGCCATTGTTCTAGATTAAACTTATCTCCTTTATATATGGGCGTATCTCCTGATGCACAATCTTTCATGCCAAATGTAACACCCCCGTATGCATTCGGTGTATTAACAGTTACTTAATCAGATTAACACAGTAATTAATTTAAAATCAGTTAATTAAAACCAACGGAAGAGCTTTCAAAAACATGATGTCATCGTCATTTTCTTTCAAAACCATATTTCTGATTCATCATGTATGGTAAGTATCCACAATTACATATACGAATGCCAAGACACCACAACAAGCCCCTACGGTCCAGATAACATAAAGAACGGTAGGTAAAACAATAATGTCCATATAGATATATCAGGAGAATCAGAAGCCACATGTATATATATATATATATATATAATATACATCGTCAAAAACAATCATTGTGGCTATACAAAAGAATAGGCACCCTGTGCCATGATCTCACAGATCACGTCCTCACAAGAGAGTACAAAATATGCAGCGTCTGTACATTACAATCCATATAGGACCCAAAATATATGTGCACACACATATTCCCTCATAGGAGTACAAAATACATCATGTACATAAAGCAGAGAGCCACAATGCCCTCAATGTACTGTCCAAGCAACTATACAGTGTCTGTCCCTATTGGGGCCTCTCGCCCTAGGACCCATTATCTATGCCAGATGCATCACCTGCAAAATAAAATCCCCAACAGAGCTGAGATACAATCTCAGTAAGCTCAGGATTCTTGGAGACTTCTCCTCCTCCTGGCTCACTTCCATGATAACATAACATCAACGGCATCACAACACCAGACCTCCTGGGCCTCACAACAACACATAGACATTCTTTAGCTCTAATGTGTATCTCTAGTACTACGTCTACCAAAGATGCATCATCATCAGCATCGGGACTCTCAGTCCCCAGTGTGAGGCCGGAACTCACCCCCGTGTCATCCCATCGGGAGCTACCCCTTTACACATGGATGGACGTATATGGCACATCCGAGAATAGGCCTCAACCGCGACGGGACAACCTATCTCTGGTCTTAAGGGATCATACACCCTTTACGTGAGTAAACCGACTAGGAGTTGCGCTCTACTCCTAGGGAGGTCTATATCTATCTAACTGACCAAAAGATCTATCCAAAAAGCAACCATACACAAGGCATAGAAACATGTATACATATTATTATGAGGAAAGTTGTAACATCCAATTCAATGCATACGAATCATGTATGCAACCATCACTCCCTCGGAGTATGATGGGACTCAGAGGGGAAAAACCCCAAGAACTAGAGTTCACCTGGCAAAACAGTGCTCTGTTGTCCAATCCCTGAACTGTGGTCTCCGCCACTGACATCCTCGGCGTCACACCCTATACAAAGGCACACAAGCATGAATCAACAACCTTCCTATCCGTATAAGATATTTAATTATACTAAAACACACGGGAAACAAAATTTTCATGCATAAAATCATGCAGATTTTGTACCCACTAAGAAAAATCGTAAATCCCTGTAGGAAGCTCCTAAAATCAAGGGAATTTAGAGGCATATAGATCTATCTCTTATATTTCAAAAAAGACTGGTCCCATCCAATTTCATTAACCACAGCCTCTGTAACAATTAAAATACCAGAACTGTCATGCACTATATTAGTGCTAACAGCAACATATCAGTCTAACCTGCCATTTTCAAACGCCTGCTGTTGCACGATTACGCGATTGATACGGCAAGTGCACCGATCGTTAACAAGTAATAAAGTAGGTAAGTGAGTTATCGTCTCCACAGGGATTGGGTAATTTTTACAATAATATTAATTATAAATGATTGGAAAATAAAGACAGAAAATAAAGAACAAAGAGTTGTTGGATAAATTTGTGTTTGAATTAGAATAGAAATTAAAATAAATGTAATAAAAGATAAAGAAATTACCAATGGAAGAAACAATTGTGGTCAGGCGCAATCCCCTTTGTTTCTACCTCCTTCACTTGATTGGTTTATTATCTTAAGTCACACACGTGATGAATCTTTCCTAAATTCATAAATCCTAAACTCTTAAGAGCATTAACCAGCGATTTCACCCTTTAGTTCGATCGAGAAACCTAAACCCTTAGTGAATCTGTCAAACTAAGTATTCAAAGAATATATCTCATGCGATCTTGTTAAGATTATTCGGAGAATAAGCCTTTCCTAAGTTAGTTAATCCCTAATGTCTTAGTGAATCAACCTTTTAACTTGAATCGAAAACCCAATGTCTTGGTGAAATCTATCAAATTAAGCATACAAAGAACATATTATAAAATCCGTAGCCACGCATCCCTATGTCTAGGCGAAGAGCAACTATTATTCTAAACATGTCAGAAATTAGAACCCCAACGTGTCCATTGCGAATCCTAACCCTCAATACTTAAATAGAATGGCCAATTCCAAATAAG
>PYAF01005547.1:38399-55297 GCA_007407185.1 Glycine tomentella
TTAGCTGCGGAAGAGTACTCTAGGATAGAGGACTTGAGCCTGGGGCTCATATGTTTTGGTTATGTACTCTGTATACCCTGAGGGGTTATTTGTACAGTTTTGTATTGTACAGTGAGAACTGTTATGTATATTCACCATATTATTATGTACAGTGTTATGATAGTAACTTTGATGATGTCACTTCTAGTTTATGCTTCCATACTGCTTAAACTCTGATTGATTATATGCTTGATTGTGATGTGTGGTTAGTAATGACCCTGATTAGTAAATTGGGGCGTTACAAATAAGATAAATTTACTCCAACTAAATTTATGATATATACAATCTTCCACCATGTTCACCTCGAAACCATAAGAGATTATAACTTGATGCAACTTGTGATACCATTGACGAGAAGTTTGTTTGAGACTGTAGATGGATTTCTTTAACTTACAAACCATAGACTTTGAATCTCCAAAAATAAGTTTTCTGGCTGAGTCATATAAATTGTCTCATCAATGTTGTCTTAACATCCATCTGATGTAGCTCTAAGTAAAAATGAGTCACATTTGCCATAATTGTCCTAAAAGAGTTTTTCTAAGAAATCAGAGAGTAAGTCTCTTTATAGTCTATGTCTTCCTTTGGAGTGAAACCCTTAGCGACAAGATGAGTCTTACATCTTTCAATATTACCTTTTGAATTCCCTTTGGTTAAGTATCCATTTACAATCGATAGGTTTAACACCTTCAGGTAACTAAGCAAGATCCCAAACGTCATTGGCTTTCATGGATTTTATCTCATCCTTCATGGCATCAATCCACATATGAGTATTATAACTGTCTAAGACTTGTTGAAAGTTGATTGGGTCATCTTCCTTTAAGTCTAAAATATTATCATGCTCTTGGAGAGAAATAATATAATCATTTGAAATTGCACTTTTCCTATCTCTATTAGATCTTCATAATGACACTTTTTGAGGTTGTTGACTTTGTTCCATGGGTACAATTGGGAAAATTTTATTGTTGTCTTGTTTTGGAATGGTGTCAGGAATAAGAATTTGATCATTAATTATTTGTACTAGAGTTGCATCTTGAATGACGACAACGTCAGGAAAAGAAACAAAGTTCTCTTCCTCAAAGACAACATTTCTTACTTTATCTTCCCCTTCAAAGTCAACATTCTCAAGGAATCTCACATTTCCCATTTCAAAAATTGATCTTGTAGTGGGATCGTAAAACTTGAAGCTCCGAGAGTATTAAGCATATCCAACAAAATAACAACTAATAGTTATTGAGTCCAACTTTCTTTCATCAGGCTTGGCCTTGCTTCAGATAGACAAGCCCAAATATGTAAATGCCTTATGCTAGGTCTCTTTCCTGTCCATAGTTCATAGGGGTTTTGGTCACTACCTTAGTTGGAACCCTATTAAGGATATAAACTGCAGTCTTTAATGCTTCTCCCTAAAGTGACGCAGGTAAAGAAAACTGACTAATCATGCTTCTCACCATATCCTTAAGAGTCTTATTCCTTCTCTCCATAACATCATCCATGCTAGGTTTGCCTGACATTATATATTGTGGGACAATTCCACATTCCTGTAAGAAGTTAGCAAAGGGTCATCGACATTGTTCTCCTGATACATCAGATCTACCATAATACTCACCACCACGGTTAGATCTACCATAATACTCACCACCACAGTCAGATCTAATAGCCTTAATTTTCTTGCCTAGTTGAAGCTCAACTTCAGATTTATATTGTTTGAACATATCCAGAGATTGTCACTTCTCATGAATTGAATATAGATAACCATATCTTGAATAATAGTTTATGAACGTAATAAAATATTGTTGACCATTCCAAGAAGCAGTAGGGAATGCCCACAAATATCCGTATGAATTAGTTCTAAGACATCAGTGACTCTATTCTTAATTCTCAATTTAGAGAAATGACCTAGGAACTTATGTCAAAGAGTAGAAGAATTCTCATTTAATTTTCACTTTGTACCTTGCGTACTAAAGTGAAAAATTTTGTTATCAAAAGTAATAGTATAATATATATATATATATATATAAAGATTATCAATTAAAGAACCAGTACCAATAACATTTGAATTTAGAGAAAAACTAACTTTATTATTTCCAAAGGAACAAAAATAACTATATTTGTCCAAACTAGAAATAGAAATCAAATTTCGTCTAGATTACAGTGTAACAAAAGTCTCAATCAAATCCAAATAAACACTAGTCTTTAATAATAATTTGAATTTTCCAATAGCTTCTACTAAAACTTTCTTTCCATCTTCCACAAAGATGTATCTTTCAGCATCATTTGGTAGTCGGCTCCATAGGCAACCCTACATAGACATACTTATGTGAGTAGTAGCACCAACATCTACCCACCAAGTATCTTTAGGTACATAAGCTAAATTATCCTCAGGAAAAACAAAAGTGAGAGTCTTACCCTTCTTTTCACATCATGTAGCATACTTGGAACATTATTTCATCATGTGTTCACTCTTGCAAAAATAACAGGTAAATTCCTTATCATGCTTCTTTTGCTTCTTCAGCATGGGTGATTCATTTGCAGTGTCTTTAGCTCTCTTATTTTTTTTATTATTGAAACCAAGTAAACACAGTATCAGTCTTTTCTCGCTAAGTCTTTCTTCTTCTTGCACACAGTGAGCAATGAGCTCATTAAGAGTCCTTTTATCCTTTTGTGTATTGTAACTAATTGTAAATTGACTGTATTGTGCAGGAAGAGAAATGAGAACCAAGTGCACAAGCAAATCATCAGATAGCTCTAACTATAGTGTCTTGAGTTTTGCAGCAAGATTAGACATCTCAATAATGTACTCCCTTATGTTCTCCTTTCCTTTATACTTCACGGTTACAAGTTTTGCTTATGTGTTACTCGTTTTTGCCTTTGCATTTTTAGCAAAATATTGTTCAATTTCTTTGAGGAACTTCCTAGCATCAGTGCTCTCACTAATAGAGCCTCGAAACACCTCTGGAATGGAGCGTTTCATGATCATCAGACTCATGTGGTTATAGCGTTTTGACTTCTCTATGTAATCCAAATTTGGATTTTCCAGGGTGGAAATGGGTTTCTCTATCCTTAGCGCAAGGTCTAGATCCATGCAACCAAGAACAATTTCCACATTCTCTTTCCATAATTTAAAGTTCATCCCATTCAACATAGGAATCATGTTCACTTGAGCAACATAATTAATAGTAGTAGCATAAACTATATAGAGAACAAATAAGATAACATATTTAATATCCATTTCATACCAAATGCATAATTAAAATAAAATGCATATACATGACATTAACAAACAATTCAAATCAACGTGGGTCCATTTACAAGACACTTAACACAATATTAACATTTTATCTTTGGACCAAAAATATCAATTTGTAAGTAGTACTCTTAACGTAGTAATAAAATATTGACAATAAATTCTATCAAGTTATAGTCTTCCTTTATGCTGACTACTGATTACATGAAAATCTTTATAATCGTCACATATTTATCACCACATGTAAATATATTATTTGGCCAAATAATAATCTTCCTTTGCACCGATTATTATTCGCATAAATAACAAATATACTCATCTTTATACTTCACAATAAGGGATTATCTACAATAGAGGTTAATTTGGCAACAACATTGTTTCAACCAATTTATTATGAAATACAAGACAATTAAAAGCAATAATAATTAAATAAAACAAACATAAACCAAAGATTTATTTTATTGCTCTTAATTTTCTGAATGGGATTGTAATAAAATTATCCAAACTTTATCATAATGGATTGAATGTTAATCCTGATAACAAATTATTATTAAATTGCTGACAATAATAATCTTTTAAATTTAAATAAAAAATTCGGCAAATTATTTTTTAATAAAATATAGCATCAACATTTAGAAGATTATATATGATAACAGATGTTATCATCAATTGAAACACAATAATTGTTGTTATATATATATATATATATATATATATATATATATATATATATATATATATATATAAAACGTTGAGCATTAGAAACTAGATTGGCAAGTTATATTTCCCTGTTTGCCAGCGAAGAATGAACTTTTTCGCACCATAATTTTTTTTATAAGAAAAATAGCTTTAAGGACGTCTGCAACACATTTACATGACGACGATTCGTAGTAGAATGCAAAACGTGATGATATAATCTCAAAAATCCGAAAAGAGAGAGAATACAAAACAAAACAAAAAAAACGCAAGCCAAGAAACTAGGAGCGTGTTTTACGACTTTGTCTTCCACTACTAGAAAAATGCATTTTAGGCTTTATATAAAGCAGCCCCTTATAATATTAGTCACCGAATTGGCAACTGGATTTTATTTGTGTATTTTATATTTAAATTTATTTATTTATTAACGACCAAATCTTTATTCTACTGTATTTTATTTTTATAAATTATTAATTAGTAACCGAATTTGCGATCGAATTTTATTCTACTTTATTTTATATTTAAAATTTAATAACTTATTAGCGACCAAATTTGCGACCGAAATTTATTTACTTTATTTTGAATTTAAAATATTATTTATGAGCGATTGAATGTTTCGGTGGCTGATTTGGTCCCAAGTAAACTAGCAACCAAATATACAACCACCGAATTTGATGCACCTACGACTGAACAATTCGGTCGCTAAATAGCCTTCGAATTGGAATTCGGTCCCAGAGACGTTAGCAACTAGGGTTATTGCAACACACATCATTCGATTGCTATTTTGGTGGCTGATTACTTTAGTGACTGAATTTAATGATATAGCGACTGATTTAAATCACGATTTTTTGTATTGTATTTTAACGTGAAAAAAAATTTATATCGAAAACTTTATGATAATTAATTCCTAAATAATTTTTTGATGATTCAATATGATATGGCTTTGATACCAATTGATGCAAAATTAATTCCTAAATCTCAATGGTGAAAACCATCACCCAATAAAACCCTAGAAACATCATATTAAATCATCAAGAAATCTTAAATAAATAATGCATACATGTTTCCGTCGCAACAGTGATATATCTTTAATCTTCTAGCCTTTAGTTTTTCCTTATGAGCTTTAATCTTCTTTAGTCAAATCACTCCTTAGAGGGTATTCTCTCTAGATGGAAAAGAAAGAAAAAGAAACTTGATTTGACATATTGGGGACCATAACCCTATATATAGTGTTTATTGTTGGGTCAACAAGCTTCCATTAAACCTAATTGACCCAACACTGGTATCCATCCATTTATCCTATATATACTTAAGAATCTATTTGAGCATATCTAATTGATCACTTTAATTTACCCAATATATATTAAATAATATATTATAATTATTAAACAATATGTAGCACATAATAATGTCAGAAAATTTAATTTCCTAACACACCTATCTTAACTCAAGTTTAAAAGGGGTAATAAATTCATGAAAACCACAAAACTAAAACTCATGTTATCTCATGTTACATCTTCAACATCTCGTTCCAGAACTTCTCTCCATCTTTTTATTTCGTTCCTTCCAAACCTAAAACTTTGTTTGTGTTGGGCAAAGGCTTTCTCATAGTCTCCACTTTGTTTTCACACTTGTAATGGGTCAACATAATAAAAAATAGGAAGAACATGTTTGGGTGATGTTTGAATGCAATTCCAGATATGTGCTAGTTCACCCAGGCACCAAGTTGAGGAAGCATAGTCCTTGGAAAAGACAACAACGAAAACATGAGACCCTTTAATGGCTTGTATTAGCTCTGGTGCTATGGATTCACCTGTCCTCATATCTTTATCATCTTTGAAGGCATCAATGCCTTTTTTTCAGAGCTTGAAAAAGAAAACTGGTGAAGCTATTGTGTGTGCCTTCTCCTCGAAAGCTCATAAACATGTCATACTCAAACGAAGAAGAAGAGGTGTATTGGATTATGGCATTAGAAGTAGAAGTCATTACAATTGCAAAAGTGTGAAGGAAGAATAAGTGTTTGTGGATACAATAATGAATAAAAAATATTGTATATGTAGAGTTTAGAAATTTCTTGGCAGTTGCGAGGGGTTGGTTTGATGAAGGGAAAATTGAAGGAAAGTGGTTTTGGGGGCACTCACGTGAAAGTGTCAACTAGTGAACCTCCTTGCTATTGAATGGAGGGTTCATAATTTTTTTTATGATTTATAGGGATCTGTAGCAACAAAGGTTAGGAATATTCTTAGTTTCTATTTTCTTGGTTGGTTGTGTTTTGGCCTAATTACTTTCTTTGTTTTTTTCTCCTTCATCAAAATTTCTCTAATATTGTGAATATGAACTAAATTTGTTAAAAAGGTTTATTTGATATGGCCTATCGGTTAAAGTATTTTGTGAAAAAAAATACTAAACGGGTCTTTATAAGAATAGATGGGAATTGGAGAATTTTTGAAATATTTATTTGATTTTGTTCTATACTGATTTTTTGGTTGCAAATTATGGGTTTGATCAAATGTCAAAATGACATTTTTGGGTATGTTTTCTTATTTTTTATTTTACTTTTAAATTTATGGCACTTTTGAAATTATTTTTGATACGAGAACTTTTCAGTTGATTTCGTCGGTTTCGTATTATCTTATATGATAGGAATTTTTCACATACAATCTACTCTATAGGAATTTTGGGATCACTTCATCTATATACTATCTACTCTATTAACAAAAATAATTTCATTTATCAAGTTCTCTGAGTTTAGGTTTGATAAGCTTATTTTGTTCTTTATATTTCACTATCCTTTGACAGGACCAAGTGGAATAAAGCTACCATGGGGATAAAAGTCTTATTGAATAAGAAAATCTAATTAAAAACCTACCTTGTTTCAAACATGATGACATAGAGTATACCAGTGTTGCTCATTTCCTAATTATGGTTATAGATGCCATGAGAGAAATTGAAACAAGCAACATTATCCCTGCTCAAAGTATCTTCTGAGTCATTTTCACATTTGCCTATTATAGGTTCCTCTACTGAGGTTGCTTAACTTTATGTTATGACTATACTAAACTACTTATAAAAATAACTTTATATTATTATTCCAATATATATTTTCTTATCAACGACTTTCTTTACTTTTGCAACTCATCATAATTATAACAACATGTCTAATCATCACAACACATTCTTTAAAGCTCTGGTATCTTTTAATTATTTACAATTCCAAAATAATAGTTACACATACAAATATGTTGGATTTAAAATATTTATATGTATAAATTTGTAACAATATAATTAATTAACATATAATATAAGACACCGGAATAATTTTTGTAAATTTTTTTTAATAACATTTTCAATCATTATTCACATAAATCTACATTATTTAATAGATTTTGTTATTAAATTCCAACAGCACACCCGTACGTACACAAGGGGGTACCGTACTAGTTGATGTTAAGAAATCACTTAAAATCACTATAGTATCAATTTGTTGTTATACTGTTCAAGGGTCCACCCATCTTTAAGAGACATTGGTCAAACTCTTCAAAGAAACTTCAATTTTCCCAGCATCTAAACTGGATCTTGGGAGGGATGTTCCGTGTTGACGATTCTATCGTTTGTTCCCTGTGGTACATATATCAGGTTGGGTTAATTACTTCCTACTCTATTTTTTTGCATCAATGAGTCTTTACCAAGAAAATAAATAAGTTAATTGAATTTTTATCCCCCACACATTACGTCATGTGCAATTTTAAGTCCCTTAATTATAATTGTTGATATTTATTCCTTAATAGTTTTACATACAACAAAAGAAAAAATATATAAAATGTATGATAAAAATAAAAATAAAAACCAAAAATGTATAAAATATGACAAAAGCTTTTTTTTGTATTTCTTTATTTGTGTGTTTATATATAACAAATCGATCTGTACAAACTAAAGATATATTATGTGTTTTATATTTTTGTTAATTATTTGTGTGTATATATTTGCTGTAGTATCTTTATTATCTCTGAAGCTCATGTTGAGGTAACTAACCTTAAAATGACAAAGCTATGCTTGTTTCTTGAGTACTTAATTTGAACATTTATGCAAATGTCCTTTGAAACTTATGGGAATGTATAAGAGGAAATAGGCTTTAAATATTGCAATTGTGATGGTTTAATTTTTAATATCTTCCTAATTTGAGGCTGTTTGTTTTAATTTGTTTTTGTGTAAAATGGAAGTGATTTTGGGAACTTGGAGGTATGTTTTAGCTTTCCATTAATGTTATATGAATTTTGGTTAGATAATAAGACTAACGAAAATAACTAAAGTATAGATTTGAATAGATAGAAAATAGTACTATTTCCCTTTACTTAATCTGGTTATTGACCCATTTTTCACTGAAATTTTCTGGATTTACACGGTTACATTATCTATTAGTAGGAGAATTTATAATCTCAATGATGAAGTATGAATGGCTTTATATGCATTTTTTTTATTGATGCACTTACATGATATTTCATCCAACTATAATACAGTTTAGTCAATAATTAAGAACATAATTAAAAATTGCAATTTAATTATTTTAAAAAGATATTTTAAGATGGGTCTTCAAAAAATTGTCTTAGTATTCTAAATTTTTATTTTAAAAAAAAAATACATTCTAAGACGGTTTTTAAAGAACCGTCTTAGAAGTTTACATTCTAAGATGATTTTTTTAAAGAAAAAAATCGTTTTAGAATCTTCAATTTTATATTTTTTAAAAAAAAGATATTCAAAAACGGTTCCCTAGAAAACTGTCTTAGAAAGTTTACATTCTAAGACAATTTTTTGTAAAAAATTGTCTTAGAATCTTTTTTATTTTAAAAAATATTCTAAGACGGTTATTTACAAAACTATCTTAGAAGTCTACATCGTAAGACAGTCTCTCAAGATAACCGTCTTAGAATGTAAACTTTCTAAGATGGTTTTATCAATAACCATCTTAGAATCCTGATTTTTTTTTTTAAAAAAAGTACATTTTAAGACGGTTTTTCATCGAACCTTCTAAGACGGTATGAGAACGGTCGTGGAAAGTGTTGACTTTCCATGACACTGGCTACAAAGACGATTTTTAAACCGAGTAGAATGGACTAAATAACTGAAGTAAAATCGTTTTTTTTAGTGGTGAAGCCAAATATTTGCATAGCTTGCAGAACTGTAAGTATAAATGGAACAGTTTAGAAAGATTCTTGAGGTTGGCAGTGTACCAAATTGTTTGCACTAAAATCTAGCTTTTCTAAGCAACATAATTAAATTTCCAATAGCATAAGGGATTCGAACTAAATAATAGAAGCTTAAATCAAGTTCACGCATACATACATGGGAAAATTGGTGAGGAAGGCAATAAAAAACTAACTAAATTTCTATGTTCCCTTGCAGTATTAAGATATTGATAAGGAATGAATAGGAGCTTTATATATACAAGGAAGAGTATTGGGCCTAAGACACGAAAGCAGAACGAAATAGATAGTTACTAACATGAGGATATTTATCTAAAACTATTTTTTAAGCTATCATGCACAAACAAGTAAAAAAGACCGAAAATACCTTATAACGGGAGCTAAAAAAAAATTCCTTTATAATAATTGTTTAAATATCAAACTTTAAATAAATAATAATTTTTAAAATATTATTTTTACTTATAAAAAATTGAAATTAATTTTATATTAAATGATAATAACAAAAACACACAACTAGTTTAATATAATTTTATAATAGTTATCATTTTAAACATAATAAAACAACAAATACAACTAATTTTATATAATTTTGCACTAATTAATCTTAACCATAATTATAATAACAACATATAAATAAATTTTATATTAATTAATCTTAATATATATATATATATATATATATGTGTGTGTAAAATTCCAAAGAACAAATGCTTGTTCCCCTCTACATCGGTCTCTGTTTGGAATTGGATACACTAAAGGGGGGATTACTTTCGTGAAAGTAATATGGGAGCTAGCGAATTGTCTGGCTAATGTGGGGTACTCTCTCTTTTCTTACAAATTCATTTCTTTGATCAACCACCTGTTCAATGCAAATCTTGTATTAGAAATTATTTTCTTAAGGTGACTCTAACCCGTTGGACTAATGTGGGACACTCTGTTTGACTTTTTACCAACCTTTTAATCAATAAAAAATACTCAAACAAGAAAATAATAAAAAAAAAGAAAAGTACTCTAATTATTATCAATAAATATTACAACTACAAATATTATAAAAAGAATAAATTATAATTTTTATTTCTCTATAATTTTAAACCCACGATTTTGGACTCCTAACTTAGAGTTTAAGTGAATTGATGACATGATTCTAATATGAAAAAATATTAAATGAATTGAAAAATAAAAAATATCTCAATACGAATTGAACTCCTTACTCTTTATTTATAGACAATATAATATATCATTAACACATTATTTTATTTAGTTAACTACATTAATATTATTTTTTATGTATCATTAGAAAAGAGATATTAATTTTTTTCAAATCATCAAAAATCTATAAATTAACAATTTAATGTAGAAATCTCTAATTTTAATTTATATCATTTTATATGTTTTTATTTTGAATAGTTTACAAGTTTTTATTTCTATTTTACCAATTTATGATTAAATTTCATAATTAATATGTAAATTATTTACACAAAGCTTGTTGTAAATTGATTTTAATGTACATATTATTTTTGCTCTAATAAATTTAGATAATTTGAAAAAAAATAATAATTCTTGACTAATTATACATAAAAAAATATTGTTAATATAGTTAATAAACAAAACAAGTATTTTATTGTCTTTTCTATGAATAATTATGGATAAATAATTAGACTAAAAATAATTTATATATTAAAATCAATTTACAAAAACATTATGTACAATTTTTTATATTAATTTATGAAATTTAATTAGAAATTGGTAAAATAAAAATAAAAATATGTAAACTATTCAAAATAAAAAATATAAGATGACATAAAATAAAAATAAAAAAGATTTACATATTAAATATTTTTAAATTTTAATAATTTCAAAAAAATTAATAACTCTTTTGTCATGATATATAAAAATAATATTAATATAGTTCACTAAATAAAATAAAATAAGTGTCTTAATGATTTATTATTTTATTTATAAATAAAAAATCATGAGTTCAATTTCTATTTAGATACTTTTTATTTTTCATTTAATTTAATTTGTTTCAAGATAAGCGTCATCGACAACATACATAAGTTTCACGTAATATCAATATGGCGCATCAAAGTCAACGTTGACTTCGGATGATCAATTAACAAAGGAAGAAAATTACAATTTAACCTATTATAAAAGATACTCCTTCAATTTTTTCTTTTAATTGTTGGACTTTTGAAAAAAAAATATTTTTATTTATTTATCATATATGTACGTGTCTAAGCTTACACAATTCCCTCATGCTGATAACTGAACCACCTTGGTATTTCACTTCCAGGAGTAACACTTCCAACTTTTTGAAAAGGAAAACTGAATTATATTTCAGCTGGTACTGCAGAGACAACTATATGTTATTTCCTGATCCTATACATAAAAAAGGAGCCAGAGAGAAAGAGATGGGAGGAGCAAAGGAGAAACGTGCAAACCTGAGACAAGTGTATCATCTATCATAAAGCCATGTCAGTGCAGCCTTCCCTATCAAGTAATTATGGGCAGTTAAAAATGTATAATCCTACATCAATATTTCCATAATACCTTGGAACAGTTCTAAGGTCTTCAAACCGTGAAGGGAGCTCAGGAGAAGATTCAAGTGCTTGCAATGTTGTAACTTTAAACAGACCGGTTTGGAAAGCTTCTTTAGGTTGGATAGTGTCGCGTCAAAAACTTGATGCGTAACTCACGGCAAGTGTACCGATCGTTCAAATAATAAAATGATAAATAGAATATCGTTTTCACGAGGATTGAGACACTAATTTTATTGTAATTATTATCTTTAAATTGGAAAGAATAAAAATAAAATAATTTGTGATTTGTATTGTGAGTTGAAAGAATTAAAATAACATAACGAAATTGCAATTAAAATTAAAGATAAGATTGATGATGGTTTCAAAATTTATGAAGAAGAATTGTGGTGAAAGCGTTGTTCCCTACTCATGTAATTGAATGGATAATTAATGTCACTTAATATAATTGCTCAAAGATATGCTTTATATAATTAGTTAAACCCTGATTTCTCGGTGATTTTAACCCTTTAATCCTAATTAAGAATTCTAATCTCTTAACAACCCCTTTTCAGATTAAGCTTTAAGTTGGCATACTGTGCTTTGCAATCCTTCATTCCTATCCCTCTGTTATTTTACCACTTTCAAAAACTAAAACCCCAATATCTCTATTGTGAATTCTAGCCCTCAGAACCCCTAATAGATTGATCAAGTCTATCAATGACAATCAGAATTAAAGAACAAGATAAAGTGAAAAAATTATAAAAAGCTTCATTAATATCACAAGAGCTCACATTGGTTTATGGCCTCACCACAATCAAAAAGGAATTAGCCAGACATAGTTATGTCTGGCTCAATACAATGATGATAAAGAAGATGAGAAAGAATACAAAGAGGAAGAGTAATCAAACCCCTCAATCCTGACCTTCTTCTTGATCTTCCTATTTTCTTGATTTTCTTCAATGCCTCATTTTTATGTTTATGCCTTTGTGTGTGTTTATGTCTCTAAAATGTCCTATTACTTCTCTATTTATAGCCAGGTTTGCAAAATCCTAGTATCTTTTCTTCTTATCCTATTTTTAAGCTGATTTTGAATTTTCATAATTGCTTGGCTCTTTATTTTGCTTCTTTTCTTCTATTTCAGTTTGAGCATTATTTTGCAAAGCTTCTCCCTCAATTAAGAATCTTATGACGATATCGGATGCTAGAATATTAACTTTTTCATAAGGATCATGTTGCTCCTATGCAGTCAAGTTTGGTTTCCTTTTTCCACTTAATTATAAAGTTAATGTGAAACCCTTACAATTGGCAAAAGTGGAAGCTGAGTTGGTGAGAACGATGTGTGTAATTCTGAAAAAGCCTCTGTGTGCAGTTGGCTTGGGCCATGTTTCTTGGCAGTTTCTCTCTTACGTTGCATCAGTTTCACTTTGGCATAATGTCTATGTTGTTGCTTCCTCTGTAAGTGGTGGTCTATGAACACACTGTGTGTTTCTTGCACTGACAATAATAAGTTGATCCAATGGTATTTCATGGTTTGCACGTTCAGATATAAATTTTTTTAACTTTTTTAATTTGCAAAAGTGCAGAACATTTCTAAAAGTATTTCATAGTATAAGAATACAAAACTTTAGTTATTGTCAATCAATATTGCATCAATTCCTATAAAAAGTATAAATATACCTATTATCAATAATATCACTACATTAATGGAAATTGATATTAAAATATTAATAAAATAAATTTGACTTAAATATAATTTTTGTCCCATTATTTTTCCAGATATACAATTTTATTTCCTCTAAACATTTTGTCTTACTTTTAAAACTTTTGTAATTTTAATCCTCCCATTTTTAATTGAGATTTTTCATCCCTCACTTTTAAAACATTTATGATTTTAGTCCTTATGGTCTATTTGAAACATTGATTTTGTATTTTTGCTATATTTTTATATAATTAAGCTTATCAATAATATTGATTGTCTGTCTCCGTTATGTTGTTGCTAGTGAATATAACTATTTTAAGTTTTGGATATTCCAAATTATTCTTGCAAGAGATCTGGACCCATTTTTTTTATGATCCTTCGATAAAAAGATTCATTCTCTTCATAAAAAAGAGGAGGTAGAACCAATAAAGAGAAACTTTTCAATTCATCCCTGGAGTTAAATAACTCATTCAAGAAATGTTTTTGACCCAAACTGAAGGAGTTAATAGAAAAAACAAATTCTTTATGATACACCTTGTCAGGCTCGGTTATTGATAGTTAAATAGATAAATAAACATTAAGGGGGTATAGCTTAGTTGAACAAAGTGTGAGAATATTATAAACCTTTTGGTACTCCGTTCAGTTCATACAAATAAATAAATAAAAAGATAAATAAACATATGACACATATCAATCAATGTTAATAAAATATACAGATCAACTTTTGAAATTGACTACAGGCATGGGTAAGAGTCTCTCCCTTAATCCCTTGGAACTTCATGTGTGTGTATATATATATATATATTAATTATATAAAATTATTTTTGTATGTGGTTATTATAATAATGATTAAGATTAGTTTGTACAAAATTGTATAAAACTAATTTGTGTGTTTGTTGTTATTATCATTTAATATAAAAATTAGTTTTAATTTTATGTGTAAGAATAATTATTTTTTAAAGAGTATTATTTATTTAAACTTAGACACTTAAACAACTATGATAAAAAAATTCATCTTCCTTAAAATGATGATTTTCGAAGAAAAGTAGTCATTTTAAGATGGTTTTCTAGAAAATCGTCTTAGAATATTTTTTTATAAAAATATTGACAATTCTAAAATGATTTTGTTCAAAAACTGTCTTACAAAGTAGACATTTTAAAATGGTTTAGTTTTTCAGACAACCGTCTTAGAATGTTTTTTTAAAAATAATAATAATAATTAAATACTAGTGGAAAACAACCATTCAGCATGTAAAAGTTGTATTAATAAGAACAATTTGAAACAATATATAATTTGAAATCAAAACAACAATTAAAATTTAATTTAGAATAAAGGTTAATAAGGTTTCAAATTGCAAAACAATAAATTAAGCAAATTTTAAGTACAAATCCAGCACATAACTCACGTGAAACAATGTAAAACTTCTATAAACTTCATAATCAATCTAGAATTATTAATAGAAAGCGTACAGTTAACAATACGCCTACAATATAAAGGAGCCCTTTATATATTGAAATGAATATTAAAATATAAGTTCATATAATAATAAAGAAAATAACTGAATAAAAATAATATACAACATATGTTCATCCTATAAAGGCTATCAGCTATTAGAAATAAGAAATTCAAATGAGTTGCCATGTTTTAAAACCATCTTGACACATTTCAGCATGTCCTAATTCTTTTTTCTCACCACTCATTTTTTTAACCCACAGCGTATCCATCATAATTATAAATTATAACATTCATAATAATAAAAAGTAAAAAATCTCAAAATATAAATAAGGGAAGACTATATATTCAGTCATAAGAAAGATACATAAACTCCTCCATATATATCTATCATGCCATAGTTTCCATCCAAAGGAAGATATAAATATGAGTATCATTCCATTACCATTATATGAGAAGATTATTATTAAAAAAAAATATATATTTTACGGACAAGGGGTGAATGGAATACCGGGGATTAGCAAACACTATGCCAAAGTGTCAAGTTTTATACATGGTGACATGGATAACAATGAAAACCACAGGGATGATAATATTGCCGCTGAAATTAAGAGGCATAAAAGTGCAATTAATTGCAGCTGTATGGTAGAGTTCTTTATATCCAACTGGATTTATATATGTCATTTATTATAGATGAATGCAAGTTTAAATGGGATATTTGTCCTTGGAGGCTTGAACAGCTGGATTTATATCCAACCACTTGTTCGCTCCTGAATACATAGTTCAGATCCATGAATATCTTAACTTTTTGTCCCTCAATAATAGAAACACTGAAACTAAAATTATAATTGGTCGTAGCCAGCAACAACAGTGAGAAGGGTATTGGAAAGTAATGGACAACAAACAGATTATTTCTTATTAATTGGGTGCTTTTTGTAAAAAAAATTTGGAAGCTTTTCTTCATCGTTTTTAACAAATATCTTCCAATTTTGTTAATTGCGTTTTTTACAAAATATCCATAAGTGGAGATAAATTAATTAGTTAAATGGAAAGAGATTAAAAAACCATAATCATAATAATAAAAATCACAAGCACAAATTAATAATAAATTTAATATCACTAGTTAAATTAATTAAAGGTCTTAATTAGTCAGAGTCAGAACAAAGGGGAAGCACAAACTAACTAACAGGACAAATTCCGCAGTGATCAACAAAACAAAACCTAACAAATCAATTACCCAGTGTTTCATATATATTTGTTATGACTGGTTGGATCAGATAAGGAAAAATATGAGATGGAGAATAAATAAAATGGGAGTAAAATGGAACACAGACAAGACACAGGAATTTAACGTGGTTCGGCAATATGCCTACGTCCACGGGCGAAGACAGATCAAGAGTTTCACTAAAATGAAGAAGAGTACAAAAAAGAAGAAAAAATAACACTCAAAACCCAAATCCCAAATACACCCAATAATCCTCACAGGGATATCACACAAAATTGGGTACAAAAGAAAAATATAGAAATGGGTATTTTTCCTCACTTGGTATTTTCTCTCTCACTCCTTACTTTCTCTCTTCGATTACACTTCCTTGATATCACAAAACGAAAGCTGAGGGCTTCTTTATATAGGATATCAAAATACTGTGCTTTTCGGTGCATTAAAAAAATAGTCAAATGTTGCTGCATGCTTTCGGTGGAATGATTTTGGAAAAGTCAAAAGATACTGCGCCTTCATTGAAAAAACTTTCGGTGCATTACTGCACCTTCAACATTTGCTGCGCCTACAACAAATCTCCCCCTCCAGCAGATATGGGGATAAAGCAATGAACTAAACTCCTCTTCATTAAAATTTCTGATACAGTCTTCTCCAAGAAATCCTGATAAAGGATTATGTCTTACGAACGCCAACCAAGTTCGAGCAATGATTGAACTTGATTGTCGTGATAGGCTTTGTCATCATGTCTGCTGGATTATCTGTTGTGGCAATTTTCTCAACCTTGATAGATCCATCAGATATAATATTTCTGATAAAGTGATATCTGACATC
>PYAF01005547.1:65463-85377 GCA_007407185.1 Glycine tomentella
AGAAACTTTATTGTTTTTTTTATTAAATATTTTTTATGTGTATTACTATTAGAGTCACAAGTAAGAAATAATAGAAATTAAGATAATCTTATAAAATTTATTTAAAATATAATTATAAATAAATTCATTAATAGTACAATATCACAAATCTTATATCTAAACTAATATTATATATAATCTTCAATCAAATGCAAATTGTATAAAAATAACAGTAATAGTGAATACAAATAATATTAATTTAACATAAAGACAAACAAACAATATTACTAAAGTAATACTATAGTCTTAAGAGAAAATATTAATAGAATATTAAGGTAATACTCTAACGTAAAGTAGGAAAATATTCTTCGTATGAAATAAAGTCATGCTATATTTTAATATATTAATTTGTAAGCTTACCCAAACAAATTAAAATTAAAAATTTTAAACTCAAAAAAAAAAAAAAAAGACGACACTTGATTAATTATTCAAATTTTAATACAAGAAATATTCACTGAGACAAATACTAGTAAACAGCTAATTCTTCATAATTGTATTCAGATTCTCTGATGATATATTGGCAGTTTGTGGGTTGAATTAAATCAGAGAAGAAATGATAATTCTACAGCCTAAGATTTTCAAATTCACTTTGCAACAACTTGATTGTGTTTTCCTGGGAGGAGTTTGCAGTATCTTTTCTCCCTTCTGCTGACATTATTCCTTTCTTTCTTTTTCCTTTATTTCTTCCTTCATTTTCTTCAATCGTCCGAAATTTGCGCTTCAATTCCTAGCCAACGGATTCGATAGTTGTTCTATATCCTCTTTATATAACCACCGATATCCGTATTTCTTCACCTCAGCATATGACTCTTCCCATAATCTGCCAAGATATTTGGGCCGGAGATGGCATTGTTGAATGAACTCTTCTCGATCAAGAAAGAATAGCCACATGTGATCTGATTTGTCTAAAACAAGTTCTAGATCTACATCTGCATAAAAATCCACTGGAATATCACCAAATTTAATATTCCACCATTTTGTTTTTGAAAAAGCCATCGCTGAGAGTGTTTGATGAGGTAGCACGAATATTGCACAAAACGCAACGCCAATCCAATTATCGTCATGCATAACAGAAGATGCGTCTAGGCTTAAACAATTTCCCTCATGCTGATTATTGAACCAACTTGGTATTTCACTTCCAGGAGTAACACTTACACTCTTGTGAAAATAATATGCGAATTTGTTCCAGAGCTGCAGAGACAGCTATATGTTATTTCCTGATTCCTATACACAAAAAAGGAGAGAGAAAGAGATGGGAGGAGCAAAGGAGGAACATGCAAACCTGATAAAATTGTATCATCCATGAAAGAGCCATGTCAGTGTAGCCTTCCCTATCAACTAATTCTGGGCAGTTAAAAATGTATAATCCTGCTTTCCGCTTTTCTAATAGCCATGCACCATGCATATTTGAAGTCAATCCGTGAATGGAGCTCACGCAAAGATTTCAACTGCTTGCAATGTTGTAACTTTAAACATAACAGTCTGGAAAGCTTCTTGAGGTTGGGCAGTGTAGCAAAATTGTTACCACTTAAATCTAGCCTTTCTAAGCAACATATATATAATTCCAATAGCATCAGGGATTTGAACTAAATTACAGAAACTCAGATCAAGTTCACGCATACATGGAAATATTGGCGAGGAAGGCATGAAGCATCCAACTGCTTTTTTATGTTCTCTGGAGTAGGAAGTGTTGAAGTACAAGTGTGAGTTAAAGTTTCATATAGTATAGAAATAGAAAAGTTGAGCATCATATAAGTAAGAAGTGGTGTCTAGTTCACTTATATGGTTACTCCTGATCTATTGATGTAAAATCTCTCCGATATTGACCCTCTTGATTTTCCAACAAGTTAATTGTTGTCGGTATAGATTTCACTTGATGATTGATGTTTGGAATCTCCCTCATTAGACTGGAGTGAGAGATTTGTTGGGCTTGAATCCCAAGGCAAGTCCAGCCCAATAAGAAAAGATTAGAGTTCCTTATTTTAATAGGTCATCAGTTACTTCTTTTAAGAAGTTTGCGGTTAATTTAAAATCATAAGAGAGAGAAAAGGAGAGGAGAAAGAAACTGTCATCCTTTAATTTTCTCTAACTCCTTTGTTAACCGTTGGATCTTGGTGAAACTTTTTAAGAAGGTTCATGACTCACCAATATTTACATCTAACGGTTGGTTTTATGAATATAGGCTTGTAGTATAACCAGAAATTCCCAAACCGAAGCAGTTATAAAACAGTTTCTGAAGTGTGCAGTTTTATTGCAAGGGACGTTTCTCTCAAACTAACCGTTGGATCGCATTCAAAATTTGAGGAGCGTTTACTAAGATCTGTTTCTACATTATGACCATTCGGATCATTCATTAAACTGTTTCAAGAGAGATTGTTTTAACTGAAAATAGAGGTTATCAAAATTCCTGCTTCGTTCTATCTTGTTTCAGGTAGTGATATTGAGAAAGAGTTATCTTTTTTTCAACCGTTGGATTATCCTCAAATTTTAACAGGGTGTTCCTCTCTTGAAACAAGTCATTTTGACCGTAGGGATTTTTTTTTTGTTATTTCTGGTGATAGAAATTAATTTCTTAGAAGAGCCTATTCTGTGTGTTTGCCTCTTGTGATGGTTTGATACAACTTTTGTTAAAGTTGTTTGTTGATTGTAATGGTTGTTGGAACCATTTTGTAATCTGACTTTATTGATAGTGAAGAATTTGGGTGGACTCCGAGATTGGTCCCGTGGTTTTATTTCTCACATTGAAAAGGTTTTCCACGTTAAAAATTGTGTTGTGTTGTTTGCATAAATTATTACTTATGCATAAAGTATCTTGCTTGTACAAGACCATTCATAACAGGTCCTGGAAGGGGAAGTTGGTGTCTTTTTCCCAACAGGAAGATGTTGATTGGAAATGAATAAGAGCTCCATCTATATCAATCTTCTTCAAATGCTCTGCATCCCTTAGTTCATATAATAACTGCGTGTTGTACAGTTTTGAACAGCCTGAGAGATTCAGATCCCGAAGAGAATTGAGGCCTAGTATGCTGTTGGGTAAGCTTACTAGATTGTTGCAGTTTTTCAAATTCAAATAAGTGAGCTTTTTCAGAAGACCAATGGATGGATCAATGTGTTTGAGTTTTTGACATCCTTCGAGAATTAGCACTTTTAGAATTAGGTCCTCTCCAAACTGTGGCAACCTGATAAGACTTTTGCAATCTTTCAAATTCAGAGAAGTAAGCTTTCGTGAAAGAACAATGGCCAGACCGATCTCTTTGAGTTGTGTACATCCTTTGAGATTAAGACTCTCAAGACATAGGGCATCTCCAATATATGGCATTTTAATTAGATTTTTGGAGTGAGAGAGATCCAAACGCCTCAAATTAGGTAGAGACTACAATGCAAGTCCAATAGTAGGACTTAAAGTTAATAATGACATCCAGACTTTCTTTTCTTTTCTTAATTAAATAGAGAAAACGTAAATAACATAAGAAATATTTTCTTTTTATTTATTTATTTAAATGAAAATAATATAAAAAAAGAAAATAATAATTGACACTACCTTTGTGTCTTCCAAAAGTTGTTTGATGTTGCTACCATGCAAGATCAACTCAACAAGTTTGTCTGGCTCCAAACTTGGTGACAAACACTCAAAAGGATAATGAGGAAAATCAAGATATCCTAATTCATTGGAAAGATTAACAAGCGTTTCGGAAAAATTCATTTTCAAATTACCAGTAATACTTCGAAATTGAAGTAACTTAAGGTGACTCATTGTTGATAGACCATCAATCCTCATAGTTGTCCCAATTGTTTTCCCAATATGGCTTCCTGCTGCAATTTCTGGAATTACTATGGCCTCAACATTTTCTGCTGCCTTGAACATTGCAAAGAGGAAAGAAAAGTTAAATCTTTGGAAGTATCTACAAACTCTAGAATAATAGCAGGACTTTATATTTAAAAATTGTTTTACCTTATTATTTGACATAACTTTGTAGAAATCGTTGAAATCTCACAACCTACTCCATTTCCATGGCTTCTTAGGTGATTTTCTCTAACAATGCACTTGCCCAAATCCCACAACAAGTCATGCATTCTAGTACAAGAGTCCATGGTTATGAGTGATTTATTGATGAGAACTTGTAGGCCATATTCAGGATTAAATCCACGGAAATTTAGAACTTCCTTCACATAATTCACATCTTTAACATTGAAGAAACAAGCAATATCTAGAAATATTTCCTTTTGTGTATCCTCTAATTGATCAAAACTTATCCGCAGCACATTCATAATACTTTTACTTTTATTTTCTCTTATCGAAGCCAATGCACTTCTCCAATGAGAGACATCTTTATCAAACAAAGATGAGCCTAATACTTCAATTACTAAGGGATGACCTTGACAATGGAATAGCACATCACAAGTCAACTTGTCAAAATCACTCATAATATAATTACTTTTGAAAGCTTTTTTGCAAAACAATCCAACAGCATCTTTGTTATTCAATGGCTTCACTTTGTAAATAACATTGACTCCATATGCCTTCATTATTCGTTGATCCCTAGAAATTATAATGACTATGCTTCCTCTACCTAGTCATTTACGCAGCAAATCAACTCTACCCCCAGTAAACATATCAAGTTGTTTATCTTGATCAACATTGTCAAGAACTATAAGTGTCTTTGCATTGGATAGCCTCTTCCATGCCAGAAGTGTTCCATGAGATACATTGCAAATCTCTAGATTTCTTTCATTTAGAGACTGAGAAAGCAATTGCTTTTGTACTCCTAATGTACCATAACCTTGATAAAGTTTGCTTACATCATCAATATAACAACATGAATTAAATGGATGAGAGATTCTTTCATATAAAGCTCGACCAAGAGTTGACTTTCCTATGCCACCCATCCCAGTTATTCCAACAAATTGAACATCATTAACTGACCCCAGACATATTAGCTTTGATAATTCAGCAAAATGAGATTCCATCCCAACTAGATTATCATATGGAAGAGTTGAAAATTTGGAACCCAAGATATTTTTTATATGCTGAACAATATCTTCCATCTCTGCATGTTGTTGCCTAAAAGTTTAAAGAAAACAAAGAATGGCAAATCATCACCTAAGGGAACCAAAATCGAGCATACATGCATAGAAGAAGATAATAACAGAGTACTTTCTTTCACTTCTTAAAATATAATTTTATTAAACATGTAAAATAAATGTTGCCGAATCTCTAGCTAATTATCTCCGGTTTAAAGGTTGTAATAAGTAATACATTCAAGATAACAACATTATTAGTAAGAAATGATAAAGATATATTGTATATGCACTTAACAAACCAATAGAAGATTACTTACTTATATCTGATATCCCAACCAGAGAGACTGGCTACGCGTTCCAGAACTTCTCTCCATCTTTTTATTTCTTTCTCTTCGAACCTGAAACTTGATGGGACACAGAGTATCCTGCAACTAAAATAGAGTTGAGACAAACCAGAGTCTCAAGACACTGTTAATCACACAATTAGCCAGGTAAGTGTATCGTGGGAGTCTCTCCGTGCTATGCAACGGTGACTAATTAAATAACCACACACTTTCCTAGACACCAACGGTGTAATTAACTTTATCTTGATTCCACCGGTAAGGTAAGCAGAATACACCAATTGAAGTGACACACAAGATTTACGTGAAAAACCCAATTTGGGAAAAATCACGGGCAAGACCAGGAAAGATTTTCACTAAAAGAAGAAAGATTACAACCTCTCTAATTTTAAGGAGAAAACAATATCACTCTCTCTTAAAATAGAAGATTACTCACTCACTTACTCTAGCTATTGAAGAACACTTGGTATTTCTCAAGTGTGGGATGCATAAAATGAATGCCAAGCGCTCCTTTATATAGGAGTTACAAAACGCGTATGCACAGTAACAAAATAATAAAATAACGCGTGTGCACAGTAACAAAATAATAAAATAATAAAATTTGTTACTGTGCACTTTCGGTGCGTTTGAAAATTTTCACTTTACTGTGCACTTTACTGTGCACTTTCGGTGCGCTTTTTCAATAAAACTTTGTTCGTGTTGGGCAAAGGCTTTCTCATAGTCTCCACTCTGTTTTCGCACATGTGCTGGATCGACATCATAAAAAATAGGAAGAACATGTCTGGGTGATGTTTGAATGCAATTCCAGATATGTGCTAGTTCACGAAGGCACCAAGTTGAGGAAGCATAGTCCTTGGAAAAGACAACAACGAAAACATGAGACCCTTCAATGGCTCGTATTAGCTCTGGTGCTATGGATTCTCCTTTCCTGATATCTTTATCATCTTTGAAGGCCTCGATGCCTTGTTTTTTCAGAGCTTGAAAAAGAAAACCGGTGAAGCTGTTGCGTGTGTCTTCTCCACGGAAGCTCACAAACACGTCATACTCAAACGAAGAAGAGGTGCATTGGATGATGGCATTAGAAGTAGAAGCCATTAAAATTGCAAAAGTGTGAAGGAAGAACAAGTGTTTGTGGATACAAATAATGAATCAACAGATATAAATAAGCTGAGTTTAGAAATTTCTTGGCATGCTTGTTGTGATGAAGTGAAAATTGTAGGAAAGTGGTTTTGGGGGCATTCATGTGAAAGTGTCAGCTAGTGAACCATCTTGCTATTGAATGGAGGGTTCATATGATGTGAGTGGGCTCACGTGACATATCTAACGGTGAGGAAGGGACGTTCGTTGAAAACGAGTTATGAATTTCCCCCCAATTAATAATTGAATGAAGACTTCGTTGATGTTGCTGCTTCATCATTTCGTCGGTGCTTCCTATCAAACTACAAGTACTTACTCATGTGTCTAGTTTGAGTTGGATTTTCATAATCATATTAAATAATAAATATTACATGATGTTTAGTTTCATATTAAATAATAAATTTCATTCCAAAGTTGCATTTCATATTTCAGTTTGAGCATTTTTTTTTGTAGAAGCTTCTCTCTTAATTAAGAACCTTGTGACGAAATTGCATTGCTAGCGTATTCACTTTTTGATAACGATCATGTTGCTCCTATGCAATCAAGTTTGGTTTCCTTTTTCCCCTTTATTATAAAGCTAATGTGAAGCCATTACAATGGGCAAAAATGGAAGCTGAGTTGGTGAGAACGATGTGTGTAATTCTAAAAAGTCCCTGATTGCGGTTGGTTTGGGCCATGTTTCTTAGCAGCTTCTCTCTTACGTTGCATCTGTTTTCACTTTGCCATAATGTCTATGTTGTTGCTGTTGAAAAATGGAAAACAGAAGCATTTTTTTTCTGCCTTATAATTTCTTTAAATGCTCTTTATTAGTTAATAAAATCAGTTTTTAAACATCCATTTTATTAGCATTTATTGAATGCATTAAAAGACTTTTAGTGGTGAGGCAAATTTTAAGGGATTAATGGAGCTGTTATAAAAAATGAGGGAAATTGTTTTAGTCCTTTATTCTATTTAAAAAGGGGCTGCACACGGTTGAAGGGGCAGAGCAGAAAAATTACTCTGTTGTTCTGGTTTTTGCACTTCCTTTTCTGCGTTTTCAGATGCTGGATGATAAGCCAATCATGGAGCAAGTTCATGAATATGAAAATCTGGTTGGTGACATACTAAATGAAGGAATGAAGATCTGTGAGATATTACAAGCTAATGTGCTTTTGGAGAAATTCCCACCATCATGGAGTGACTACCGCAACCAAATGAAACACAAGAAGAGAGATTTGTCACTTCAAGAGTTAATCAATCATATGAAGACTGAAGAGACCAATAGACTTAAAGATAAGCATATTTTATTTTCTAAAAATTCAGTTAATGCTAGTGTTGTTGAGATTTCTGATCAAAACAGGTTCAAAGGGAAAGGAAAAGAGAAAAAATTCCATAAAAATGGACAACACAAAAATCATACTGGTATCCACAAAGGTGATAACAAGTTTTGGAAAAAAAAACTTATCTGCTATGTTTGTGGAAAAACAAGTCACAAAGCATATAAGTGCTACATGAGACAGGGACAACAAAATCAGAACCAAAAGCCTGTTGTACCACTTGCACCTCAAGCACATCTAGCAGAAAATGAAGAAGTGATAGCTGCGGTGGTAGTGGAAGCAAACTTGGTGGACAACAAGGTGGACTGGATTCTGGATACCGGTGCTTCTAAACACCTATGTGCTAACAAAGAGCCTTTTCATCACTTTGAGGATGCTGTTGATGGAGAGTGTGTCTTCATGGAAAATTCTTCTACAGCTTGAGTGCTTGGTAAAGGAAAGATTTTCCTCAAACTTACTTCTGGAAAAACTTTATCTTTGAGTGATGTCTTGTATGTTCCCTCCTTACGTAGGAACCTAATTTCTGGTAGTTTACTTAATAGGGCTGGACTGAAATTGGTTTTTGAGGCTGATAAGGTAGTAATAACTAAGAATGGAAATTTTGTGGGGAAGGGATATCTCGCTGATGGATTGTTTGTACTAAACACCATTTCTGTTGTTTCTAATGCTACTTCTTTGACTGGTTGTGCTTATATTGTTGAGTCTGTTGATTTGTAGGATGGTAAGCTAGGACATGTGAATATGGCTTCTATTAAGAAACTTAAAAATATGCATTTGATTAATGTACCATATGTAAATAACCTTTCTAAGTGTCCTATATGTGTGGAAGCAAAATATGCAAAGAAGCTTTTTAAACCTGTCACAGACAGAACTACTGAACTACTTGAATTAATACACACTGATTTGGCTGATTTTAAAAACATTGTTAGTAGAGGAGGTAAAATGTAACACCCCATAGGCCTCCGGTGTATTAACATTTATAATATCAGAATAGCACTTAATCTTTAATTAAAAACTGGCGGAAGCGAAATCGAACCGTATTTCTTGATTACATTATGTATGGAACATATAAAACACATCACAAGCAAACATCAACACATAATCATCATGTAACATAAACAAGCCCCTACTGATCCAGTAATCATAAACTTAACCATAGGTAGATAAACCAGAACATCTCATAAGATAATCAGGAGAACATCATATCCATATCATAAACAAGTTTTATACATATACATACATCATCATCTGACACTAACCGTGTCTCTACAAAAGAATAAGCCAACACTGGCCTTAGTCTCAAAGACCACTTCCTCACACGAGGGTATACAAAACAATACAAGGCATGTACAAACATATCATGTGTGCACACACACACACACACATGTGTTCCCTTTACAGGGGTACAAAACAACATCATATTAACATGAGCTTTATAGCTCCTCCTCTGTTGTCCACAACCAGACAAACAATGTCTCTACTGGGGCCTCCTGCCCTGAGACTGCTCCTCTCTGCCTGAAGAGTCACTTGAAATAACATAAACCCCACACGGGGTGAGATATACATCTCAGTAAGCTTAGGGTCCTTGGAGGCATCTCCTCCACCCTGGCTCACTTTCCATGACACAAACATAGGGCATCACAATCACACTGGCCTCCCAGCCCTCATAACAATACAAGCAAGTCATCTTGCTCTATGTACGATGGATCGCATCAACGCCAACCTTAGTGTGAGACCGGAACTCACACCTGTGTCATCCCATCGGGAGCTACCCCTTACGCATGGACGCATGTATATGGTACCTCCGAGAATAGACAATCAACCACGATGGGACACACCTATCTCATGGTCTTAAGGGATCATCATCACCCACGAGCAAACCAAACTCGGAGGTGCGCTCTCCTCCTAGGAAGGTCCATATCTATCTTACTGGCCAGAAGATCTATCAACAGGTATCATACATTTTCAAGCATAGATGCAGCGTACATATCATTATGAGGATGCAACAACCAACAATGAATGCATCATGAATGCAACCATCACTCCCTCGGAGTGTGGTGGAACACAACAAGTGAGAAGCATCCCCAAGGGACAAAGAACTTACCTGGCAAAGCCGAGCTCTACAATTCTTTCCCTGCTCTGTTGCCTACGCCACCGACACCCTGGATGTCACGCCCTAGCAAGGCATACAAACACATATCCCAACCAATTCAAGCATACAATGCATCAACATAACAAGCAGTCCTCAACTGCCACAATGAAAGGAACCTCAGTCCTTTCCATAAGCTTTAGGTCATCTAACCTATGGTTTATCATAGCCCAGCACACACTAGGCATCTCATAGACCCTTAGAGGTCTATCATAGCGTAATCATGGCATTAAAGTCATCATAGACTCAATACAAGCTAACCATTATGAGCTCAAAGCTCTCAACAGCCCCAACTATTCAAAATCACCTAGGGCTTGAACGGTCCTTATCACACACAAGATACCGTTCATATGGCCTCTCAGGCACATCAAACCATATACCAAGGCTCTTGCATGTCAGAACATATTCAAGTGACTCAGCTCAATAGTCACACATGCATAACCATAGAGCCAAAATCAAAGTTCAGCAAACTACAATCTGAGAGCTAATCCTTCATCCTCACAACATTCTAAACACACTTTTCCAAAGGACCCAAGGCTAAAACAAGCCTTATCACAAGTGGGTCATTATTCACCCAAAAACCAAAATCATAAATCAACCGGGAAATCTCAAGTATTTTACCTCAATAATGACAAGAAAGGCTCGTGGACCGCTTTCCCTAGCTCGGGTGTCCAAGAATCGACGCCGTTCCTAGCCAAACTTGAGTTCTCTTCACTTCCCTTGAGAAAGGGATTTCTCAGCTCAGCGGGTTTTAAGGAATATTGAGGAAGGATTATAGCTCAAAACACATATCTAGCAAGTTTGGTGCATCAAGGAAGTGATATGGGGCATAAAACAAGGTTTATGGAGCTTGGGAAACTCTCCAATGGCTGTTGGTCTTTCAGAGGAAGAAGAAAAGAAGTTTTTGGGCCAAATTTCGTAAAATGGCCTTTAAATACTGGGTCTGTCCGTGTTCCCGCACTAATCGCGCCATATCTGGCGCTACTCGTGCCAAATTCAAGCAACAAAAGGCTTCCTGGCCCCTTATCGCACTAACTGGGCGCATCTGTGGTGCTACTCACACCAAACTGATGCTATCCAAGCCATACGACCGCATGAAATGGCCTTTGAAGCATCTCCCACGCTAACGGCACCATTTTCATGCTAATCGCGCTAGTTGTTTGAAAGAAAAAGCCTTCTGGTGCAATCTCACGCTAATGGCGGCATGTCTCACGCTACTGGCGTCGCATCCGACGCTAACCTTGCCGTTCCCACGCTGTTAGCATTAGATTTTTTTTTAAAAAAATTGGGTTATTATATAAAAGGTATTATGTAACATTTATAAATGATTTTTCTAGATATACCAAAGTTTATCTTTTATTGTCAAAAGATGAGGCTGGAGAAATGTTTTTAAAATATAAGGCAGAAGTTGAAAACCAATTGGACCGTAAAATTAAAAGGCTTAGGTCTGATAGAGGTGGTGAATATGGGACCATTTTTCTTAAGAAATTTTGTGAAAAGAATGGAATTGTTCATGAGACTAGTGCCCCTTAATTATACTCCTCAACAAAATGGTGTAGCTGAAAGAAAAAATAGAACATTAAAAGAAATGATGAACACTATGCTTTTAAGTTCCGGTATGTCTATCCAAATGTGGGGGGAAGCTGTTTTGTCTGCTTGTTATATACTAAATAGATTTCCTCATAAATGGCTAGATAAGACTCCTTATGAATTATGGAAGGGTTTTAGACCTAACTTATTAATTTTGAAAGTGTGGGGGTGTCTAGCTATGGTGGGTCTACCAGATTACAAGAGGAAAAACATAGGAACAAAAACATTTGATTGTCTATTTATTGGATATGCTCAAAATAATGCTGCCTATAGATTCTTGTGTTTGAATGATAATTCTATTTGTGAATCTAGAAATGCAGAATTTTTTGAGCAAGAATTTCCATTAAAGAAACATGTTAATGAGGTGGTTGGTTCTTCTAATACTACTTCAGTTACTTTATCTTTGCCTGCTTCTTCCTCTATCATAAATGAACATGTTAATGAACCTAGAAGGAGTAAAAGACAAAGAACAGAAAGTAGTTTTGGACCAGATTTTGTTACTACGTTCTTGGTTAAAAACAATGATATTGATAAAATAAATGATGTTTTTGTATCAGCTTTCTTGATTGAGGAAGATTCTAAAACCTATTTTGAGGCAGTAACTTCTGTTGATGCTAACTTTTGGAAAGAAGCAATTAATAGTGAATTAGATTCTATCATGTCTAATCATACCTGGGATTTGGTTGATTTGCCAAAGGGAAGTAAAACAATTAAGTGTAAATGGATCTTTAGAAAGAAATTAAGGACTGATGGAACTATTGACAGATTTAAGGCTAGACTGGTAGTTGTGGGTTATACACAAAAGAAAGACATTGACTTTTTTGATACTTTTTCTCCTGTTACTAAGATTGCCACAATTCGTTCTCCAATTGCCTTGGCTGCTATTCATGGACTTGTTGTACATCAAATGGATGTAAAAACGACTTTTCTCAATGGTGATTTGAAAGAAGAAATTTATGTGAAACAACCCAAGGGGTTTGTGGTTCAGGGTCAAGAGAACAAAGTGTGTAAATTGAGAAAATCTTTGTATGGCCTTAAACAAGCTCCTAAACAATGGTATGAGAAATTTGATCAAACTTTAGTAAGTAATGGTTATGTTGTGAATTCTTCTGATACTTGCGTTTACTCTAAATTGATTGGACTAGAATGTGTGATAATATGTTTATATGTTGATGACATGTTAATTTTTGAGACAAACTTAACTGTGGTAAATGAAACAAAATTATTTTTGTCCTCTCATTTTGATATGAAAGATATAGGAGAAGCTGATGTGATTCTTGGTGTTAAAATGAGAAGATTTGATAATGGTTTCTCCTTGTGTCAGTCACATTATATTGAAAAGATACTGAAAAAATTTAATTGTTATGATGAATTGCCTGTGAAAACTCCCTATGATTCTAGCATACATCTTAAGAAAAACAAAGGTTCTAGTGTTTCACAAGCTGAATATGCTAAAATCATAGGTAGTGTTTTGTTTCTCATGAATTGTACTAGACCTGACATAGCATATGTTGTGAGTAGACTAAGTAGATATACTCATAACCCAGGAAATGAACATTGGACTGCACTTCGTCGTTTACTTAAGTATCTTAAGGGAACTATGGATTGGTGTTTGCATTTTCGTAAATTCCTGCTGTGTTGGAAGGATTTTGTGATGCAAATTGGGTTACGGATAATGATGAGGTCAGTTCTACAAGTGGGTATGTTTTTAATTTGGGTGGAGGTGATATATCTTGGAAGTCTACTAAGCAAACTTGTATAGCACGTTCCACTATGGAATCAGAATTCATTGCTCTTGATTTAGCAGGACAAGAAGCAGAATGGTTAAGGAACTTGTTGACAGATGTGCCATTGTGGGAAAACTGTTTATACCTGTTCTATTCATTGTGATTCTCAGGCAGCTATTGGAATTGCCATGAATAGTGTGTATAATGGAAAGAGGAGACACATACGCATTAGACACAGTTCATTTAGAGAATTGTTGAAAAATGGTGTGATCTCTTTAGAATTTGTAAGATCTGAGAGGAATTTGGCGGATCCTCTTCCTAAAGGTCTAAAAAGGAAACCAGTTCTTGAATCATCAAGGGAGATGGGGCTTAAGCCTTTGTGTTGAGGAAACTATGATGGATACCATTTGTGGTGAAACGAAGCCCTATTAGCAATCTATAGCACTACACTTCTCATCTCTATGACATATGGTAGTGAATTGTGGATAGATTGATCTTTTAATGAGTTCATAGCCTTAATTGTTGGGTGGTCCTTATGAGATGGACTTGATGGACTCACCACTTGTTATATTATGAGGCTGAGCATTTTTATGCTCTTAATGAATCCATAGCCGATTATGGTGGTGCTTTTGAGACGCATTTGATGGATTCACCTACGTGAGTGTGAAGGTGGGTCGCCTTCTATGGAAGACTTGGACAGTTTTTCTAGAGCACTAATGAGTACCCAAGGTGTGTACTTGGCCATTAAAGCGCTTGTTATGACTATCGCGGATATCACAGATTTTAAGGCAATACATGTGTTGTGGGGGTCTCAATTGAAGTCATGGTAGTTCAAGAGTAATTCACTGCCTAGACAAAATTGTTGCCTTACTTCGCTATGTATCAATTCAATCTTTATGATATTGGTACTTAAGTGTTAATCCTTCTTTGCCCAATTGTTTTTTTCTCTTCATGTTTTACCATTTGTGGAGGATTGTTGAAAAATGGAAAACATAAGCATTTTTTTTCTGTCTTTTAATTTCTTTAAATGCTCTTTATTAGTTAATAAAATCAGTTTTTAAACATCCATTTTATTAGCATTTGTTGAATGCATTAAAAGGCTTTTAGTGGTGAGGCAAATTTTAAGGGATGAATGGAGCTATTATAGAAAATGAGGGAAACTATTTTAGTCCATTATTCTATTTAAAAAAGGTTGCACACGGTTGAAGGGGCAGAGCAGAAAAATTACTCTGCTGTTCTGTTTTCTGCACTTCCTTTTCTGCTGTTCTGTTTTGCTTATTATTTCATTTTCTGTTTTGACAAGTGAAAAAGAGTCGAACAATTGTTCTGTGATATACATAGCCTAAGGCCACGAGTGCATGTGTTCATAGGCTCGTTGTGTTAACCTTGGGATGTAATCGGCATTTTGGATTGCACCGAGGTCTAGCCGAAGTTTGCTTTCAGGACAGTGGTTTTCCACGGCACAACAAAGTTTCAATTAGTTCTTTTTCTTCTTGTTCTGTTCTGTGCTATTTGCTATTCTCTATTTTTTCTAACAGTTGCTTCCTCTGTAAGTGGTGGTCTATGAACACACTATACTTTTCCATCACTCTGTTTTTTTCACGGAAAATAATAAGTTGATCAGATAGTATTTCATGGTTTGCAAGTTCAGGATGTAAATTATATAACCTTTTTAATCGCTTGTTGAAGATGTTAAAGTTTTAATTGTGGGAAGAATTGGAAAATAATTCAATTTTTTTATTTTATTTCAAATTTCTTAGATATTGTTTAGAGAAAGACATTATCTTATTTTTATGATTTGTTTAAATTTTAAAGATTTTATTTAAAAATTAAGAATTTATTTTCTCATTTAAAATTAGGATATTATGTGTCTATATAGATATAATTAAGAAATAAAAAAATTGTAGGAAGGTGATTTTGGGGAAGTGTGGGAAGAGGATCTGATGTAGTGTTACGTTGGAAATTAAAATAAAAGTTATATAGGGAAACCGTGTTATGTGATTGATTATGTCTTTTGTAACTTTATCTGATTGATCACACTTTAACTTTATGAGATCAATTATTCATACTTTTAACTACATAAACTATAAAACAAAAATTTAACCTAAACATATTTTGCTACATTATAAGAGGTTCTTTACATCTAGAAGGTAATCATCTAGGTACACGGTATCTAACCTGCAAAAAGAAAATGCAAGCACAACATCACAAAAATAATTATATTTTCCACCAAAGAGTGACTCCATACTTTTGTCAAGAGAATAATGCCGAAGATTTTGACACAAATCTTAAATATTTAGTGTGAAACGTCAAAGTCATGGGACCCATTGATTTACTTCAATATTTCTTTGTAATTTCCACAATACCAAACAGTTCCAATTGTTTCCATTTTAAAAGGGAACACCCTCTCCCCCACCCTTTACCCTGAATGAGGATAGATAAGCTAGCAACGAATGAATTAAAAATAAATATCATCTTCGCTTTCAATTTTAAAAGAGAACACCCTTGATGTTGCTGCTTCATTTCGTCGGTGCTTCCTATCAAACTACAAGTAATTACTACTATCCGCAAAAGAACCTAAATAATACACTTTAAATAAAAAAATTACCAAAAAGGGGCTGTTTGGAAACTAATTACGGATCTGGGACTGCTGGTCACGCCCAGGAGGGGGCATGACCGGTCATGCCCAGAACCAGGCGTGACCAAATCAGTTGCTATAAAAGCCCCCCGTTTTCAACTATCTCTCACTTCTCAGCTTTTGGCTTCTCTCTAAAAGCTTCTCTCTGCGCATTTTTGACTCGAGTTGCAGAAGTAGTGAGTGATTTTACAGCGAAGCTCTGCTTACACAAGTAAGTTATTTGATTAATTATGTATACGAGTTAATATATCGTTTAGTGTTTAGGGTTTAGTGTCGTATATCTTAGTTTAGGTTATGGTAGACTGGTTAGGGTTTAGGGCACACGTTTAGGGTTTAGTGTATGCTTGTTAGGGTTTATGGTGTATACTTGGTAGGGTTTATGGTAGACATTTAGGGTTTAGGGTAGACTGCTTATGTTTCAGGGTTAGGGTTAGGGTTTAGGGTTTATACTGCTTAGGGTATGGTTTACTGTTTAGGGTTTATACGGCTTAATAAATGGGTTTAGAGGTTAACAATATATTCTAAACACAGTTTTTTAAAATTTATGTGTACAGCGAAGCTCTGTGAAAGTGTTTGTTTTTGTTGAGTGGAAGAAATGAGTTCAGGTGGCGACGAGTTTGTACGTGTTGTGTTATAATATAGTGGAAGGAAATTTGAAGGCAGAGAAGGTGTTGTTTTTGAAGGGGAGAAGCAGCAGACATGTTTGAAGCGAATGTCGACAATGGGTGATTTACATCAGTAGATTCGACAAAAATTAGCCTTGCAAGACAACCAAAGTATCATACAGCTTACAGGGAGATTATGGCAACGTGAACGTTACATGGGTTTTCAAGTTGTGGACGATGAAGACCTAGAATTGCTAATTGAAGAATTTTTTAAATTGCCAACGAGAGATTTTATAGAGCTATACGTGGACTTTGGTGTGGTAGATGATGTGTTATCCATTAGGACAGTTCCTATAAATGCTGCAGAGCCTACATCGTCACATGTTGATCCAGTTGTAAACGTGTCTGAGGAAGATTCACATGACCCAACTTGGGTTATGGATGCTAGTGCGTCGGATAATGATGACGATGCTGGTGTGGATGCGACTGCATTCCAAGGAGACACTGATGTGGGGTCGTCTGGAATGCATCATCATCCCGACGTAGGATGTTCACAATCCGAACATCCTGTTGAAGGTATGTAACATCAGTAAAATGAATTAAGAAGTCATGTTAACATACATAGAATAGTTGCATTTTTAATATTTTAGTGTGCATGCTGTATTTATTCAACTACTTTTGTATTTGAAGGTGCTGAGGTGACTCCTTTTTGGGATGGAATTCCCCACTACACATATATTGATTGGAGTCATCCAACCGAAGAAGAATCTTATACCGCTTCCGGTTCGGGTTCAGTGCAGGGTCCATGGCAATTAGGTGATCCGTTGTTTGTTAAACAAGAATTTGCCACCAAAAAGGACGCACAGGTCGCAGTTAAGCGGAACATGATGAAGGAGCATCAAGAGGCATATGTGGTTGAGAGCAAGCCTAACAAGTTTAGCATGAGGTGTATTGCTCATAACGACGGTTGCCCATGGAGGGTTAGGGTCATTAAACCGGTGTTCGGTGAGAAGTGGATTGTTTCAAGATGGGGTGGCAATTACAACTGCCTTAATGACCATATTTCACAGGGTCATAGACAACTTGATTCTGATGTTATTGCCTCAATTGTAGTAGGTACTGTGTTTAAAATTATCTCTGCATGTGTTGAATAATTGTTAAAGTTAATGTAAATGTTACTTTTGCATTGGTAGGAATGATCAGGGAGGAATCGTCTGTGTCGATTGCATTGGTTTGGGAAAGGATCACCCATACGTTTGGATTCAGAGTTTCATATCGTAAGGCCTGGTTCGCGAAGTAGAAAGCAATGGCAATGGTTTACGGGAATTGGGAAGAATCATATGCATTTTTGCCCAGGTGGTGTGGCTACATGCTTCGTTTTTCACCAGGTGCTTTTTACGATATTCAAACCAATGATTATTTTGTGGCAAATCGACTGGTACGAGGAAAGCGTGTGTTTCATCGCATGTTCTAGACATTTGGACAGTGTTGCCAGGCATTTAATTTTTGCAAACCAATAATTCAGATTGATGGCACTCATTTGTATGGGAAGTATATGGGAAAATTATTGATTGCCACAACGTAGGATGGTAACAGGGAATGCCTGCCACTGGCATTTGCCATAGCCGAGGGGGAGACCTTGGAAGCCTGGTCATACTTTCTGACTAACATTTGTCTTCACGTTACTCAAAGGTAAAACATTTGTCTCATTTCAGATAGGCACCGTAGCATACTATCTGCTGTGGCGAATCATGCTGGTTGGCAACCCCCTTATGCTCATCATGTGTTTTTAGAAATCAACTCTTGAATAAGACGCTGATGAATTTAGGTATGGTTAACAATTATGTGATGATATTAAAATGTTTCATGTTGTGTAAGCAGATCAATGTTAATGGGATGATCCACATGCGGGTCATCTTCATTTGGAAGCTGTGATGGGGGTGCAGCTGGGCCTGCCTCTTCCAACCTACAACTCTGTCGAAACATGGCCATAATCCGACCAACCTCCTCGTGAAGGTAGTCCATGCTGAACCCAGGCCACTCCTGTCTGCCACTGGCACAATACAACATTTCCAATCCATCAAGCTACAGATTACACAACAAATTCATTAGTCAATACAATAACGACATCATAATGAAAATTACTTTACAAATTTAATTTAAATAACACTTACACCACGACCCATCTTCGCATCCATCTTAGTGATGTAGCGTTTCCCGTTCTCCCTGTACCAAGCCATGTACTCATGGTTTGGTGACATGAACCCAGTCAGTTGGGGGGGCAGGTCTATGTGCTGGTCCCTACCACTACTAGAAAAACAGCTTTCAACATCGGTTATTTTAGACATTTAACATCGGTTTCCGGCCGATGTTGAATCAGGCGATGTTGAAAGTCGAGAATTTAACATCGGTTCAGACAACTGATGTTAACAAACGTTAAGCACATCGGGTTGCCAACAATAACCGATGTGGACATCTCGCACATGAAAATGCTCAAAAGAATCAACGGTGGTTAACAACATCAGTTTTGTCTTAGAACCGATGTTAAGATGTATATCAACATCGGTTTTCGACTCCAACCGATGTTGTTTTTAAATATAACATCGGTTTTAGGTAGAAAACCGATGTTGTTAGTTCATAACAACATCAGTTTTATGTGAAAACTCATGTTGTTTAAATGCAGGAACATCGGTTTTCTCAAGACAACCGATGTTATTTTTTAAAAACAACATCGGTTTACTCTTAGAAACCGATGTTGTTTTCCATAAACAACATCGGTTGTGGTTGAAAACCGATGTTGATTAAGATGTTAATATCGGTTTTATTGGCAACCGATGTTGTTTTTGTTATTTTTTTTTAAATATACGATTTGTTTTTTTAATTTTAGCAGTTCTTCAACCTGCAAATTTAAATATCCAGAACCAGTAATGCACAATTTAAATATCCAGAACCAGCATTGCAAAATTTAATAATTATTCCAATAGCAAATCCAATGTAATGTGTCCATGTACATAAAGAAGCTAAAATTTAATATATATACAATTGTTTTCAAAAATGTAAATGAACCCCCTAATCTACTAATACATCTTGTCTAATTTTAAGAAAAAATTTCGCCCATTCGAGTCTGATTGCCTTCATGGTGCCCGCTTCTAATGGTCTTTCATCATTGAAAAACTGCATGCATGACATGACATAACAAAACATGTAATAATAAGAACAAAACAAGAACAACTATTCCTATGGTCTTTGAATTAGACAAGTAATTACCATGTCCCAGCTATCAGTGAAGGCTCCCTGGACTATTGTCTGCATCCAATGCATGACATAATAGCCACACTCAGTGCTTCCTG
>PYAF01005547.1:99446-111019 GCA_007407185.1 Glycine tomentella
CGTGAAACGGCAGTCCATGTTTTCTCCTTCATTTGCTCTTGATCTCCCCTGTTTTGGCCTGTAAACACTTGATTGGTATTAAAATGCTTTATTTAACATAATATACTAAATATACTAATTACTATGCTATTTTCTAACTATTTTCTCTAAAATATGACCTAAACTAATGCTATATTTAAGATGTGTTTGCAACACATCAAACAATTCCCAGATTTGAAACTTGCTGTCCTCAGCAATAGAAAGAGTTCTAAGACATAAGCATGAGTCAATAATCAACAAAAACTACAATTCTCAATCATAAAATCATCATGAATGTATAATTCACTCAGTTCAATCTTCCATGATGCCTTTATTGCTATCAATTCAAGAAACTACTTGAGTCTATCTCACAGATGTGTTTATATTCACTCATTCACTCAAGTGTTTCAGGTTATAATTGCCCTCTTACTCAACATGATTAAAGTATTACCATAGGCTTGAAAATATTCTCAACAGATGCAATCATGACTTGATCAGAAGGTCTTTTACAGCTTGTAATGTGGCCTGGCTAGAGGTGGAAATAAATTTGGAAAAAGTGGCTCAATCAGAGGCTTATTCTAGTTCCCTAAGTCCAAGCTCTTTGTAGTCTTCTATACTCTTTTCTTTCTTTCTTCCAAACTGGTACTTTTATTCAAAATAACATACTACTACTTTCTTTTTACTTTTTCACATTTTTCTTATCCAATATTTCTGTAATCAGAATATAAATATTCTTGCAGCTTTTTGAATTTTTCTGCTGATAATTTTAACTTTTTCTTTTCATTCATTTGATTTCTCTTCTCTTTCTTTTCCATTCAATAACACTTTTCTAACATGGACTTAGTTCACCTTCTTAAGCCTCAAATAGGTTAGAGATAATTTGGTCATGGCTTATATTTTTTTTTTTTTTTTTTTTTTTTTTGGTTGTTGAAATGAAGGTTTCAGGCTCAAATCTCAGGCTCAAAGGAAAATTATTGTTTAGGTTGGCTAATTTGGCCCTGACTTTCAGAATAAAGCATGCCTTAATCATTTCAAATCACATCTGCACTTAGAGAAACAAATCAAGTTCTAGAATACTATAAAGCATGGAGTCTCTCAGAAGAAAATTTACCGACATTTGGCTCAATTCCTTACAAGTGCTGTGACTCAAGTCGTTCTCAATTGACGGCACATCTGGATCATTTCAACATTCAACATGAGTTCCAAATACAATCAATCAAATTCTACTCATGCATCATGCAGTCCATGTCTCTTATTTCATCCACTTAATTCAGAGAAATCCGTCTATTAATGAGTTCATTCATTTCTTAATCTGAAAAAGTTTTGTGTGCTGCTTATTTTTACTTATTTGAAAAAAAATCTGATTATATGAAAAATTTCAAAAAAAATCTGATTATATGAAAAATTTCAAAAAATTTCTGTTAGACTTCTTTTTGATCCTTGATTGTGATTTGCGAAATAATGCGTAACCATTCCCAGATTTATATGTTGCTGTCCCCAGCAACCACAAACTTGGTCATAGCGTTTTGAAAAAAAATTTCAGCATTATTCGTAAAATCGCATTCAGTTTCGATTGTCAAAACAGATGGATAAGAGAAATGATTATAATACTGTACTATATATATGCAGTAAAATCAATCGTGCAAATGTAAATGTAATGTAAATGTGCAGACAATGTATGTAAAATGCAGAATCAAAGAAAAGAATGCGAAAATATAAGTCTGAAAAACAACTAAAAAAAATAAAATCAAGTCCTGCTCAATCAGTGTGGTCTCGATCCTCTGCAGCTGTATCTGTGTGCTCGGCATGTAACGGTTGTGTCACTGCTGTATCTGCATCCGAGGCTAAGTCTAGAGGATCGGTGGCTGCAGGAATGGTCGGTGAAGGCTGTGGTGGATGTGTAGAGACTGGAGTCTGATACTCTGATGGGTCAATACCCAAGTGCTGGCAAACTGCTCCCCACATCCTCGTCTGCAGGGTGAGCTGCTCACTCTGGAACTGAAGCTGCGTCCTGACATACTGCTGAAAATCGATGAAGCTCTGGGAGTCCTCGTACAATGGGATGCGTGTGGGTACAGCTGGCGGAGGCATAGAAGTAGAACAAGGGAAGAATGGGTACGGATGTCTGTGGAGTGGGAGAAGCTGGTGGTGTAGGGACTGGCTGGTCCTGGAGGTCTGGCTGGGGGTCGTCGGCAGGAAAGTCGCGAGGAGAGGCGGCGGCTATGGCCTCAGGTGTGAGCTTCGAAGCTCTAACCACCTGCTCATTTGAAGCAGCGCTCACAGCAGTGGTATAAGTCTTCAACTTCATCAGTGGCGCTATGGGAACATCCATGTCCTCCTCCGCATCAATATAGACTCCAGCGTGTCGGCATAGAAGTAGAACAAGGGAAGAATGGCCGAGCCAGGACCGTGTACCTACATCCAGTATCATCTGGAGAATCCGGTCAGATAAAACAGAAGAAATCCTGAGGTTACCTGCACCTCGGAGGATATATAAGAGAATGGCACGCTCCACATTCACATCGGTCAAATTCCTAGAAGGCATAACCGTGTGGTTCACGAACATGTGCCAAAAGGCTGCGTCACCAACCAACTCGGACTTCTTCAGCTTGTCCGGTATGTAATCCATGCCAGGCTTTGTCTGCCAAGCTGAATATAAACAGGTGATGGCTCTGCGGATGGTGGTGGCTAGATCTGGAACATCATCATTATACATCTTGGTCACCTTATCTGGCTGCATGTGCCAGAACAATCTGATGAAGTCGCAGGAGGTGTACGGATCGTAATCTGTGTCGAAGAGTGCCTCTATGGTCTTCTCTCCGAAAGGGACCTGGACTCCCCTCACCCAAGAGACTCTGGTGCGGTAGACAGTCTCCTGATCCACGTTGGAGAGGAACTCCTTGAGGATCATGCTACTGCTGGGTTCTGGAAATGATACAAGTCTCTGCCACCGGCGTCTGACGATGACCTGCCTGATGGGATGGTCCTCCGGGAACTCCTCCCATATAATCTTCCGCTCCCTGATGATATTCTTGGGTAAATACCAAGAATCAAATTTGGCTTGGCACTCTGCGGTGCGGAATCGGAGCTCATCGAAGTCAGCTGCTCTGGATCTCTTCTTACTGCTGCCTTCTCCTGTTATCTTCTTCTTCCCCTTGGATGGCCTTGGTTGCTCAACCTGTTTACCCTGCAAATTAGAAAATTTTCAACAATGTTTATCAGTGAATGGCACTTGTATAAAAGAACAAGTAATTCATAACACTAAAGCAATCACAATTAAGATTCCCAGATTTGGTTTGTTGATAAAATCAAAGCAAATCGAGTTTAATCCAAATCTGTAGTGAACATTCAGAATAAGCATTTATCAATTATAGCAAGATTTAATCATTTGTCAGTGCCCTATCCAATTTCAGTTTAGTTCAGTGGAATTCATTATGTCCATGACTGGGATTCCCAGATTTAGTATATGGCATGTATACAAATTTGTAGCTATGTGATCACTTCCCTGTACTAGTTCCACTTTTTAGCATTCTTGGTTAAATAAATTTTTGGTATTACCTCACCCACCTTAAGCTTTATTATGCCTAATGTAATCAAGATATTCATTTAGCATCAACTAATTAAATCCTGTACTTGATAATTACATCAACAGGTTTAGATAAAAGGGATAATGAGACTTATGACAACAATGGTTATTTTGAATCTAGACCTTTGCCCCACAATTCCCAGATTTAATACCTTGGTAGTTTTATTTATTTATATTTAGTATGATTATTACATAGCATGTCATAATTCTACTATAAAAGCACATTTCAGATCATCATAAGTACAAACAGCGCTATTTAGATCAAGACACCACGCAAGGTTACATACATATGCATATATGAGAGTGCTAGATCGAGTGTTTAACAAACGTACTAGTGGGATTTCTAGGTGTCTTTCATTATTGTTTGGTCCTATGCTCTCCCATTCCCAGATTAGATCTTTGCCATGGTTTAAGATGAATTTTATTTAATATAATGTAAGATACAAAGCAGGGATTTCAAGAGTAGTGATATTGGTATTTGTGGTATTAGAATTGGTTCAAGTATCTTTGCATTAACTTTAGCATGGATATGGTGAGACTATCTAACTTGTCTCTAGGCACCAACGCTTTTAATCATTCTGCATATTATCAGGGAGACTCTCATCCTAGTTTTATGTAAGTTTTTATCCTATATGTACTTAATGCAAACAAGTTACATATTTGTGCATTTAAAAACTGGACTTTGTTCAATACATTCCCAGATTTATCACCTTTAATTGTTCTAAGATTGTTTCTAGCCACCCATTGCTTGATGCTCATCAAATGTGTAAACAATATTAAGCATTATGGACCTCCCGTCACTAATGTAGCCATATGAATTCTAGACTCTATGTTATGCACTAATGTGGCCATTAACAAGTTCTGGGATTATTTGTGAGTTATGTATATACATATATAGCATTCTCGTTCCATTCCAATTTGAACCATGTAAGCACCCATATCTAATTCTATGTGGTTCAAGTGTGTGATCAAACAATGAAGCTCTACTTGATGCATTCATCAACATTCAAGAATATACCAATTAATTTCTAGTGTAAATGTGTTTAAAATTCATTCAGCCTTTTTCTCGAACACATGGTGTGCATCAAAATGGATACAAATGGTTGGTGCATTGGATAAATGGCTAAACCCAAAAATTTTCAAAGCTTTTTCAGACCACAGACAAGAAGAATGAGTAGAAGCATATGATGATGTAAAAAAAAAGAATTGGTGGCTATCCTAGAGTGTTCAGAAGTTGGTACTTACCTTATCCTTTGCCATGGTGCTTGTGAATGGGAATGCAGAGATATTTAAAGCGTAGAATTGCACAGAGGGAGACCAATGTATAGTATTTATAGAGGAGTTTGAATGCAGGAAGTTAATGGGGGTTAATAAGGCTTGAGGGAGTTACGGAGTTGAGGGCGAGAGGGTTGGAGGAAGTTTTGGGTCAGAGTTATGAAGAGGCGCGATTTGGGGTTCTATTTTAAAAACTGTTTTCGCGACTTCACGCGACTCGCGCGGCTTATCACGTATGTCGCGTGGGACTCCAGTAGGGTTCACGTGTGTCGCGTGATGTTTCACGTGATCCGCGTGGAATAGGCTATTTTAGTTCTGTAATTTCACGCGGGGCACGTTGTTTTCCATGCGACTCGCGTGGGATGACCTGATAGCCTGTTGAAATTCTAACTATGACGCGAGTCGCGTCATCTATCACGTATGTCGCGTGACATTAGCCATTTTGGCACTGACATCTGGCGCGACCCACTTGAATGTCATGTGAGTCGCGTGAATGGACAGAATTAATAGCGCGACTCACGTGGATGGTCACGCGAGTCGCGTGACCTTAATTTTCCTGAGTTCTTGGTTTCCTTTCTGCTCTTTCCAAGTTTCTCACCTAATGACTAAGACTACTCTGATTTGAGGAACTTAACTAAATATTACTACTTTATTTAGACTAATTTGAAATGAATTAAGGTAAAATATGAGGCATGAATTTAAATTGCATGAATTGAAATGTAAAATTAACAGCTTATCTTATGTACAATTTCAATGCTTGTTTAAAGTCCTTAAGCTAGACTTTTGCGTCAATTCATTCAATGTTAGCTTGAAGTGGTATAGAGCTTGAATTTCTATCCACCTCACCTCCAAAATAATGTTTAAGCCTATATCCATTAACTTTAAAAACTTTCTCACCATTTAGAGCTGAAATTGCTACTGTACCATAGGGAAAGACTTCCCTTACCAGAAAGGGTCCAGACCATCGTGATTTTAGTTTACCCGGAAAAAGCTTCAGTCGGGAGTTGTATAACAGTACTTGTTGGCCTGGAATGAAATCTTTGTGCCTAATGTGGTTGTCATGCCACTTTTTAGTCCTCTCCTTATAGATGCGGGCGTTCTCATAAGCTTTTAACCTGAACTCATCTAACTCATTTAGCTGTAACAATCTCTTTTCATTAGATTTGGTCAGTTCAAAGTTCAAAAATTTTGTTGCCCACAAAGCTTTGTGTTCAAGTTCTAAAGGAAGGTGACAAGACTTACCATAGAGCAATTGAAATGGAGACATACCAATTGGAGTTTTGAATGCAGTTCTATATGCCCACAAGGCATCATCCAATTTCTTGGACCAATCTTTTCTTGATGCTCCAACTGTTTTCTCTAGAATTCGCTTCAGCTCACGGTTGGATATCTCAACTTGGCCACTAGTTTGAGGATGGTATGGTGTGGCTACCTTGTGCTTTACTCCATATTTGGCTAACAAGCTCTCAAGGTGCTTGTTACAGAAATGTGTGCCTCCGTCGCTTATTATAGCTCTTGGTACACCAAATCTTGTGAAGATGTATTTTCTCAGAAAATTTATAACCACCTTGGCATCATTGGTTGGCAATGCAGTAGCTTCCACCCATTTGGATACATAGTCTACAGCTACTAAGATGTACTGATTTCCAAATGATTTAGGAAATGGCCCCATGAAGTCGATGCCCCATACATCGAATAATTCGACTTCTTGAATGTTGTTCAAGGGCATTTCATCTCTTCTTGAAATGTTTCCAGTTCTTTGGCAATTGTCACATTGTTGCACGAAATCCTTTGCATCCTTAAATATGGTTGGCCAATAATAGCCACACTGTAGGATCTTTTGTGCTGTACGGTTTACACCGAAATGTCCTCCGTAGTTTGATGAATGACAGTGCCAAAGGATGTCTGGCACTTCACTTTCAGGTACACACCTACGGATAATATTGTCAGCACAATTAAAGTATAAATAAGGATTGTCCCAATGATACCTATTAGAATCAATCAGAAATTTCTTCCTCTGCTGCCAAGTGAATTTCTCAGGAATGATTTTGGTAGCCTTATAGTTTGCCATTTCAGCAAACCATGGAGTGGTCTCAACAGCAAATATGTGTTCATCCGGAAAAGTTTCATTTACTTCCAGCTCTGGTCCATCTTGCAGTTTGTTATTTTGAATGCGGGATAGATGGTCTGCAACCTTGTTTTCCACTCCTGCTTTATCTCTAATTTCTAAATCAAATTCCTGCAAAAGTAGCATCCATCGCAATAACCGAGGTTTTGCATCTTGTTTATGCAGTAAGAATTTCAGGGCTGCATGGTCAGTGTAAATAATTACTTTAGATCCTACTAAATAAGACCTAAACTTATCTAAAGCATACACTACAGCTAACATTTCTTTTTCAGTAGTTGCATAATTGATTTGTGCCTCATTAAGAACTTTACTAGCATAATAAATAACATGCAACTTTTTCTCTTTTCTTTGTCCTAGGACTGCACCTACTGCATAATCGCTCGCATCACACATTAATTCGAAAGGTAAATCCCAATCCGGGGCTGTTATAACAGGTGCAGTGGTTAATTTCTGTTTCAAATCATTGAATGCAGCAAGGCATGCACTATCAAATAAAAATTCTGCATCTTTTTCCAGCAGTTTACTCAGTGGTTTTGCAATTTTGGAAAAATCTTTGATGAACCGCCGGTAAAAACCTGCATGACCAAGAAAACTACGAACACCGTTAACATTAATAGGAGGAGGTAGTTTCTCAATAAGTAATAATTTAGCCCTATCCACCTCTAATCCCATTTCAGATATTTTATGACCAAGAACTATACCTTCCCTAACCATAAAATGACATTTTTCCCAGTTTAAAACCAAGTTAGTTTCTTGGCATCTTTTCAACACTTTAGCCAAATTAGTTAAACAGGTATCAAAGCAAGGTCCAAAAACAGAAAAGTCATCCATAAATACCTCTAGACCTCTTTCTACCATGTCTGAAAAAATAGAAAGCATGCACCTTTGGAACGTGGCGGGTGCGTTACACAACCCGAATGGCATCCTTCTATAAGCGAAGACTCCGAATGGACATGTAAAGGCTGTCTTCTCTTGATCTTCTGGAGCTACTGGAATTTGATTGTATCCAGAATAGCCATCTAGGAAACAGTAGTAATCATGGCCGGCTAAGCGCTCTAGCATTTGATCCATGAAGGGAAGTGGAAAATGGTCTTTACGAGTTGCGTCGTTAAGCCTTCGGTAATCGACACACATCCTCCAGCCAGTGATTGTTCTTGATGGAATTAATTCATTCTTTTCATTTTGAATCACTGTCATCCCACCTTTCTTGGGGACAACTTGAACTGGACTTACCCATGGTGTGTCTGAGATTGGATAAATCATGCCTGCATCCAAAAGCTTAACAACCTCTTTTCTTACCACTTCTTTCATAACCGGATTAAGCCTTCGCTGAGGTTGTCTTACTGGTTTTACGTCAGTATCCATTAAAATCTTATGAGTGCAAAAGGAAGGATTTATACCTTTGAGGTCTGAAATAGACCAGCCAATAGCGGACTTGTGTTCCTTCAGCACTTTAATCAGCTTGACTTCCTCATGCCAATCTAATCCTCTATTGATTATTACTGGATAAGTCTCATGCTCTCCAAGGAAGACGTACTTCAGATGTTCTGGTAGTTCTTTAAGTTCAACCTTGGGTGCTCCGGCTAGGATGTCATCTTCCTTTATTTCTAGCTCTTCAATTTTCTGTTCTGCTGGTGTCGTTTCTGCACTTCCAGGATTAAGTTCTGCAGCTTTTTCTTCCAATGCATGTACTGGTTTAATTTCTTCTCCTGTTGCAGAATTTTCTGCAGAATTTTCTGCAGTAGCGGACTCCAAATTCTGCTTGTGTGTTCGTGCTACTTCTGCTGATTTTTCTGCATGATTATTAGGTGTTGTGCTGGTTGCATATTGTGAGATATCTTCCTCATGAATTGCTGCAACACTGGATTTAAAACCTGCACAAATAGCATTATCCAAGACATCTATACGAAAACAATCATGCTCATCGTTAGGGTGTTTCATTGCATCAAACACACTAAAAACTACAGATTCATTGTCTAATCTCAGCTCTAATTTGCCTTGCTCGACATCTATCAAGGCTCTAGCCGTAGCTAGGAATGATCTTCCTAAGAGTAGGGGAATTTCACTTTCCCCTTCCATGTCAAGCACAATAAAATCTGCAGGAAAGATGAATTTGTCTACTTTAACTAGAACATCTTCTATAACCCCGGAGGGTGTCCTTAAGGATCTATCAGCTAATTGTAAAGACACTCTAGTTGGTTTTAATTCAGTTATTCCTAGGGACTTACACATAGATAGTGGCATTAAATTTATACTAGCCCCTAAGTCACATAAAGCTCTTCCTACATCAATGTTACCAATAGCAACAGGAATATTAAAACTCCCTGGATCTCTCAACTTGGGAGGAAGCTTCCTCTGAATTATTGCACTGCACTCCTCAGTGAGTGCTATTGTTTCACACTCCTTGAGCTTCTTCTTGTTGGAGAGGAGTTCCTTCATGAATTTCGCATAGTTGGGCATGTTAGCTAATGCCTCTGCGAACGGAATATTGATGTGCAGCTTCTTGAACATGTCTAAAAACTTCAGAAATTGACGCTTCTGTTCTTGTTGTTTGGTTAAGATAGGATATGGGGGTTTTTCAAAGCGTGAAAAATCCCACTTCTTCGGTGGCTGTATAGGATTTCTTTCTTCCGATTTTTCTGCAACTTTTTCTTTTTCTTTCTCAGCTGTTGCAGTATTTTCCTCTAACTCCGGAATATTTGATTCAGGTTTCTCTGGAGTCACCAATACCTTGCCGCTTCTGGTTGTGATTGCTTTAGCATGTTCTCTCGGGTTCACAACCGTATCACTTGGAAATTGGCCTGGTGGTCTTTCAGCCATTTGTTTCGCTAGCTGACCAATTTGATTCTCCAAGTTCCTGATGGAGGCATCTTGGTTGGTCCGGTGAGCTCGTGTTTCAGCTATGAATTCAGTAGTTGTCTTAGTGAGTTGTATCACAGCTTTCTCTAGCTCGGATGGTTCTTTATTCGGAATAGGAGGGGGCTGCAAGTAGTTGTTAGACTTGTAGTCCAAACCACCTCCTTGGAATCTTCTCGGATAGTTATTTCCAGCTGCATAATTGTTTCTCTGATATTGTTGCTGCTGGTATGGTTGTGATTGCTGCTTTTGTTCGTTCCAAACGCCATTTACCTGCACAGGGTCAGCACCAACTAAAATAGGACAAGTATTGGATTCGTGCTCACCTTGGCAATACTCACATATGACATATGGTTGGCTTGTGCCCACTTGTGCTGCAGAGAATTGCAATCGATCCATCTTCTCACTTAGCTTGGCTAGTTGCTGTGCTAGGATCTTTTGCTCCGCAAGCATTGCATCATTAGTATTTAGTTGAATGGGCTCTCTCTTTGGCTGAGTTGTATGACTTTCGTTTTCAGTTCTGGCCAAAGATTTGATCAACTCATATGTTTGTGCGGCGGTTTTGGATCTTATAGTACCACCGGCTGCAATATTCACCATCATTCTTGTTTCGGGAGTCATGCCATTAAAGAAAATTCTGACCTGTTTACCTACAGGCATGTCGTATTGCGGGCATCTCCTCACTAGTGCTTGGAATCTTTTCCATGCGGTGCATAGAGTCTCTCTTCCACTTTGAGTAAAATTGGTGATCTCGTTCACCAATCGATTATATTTGTCCATAGAGAAATACTCTGCGAAAAATCTAGAAACTAAGTCGTCCCATGTTGCTATACTGTTTGAGGTTTGGCAATTTAACCATCTCAATGCATTGTCTTTTACAGCAAACGGAAATAAGCTCAGTCTCACTGCATCATCGGAAACACCCTGGTGTCTGATAGTGTCACAGATTCTAAGGAATCTATCTATAAAATCGTGAGGGTCTTCCGAATCATCTCCCCCAAACTGACTGCGTTCCACCAACGATATTAAAGAAGGGTTTATATCGAAATGGTTTGCTTGTATTGGTGGCCTCACAATACTAGAGTTTGGTCTTGTGAACATCGGAGCCAGAATATCCTCCATCAGTTCATCTTCAGGCCGTAGCCTTGGTGGGGGCTGATTATGTCGTGGATCTTCAGCCATCTCTTCCGACTCTAATTCAGGTAGTGAATCAAAATCGAAAAGTTCCGCTTCTCTTCTCCTTTGTCTAGCCAACCTCTTTCGGAGTGTTCTTTCAATCTCAGGGTCGAATTCTAACTCCTCAGGACTAGCTGATCTTCGCATAAAAACTCAAGAGAAGTGATTAGTAGCAAAAGTTCAATCACAAAAATTAAAAATTATTGAAAAATTCTGTTACCAATCCCCGGCAACGGCGCCAAAAACTTGTTGTTTGAATTACGCGAATGCGTTTCTAAAGAAACGGCAAGTGCACCGATCGTTTAACAAGTAATAAAAGGGGTAAGTAAAGTATCGTCTCCACAGGGATTGGACGATTCCTCAATAATTGTAAAAATTGTGATTGAACAAAGACAGTAGAAACGCAAGAGTTTGTAGGATGATTGTGTTCAAGTAAAGAATAAACTAAAGCAGTAAATTAAATTGAAAAGTTTACCAATGAGAAGTGATTGTGGTCAGGCACAATCCCTTATAAGCGTTACCTCCTTCAATTGA
>PYAF01005547.1:123268-135915 GCA_007407185.1 Glycine tomentella
AGAGGAGAACAAGCATTACGCAAGGGATTCAAGGTTCAAAGGAAGAAGCCAAGATTGAGGGGTTTGAGTACTCTTCTTCTCTGTATTCTTTCTTATTCTTCATTCTTATTGTGTTGAGCTAGACATACCATGTCTAGCTAATTCTCTGTGATTGTGGTGAAAGCCAAAAGCCAATGTGAACTCTTGTGTTGCTTGGATTAATAATTAATGAATATTGTTATGATTTCTTCCCTTTAACAATTGCAATTAAATATCAATTCAATTTACATAAGGAGGGATCAAAGGTGAGTAGGATTTTATCACAATTATTCTTTATTACTGCACAAATTCCCATAATTAATTTTTATAATTTTCTTTTATTTAAATTTTGTTTTTATTATTTAAATCCAATCTCAAATCCAATTCCTTTTATTTTTATTCTTTCCAACTTTAAGATAACAATTACAATTATCTTAGTGCCTCAATCCTCGTGGAGACGATACTCTACTTATCAAAATTATTATTTGAATGATCGGTACACTTACCGTGAGTTACGCAATCAAATTTTGTGAACGCAACAGTACTCAGTGAGGACCTTAAGGCGTCTTTTAACAAACTCATTGTTCACGAAACAAAAACTCAATTCTACCGTAGCTGTCATTCTACTGTGCTGCTGTTCATATTGACCATAGTTTGAGGTATGTCTCTTGTTCCATATGTTATGTGTTGACCACTACCTTTGTTCATATCTGGCTTAAGAGTAGGCAACTTGTATCACAAAACTCTACTTCAGCTTGTTGACAAACTAAGTACCTAACTTATCCCTTAGAATTTGGTTTTGAAGCTCATTAACTGATTATCACCTACAATAATTATAAAGGAAGTAAATAGACCAAAATAACTGTAAGTTTGCTTTCTTTTTAATGTTATATAAACAGAGTACGAACACCTTGACTGTGCATGTACTCCAACGAAACCATAACCTGAGTGAACCTTCCACAAAACCAACGTGACTGTTTCAGGATATACAAAGCCCCAATGGGAACCATTTCTTCTGAAATCCTTTTCCTATTAATAGGCAGATATTAGTTTGTTAATGAAAACCCACCCTCATTAGGTCTAATAATGAAAGGCCATTCCTCTTGTAAGTAACATAACTTCTTGTACGTAAGCAAAAATTAAAAAAGTAAGTATTTTTTTACATACTTACCTAACTAACTAATTACTAATATAACTAACGTAACACACTCCCATTATTGAAACACTATGATTTAACTTGGCTGCCAACGTGTGTTTAAATCATGGGAGGGAAAATTTAAAACAATTGGAAAACACCAGACTTCTCTTTCATGAGAAAATTCCATGTTACTTGAGTGCAGTCATGAATAAAGTAAACAATTGTCTCCCCTGTATATAAGGTGATTGTCAATGATCAATAATAAAAGGCAGCACCTTTCTCAACCTTGTAGCTAATACCTTGGCCACAACCTTAATCACACAACCTATTTTGTAAGCCACCTCTTCATCATTTTCTTCATCCACCTCTCCATACTCGAAAATTGCAGCAACATCTCCATTTCGTAAGCCGTCTGCATCAACTATGTCAAGCATCTCCCCCCAATCACCATCAACAGCCTCATAGTATTCTTCATCACCAACTCCCCGACCTGTATTGTCAAGCACACCATCAAACCTTGCCTTGCATGACCCTGAGAAGAGGCCTATCACTTCCACAAATGGCAGCTGATGTAGGCGTCATCAGAGAAGGGAATTTTCCTACAGGCAAACATGGAACATTATCTCCCACTTCAGCTGCAAGCCGCTCTGCGACATGATGTAGCCCATGGACTGATGCAGTGGTGTAATCAAGTGGCATATGGCCCACATTTTCCAATATCTTCACACCTTGTCGAACATCACCCATACATAATGAATTGTCAAACTGACCCATAACATCATTCTTGACTTCAGCAATTTTCAACATATTGGACAGTTTCTCTATGTTACCAGTGACAAGATAAAGGAAAGACAATCTCTCAAATTTTTTTGTTCTCTGGTATGCAAACTCTTCAATACCAGCATTGGCTTGGCCACGGGCCTTAACCCCCAATAGGTTCCAGTGATCTTTCTCATCGATTGTTGTTGCTGAAGCAACTGCAATTTGAATGTTCCCACTCTCTAAAGCCAAATTGACCCGAATTTTCTCATCTTTCACATAATGCAGTGCAACCTCAGGAAACCCCTGCTGTAGATAAGCAATCATAGCTTGCCCACAAAGCTGTCAGTTCCCCAGTCATGTTCATGACATGATCATATATTTTCTTCAAGAGGGAAAGCTTAAAAATATATTCAGTAGCATCAATAATTATTGATCTGTTCTTTCGATCCCTATCCAATCAGAAGATTGTGTTGCCAGAGACCTTTGTGATATAAATTGGAATGTCCAATGTCTTTATTATCCCATTATCTCCATTGGGAAGACAATATTTCATGTGATTTAGTGTTGTATAAATGAAAACACCATTTTCATCCCAAGCTCCACTTTTTACATGGATAGTCTCACGGACAGTGCATTGGTGTACAAGTTCCTTGGTAGCAATTATTAATCTTTTCTGTGCTGAGTAAAGCACATGTTCCATGTCATCAGACCAGACAACATATTTAACAAACACAAAAAACTAAGTTCACCTACACAATTCTCTGCTGAAGATCAAATATAATAACCCTATCATCTGACCTACATCGCAGGTTACCTGTTCTTGCATAGAATATAGCGTCAGCGCTAATCGGAAGGACAGTGTTTTTACATCGCAGGTTACCTGTTCCATAAAACACCTCCTCCATCTAAAATTCCACATCCACCCCCAATTAGATAGGGATCCCATCTGCAGTGTATTGTTCTGTTGTTGCTGAGAAATTATAAATATTCTACAAAATTCCAAACCTTAAGATTCTGTTTAAGCCGTTTAATCTTATCATTTAGCACAAACCCTCCCCAGCTAGGAATAAAGCTGGAGTTCCAGCTCTCTATAACCACCCTTTTGTAAGATTTGTCATCAAACTAGTAGTCCAGCACCCTAAAAGGTTTTGGACCCCAGTCTACATCCAATGGTCTCAGCAAGATAGGACAATGGTCAGAAAAATTGTTCTTCTCCAGCACAGCAAACTGATTACGAGCTACAAAGACTGCATAATCAACTAAGCATTTTTTTGCATCTTGCACATCACCCCTACCATGAATGTCCTTTGATATGCAATACAACTCATAAGATCCACTATCTACATCTCAACACATAGGATAAGCATTTTCCGTTGGTGTATATGAAAGAGTCTTTTGGCTTTGATTCAAGCTTAAAGATCCCGGTCGTCGGAATCGATGTACTTGTGCATCTCTTTGTGTTGAGAATTCCTAGAAACACAAGAACCGATCTTTAGTGCAGAACAACGAATCACCGCTAACAACATATGCAGCCCTTTATCTATCCAGCTTAAAAACATTCATGCCACTGTCATGACCAGCTGCCAGCAGATTCATTTCAGGATGGGCTGCAAGAATCCAAAATCTGTCATGCTCTCGGCATAATGTTTGAATACCAGTTCTGTTTGTTGCATCCCATATGCGAATACTTTTATCTTCGGAATTTGACACAATGATATCCTGCTTTGCATTGAACATAACACATGAAACATTATGAAGGTGTTGCACACTCAGTGTCCACTTCCCATGCCTTTGCGTCTGGAAATAGATACATACAAATCATTAACAGCATAAACAACAACACCTGAAACACTACAAATTTATCACTGCTTCACATCCCACAGTTATGAATTAGAGCATCCGATTAACTGGGTATACATCAATTGAAAACATTAAACAAACAAACAAACAAACAAGGCGTTAGTTGTCAGTTTCAACCCAACAACTACTGCCATGTTTGGTTGTGCAGCGCAAAAGTCCAAACAGTTGTTTGACGATGTTGAACAACATTTTGCTAGGAAATTACTGATGTTTGATTAAAAATACATGTCCTGCATAGAAGCGAAAAATGCATATTCAACATGAGTCCCAATATTTCACCATTCAACTATACTTTGTACATTTTTATTTTGAAATGCATATATCTGCCCTGTCTCTCTATCTCGGTGTATATACTACTTATTAAGGTGTGAAAATATCATTCCTTGATAACCAATCATACAGTTGGATATTGTAATATATGTATTTTGCGCTAGTTGCTTTTTGGTGCTTTATGGTTTGATTACAAAAACAATCCTATGCTGTGGTTTCAAATTTTTTCATGCGTATGTCTAACATATTATTAATTAATTGTTTAATGTTGTTTTAGGTGGTTGTTTTTGAATCTGTCATTCTTGGTTCACGCAACAACAAGTCATTGCTATCGTCGCTGTCGCTGGATTGTGTTGCTATTGATATTGACCATACTTTGAGGTATGTGTGTTGTTTCCTATCTTTTGTGGTAAACACTTCCTTTGTTAATAACTTAATATATGATTATTTTCTTTGTCACACCATGCATTGCATTGTTAGTCAACCTTAGTTTTCCCGTTCAAGAATCAATTCAATGAGTAATACGGATAGTTTGGATTACTCGTTGAATTGAATCTTGAATTGTCCGTTTGGACAGTTTGGGATGTCATATATTGTATACATGATGTGTAAATACAAGTTAAGTTTGGTTTGTTTAATTTAATGAAATTTCAGTAGCATGTCGCTTTGATCTCCGAGTGCATACTGGAAAGGGTGATTTCAAATCTATCCTTTCCTTTCGTGTACTTGGAGACCAATGTGAAATGCTGCCGAAATTTCATTAAATTAAACAAACCAAACTCATCTTGTATTTACACATCATGTGTACAATATATGACTTCCTGAATGGGATAGGGCCCCACCTTATTCAAGTGTTACATTTTCATGCATATAACATATTGTACAATATCATCATGGCAGCTTATCTGTTAAACCATGGATCATAATTGGATGAAATTACCACGCATTAGTCAGCAATATGAAATTGGGGTTGAACAATTTTTGCCACATGTAATGCAACTCCTGAGCATGGAAACTATTTTTGTCCTTGTGTTAACTGTGGAAATGGGAGGCGACAACCACTAAATGAAATCAGGTCGCACCTAATCTGTCACGGAATCATTTCGAGTTACACAAAATGGATCTGGCATGGGGAATTGCCGGATATGCCAACATCTGAAACTACTGCGCAGTTTGATGTAGACACAGGATTTCATATTGAAGACATGCTACGCGATCTTGGAGAAGCCAATTTTCGCCAAGCACATGCACCTAGTTATGAGAAATTACAAAGTGATTCAGAGATCCCCTTGTATTCTGAGTGCACAACCTACACACGATTGTCAGCGGTGTTAGCTTTGGTCAACCTAAAGGCTAGATTTGGGTGGAGTGACAAAAGCTTCACAGAATTGTTAGTTTTGTTGAAGAAAATGGTTCCTGAAGACAACACTCTGCCAAAAAATCATTATGAGGCGAAGAAAATTTTATGTCCTATGGGTATGCAGTACCAGAAAATACATGCTTGTCCTAATGATTGCGTACTGTACCGAAATGACTTTGCTGATATGCAAAATTGTCCGACATGTGGGGTATCACGCTACAAGTTGAACGAAGGTGAATGTCTCGATGAACCAGGTAGAAACACTACTCGTCCAGCAAAAGTCTGTTGGTATCTACCAATTATTCCTAGATTTAAGCGGTTGTTTGCTAACGCCGATGATGCAAAAAACCTAACTTGGCATGCACATCGAAGGCAAATTGATGGATTTCTCTGACATCCGGCTGATTCTCCCCAATGGGAAAAGATCGATCAGATGTATCCGATATTTGGGAATGAGCCAAGGAACCTAAGGCTTGGTCTTGCATCTGACGGAATGAATCCTTTTGGTAACCTTGCAACTAATCATAGTTCATGGCCTGTGTTGTTGATGATTTATAACCTCCCTCCTTGGATGTGCATAAAGCGAAAATACATTATGTTGTGTATGATGATATCAGCTCCAAGGCAGCCAGGAAATGATATTGATGTATATCTAGCGCCACTAATTGAAGATTTGAATAAATAGTGGGTTGACGGGGTAGATGTCTTTGATGGAAATCTGAAGGAAACCTTTACCTTGCGTGCAATGATATTTTGTACCATTAATGACTTTCCAGCTTACGGAAATTTGAGTGGGTATAGTGTTAAAGGCCATTATGCATGTCCTATCTGTCAGAAAGATACATCATTCATTCAACTGAAGCATGGCAAGAAGACAGTTTACACTAGGCATCGAAGATTCCTCAAACTTTATCACCCGTATAGGCGATTGAAAAAAGCTTTTTATGGAAGTCAAGAGACTGAAATTGCACCTACACCATTGACTGGCCATGAAGTTTATGATTGTGTTAAGGACATTGTCACTGTGTACGGGAAGACCCAAAAGAAGGATGCTAACGAACGAACCATTTGGAAGAAAAAGTCAATATTTTTTGATCTTCCATACTGGGCCGATCTTGATGTGAGACATTGTGTAGACGTCATGCATGTCGAGAAAAATGTTTGTGATAGTATAATTGGCACCCTACTCAATATCAAAGGCAAGACAAAGGATAATTTAAAATGTCGGCGGGATCTTGTTGAAGTGGGTATACGCCAACAATTGCATCCAATTAATAAAGGTCGACAATCCTATTTGCCCCCAGCAAGTCACACTTTGTCCACAAAAGAGAAAAAAGCTTTTTGTCAATGTCTGCATAGTTTGAAGGTACCACAAGGATACTCTTCAAATATAAAGAGCCTTGTTTCCGTAAATGACCTCAAATTGGTTGGTTTGAAGTCTCATGATTGTCATGTTCTAATGCAACAATTATTGCCTGTTGCCATTCCGGGTATATTGCCAGACAAAGTTAGGGTTGCAATTTGTCGTCTGTGCTTCGTGTTTAATGCTTTATGTAAGAAGGTTATTGACCCAACACAGTTGGATGATTTAGAGAATGAGGCGGCTATTGTCCTTTGTCAGTTGGAAATGTTTTTCTCCCCTCTTTTTTTGACATAATGGTCCACTTAATTGTTCATCTAGTGAGGGAAATCAGGTTGTGTGGACCGGTGTTCTTATGCTGGATGTATCCGATTGAGCGGTACATGAAAGTCTTAAAAGGTTATACTAAAAATCAATATAGACCTGAAGCTCCCATTGTTGAAAGGTATGTTGCCGAAGAATGCATTGAGTTTTGTTCTGAGTACATGGATTCAATTAAAGCTGTTGGTATACCTGAGAGTCGCCATGACCAGTCATCAAGAGGAAAGGGTACACGAGGATTCAATGTTGTTACTATGAGTCGACAACAGCTTTCACAACCCCATTTGTATGTTTTGAATAACACGACTGAGGTAATGCCGTACTTAGAAGCTCACAAACAACATTTGACAAAGACTCACCCTAGAATGAACATCATGAAGGTGTTGCAAGAACATAATAGAACTTTCATTGAATGGTTTAAAGGTCAAATAATGAGTGATGACAATGCATCAGCAACATTAAGACTGTTAGCCGTTGGCCCAAACTTAAATGTACCCACTTGGAAGGGATATGATATCAACAACTATTGTTTTTACACAAAGTCGCAAGATGATAAAAGTTTAGTGCAAAACAGTGGGGTTACAATCGATGCTGACTCGTTACACTTTTGTGGTGCATCTGATAACAACCCAATTCAAGCATCTATGCCATACTTGGGGGTAATTGAAGAAATATGGGAGCTCGATTATAGTGCATTTAGAGTTCCTGTATTCAAGTGTAAGTGGGTACACGGTAACACAGGTGTCCATCAAGACCATCTTGGATTCACTTTGGTTGAACTTGATAAAGTGGGTTACAAGGATGAGCCTTTCATTATGGCAGAGCAAGCAAAACAGGTGTTTTACATCACAGATCCGTGTGACGCTCGCTTTTCGATTGTTTTACAAGCAAGATCATCTTTTAGTGGTATGCATTTGCGGGATGATGCCTCACTCGATATCCTTGAAATGCCTGCTTTCTCATCACGGATGCCCTCCGTAGTTGAAGAAAATGACGTTGATGATGAAGTTGCAAATCAAATTGATCATGATGAAGGTTTATGGGAGAACATCAAATCGTAATTGCTGAACTACAAAGTAATGTATTTTCGATGTGTACGTTTTGCAACGGTTATGCTTACCTTTAGTTGAAACAGCTTTTAAAATTTTTTTGTTATATAGCAGACTTATGTAATTTCATTGTTTGGTTTTGCTTACAGATTGATGGATACACCCCCATTGTCCCCTCCCAATTCACAACATCAACATTCAGTGGAGACGTCTATGAAAACTAGACAAGCGACCCGTCTAAGAAGCTTGACTCGTAGAGACTTGGATCAGCCAAGGCCAGTAGTTAATGTAAATCCATCAACTGGAAGAGCATCTGGCAATAACAAAGAAAAATTCCACAGCTATCTCGGGGTAGTGGCAAGAGACAAAATTCCCATTATCCATTCTTCTTGGAAAGATGTTCCTGAAACATTGAAGAATCTAATTTGGGAAGACATTTTGGTATGTTAACTTAGTCAATGTTTATGATAAAGCCTAGTTGTATGCTATGATAATGTTATTGTAAACTGTCCAATTGTGTTTACTTCTGCAGGGAAGATTTGACATCCCAGAAGCTGATAAGGCCAAGAATAAGATAATGTCATCGGTTTGCACAAGATGGAGGTCATTCAAATCTGCATTAACCACAAAATACATATATTCTGAAGCTGAGAGGCAAAATGATAATGAACCTTCCGTTCGATATGGTATACATCCTCAAACGTGGGAGGAATTTGTTTCTAGCCGAAAAACACCTACTTGGCAGGTTAGATGGCAACTTATGTTTTACTATAATTATGTAAATGGTTGCAGTATTGAAATTGAACTGACTCATTCAACGTCCTTTCGAAATCAATGACAGGGAGTAAGGAAAAAGGCGCAAGAAATCCAAAAAAATAATGAATGCCCCCATGTACTTTCTCGTGGGGGTTATGACCTGCTAGAAAAAAAGTTAATGGATGAGAAATTAAAGAAGCGAATACAAGATACAATGTTTACTGAGCACGAGTGTGATGTTGAAGAACCTCCATCGCCAATTCCTAGACATGTGAAGTGAAAGATGGCCAGCACTAAGAAATATGGGCAGATGACATCTGACAAGGCCAGAGAAATAGCGGATAAAATAGTGAGTTTAAGCAAAGGTTCAAAATATTAGTTTATATATTACATTTTAATGAGTTGACAATTTGTCAATTCGATGTTACAGGACTTGTTAGAAGATCAACAGACGCAAGGAAGCTTTGTTCCTCATGGTCAGTACGACATATTAAATGCTGCTATTGGACGACCGGAACACCCTGGTAGGGTACGTGTTGCAGGGACAGGTGTGACCATAACTCAATATTTTGGACACAGATCATGTGCCTCAAGTAGTTCGTGTGGATCCATAAACACTGAGCAATTGGCTGGCATAATTAAAGAGCTGAAGGAAGAATGGAGGAGGGAAAAGGAGAAGGAAAGTAAACAACATATAGAAGAAATGAAAGCTGAATTGGAGGAGAGAATGCAGAAAAAAATGGAAGCTGACATGGAGGTGAAATTGAACGAAAAATTAAAGGAAGCAATTAAAATGGAGTTAAGCCAACTTGCAACACAAAAATCACCGCCTGTAGATGCACTTGTACAACAATTGGCAGCTCGTGTTAGCAAAAAAGGAAGTTGTGCGGAAACTGCAGCAAATCCATCTGGGGAAGATAAAGCTACTAATGTTGTGCCATGCATGGGGCTGTTTGTTGCATCTCAAGGTTCGACAAAGCTAGTTGCTATGGGCAAAGTGTACAACGGAACCTCTTTAATTCACAATGTTGAGTACGCAAATGATGTGGTACGGGTAAGTGTTGAAACTATTTATGACGGGGACGCACCTGTTCCATATCCAACTTCAGAGATTATGTATGTCAGAGATACCCTACACACATTTGTCGCTTGGCCCACATGTTTGGTGAAAGCAGTATCACAAGAGGTAGACCATCACTTTGCATGCAATTTAATATTGTGTTGCTATTTTTATTGATACATAACGTAACAATTGGTTATTTGTTATTTGTGTCAAATACATAGGATGGACACATTAGTTTAGAAAACATTCCAGAATCAATTGATCCTTTGGATGAATTGATGAAGAACGTCTATGATATTTACCTTCGGCCAGTACAGTTGAAATGGGAACCATTTAAGTTTGGCATTGCTAGTGTGGAAACAACATTCTTCATTACACATTCAGATATCAATGAAATTATATCAGGTGACAAGTACTTGAATATTTCTATACTACAGTTGTGGATTATGTAAGTAACAGGTCATTGAATGTATTATTTCATGTCCTACTTAAAGTTAATTGATGCAGTCTCCATGTTTAACATTTTCAATTTCACTTCAAATGATAATAATAGGTTTATGGATCAGTGGAGTACAAGGTTGGGTTATGGTTCAGTGTATGGGTTCCTGGAGCCTCAAATGATACATGATGCAAAGGATAGACGGTTAGAAAGTCAACAATACATTCAATTATGGGTCAAGGAATCACAAAGAGAGGTGTACCTAGGAGCTTATTTGAATAAGTGAGTATGAAACTAATGACATATAAGGGATAAGTGTACTTGTTTATTTTTGCTTCCTAATATATATAAAATGCAGCGCACATTGGCAGCTTTTTGTTCTTTGTCCGGCAACTCATACAGTGGTATGGTTTTGTTCATTGCGGAAGAAGCCAGATATTCCAATCAAAGCTGTACTTAACAAGTAAGTTGTAACAAGAATGAATATTTTCACATTATGAATCAAAGTTATCCATACAACCTAAAGTTCATGCGATAACATAGATGTATGTTGCATTTCTTAAATTAGTTCACTTAAGGGTTTGAATACGGGTGTCGATGGTAAGTGCAATGCATCTGCACCAAACTGGATTGAACTTAAGGTTAGTCATTTAGTTCACCTTAATGCAGATTGTGTTGTTGTAATATATTTGCAAATGTGAAATTTACATTTAAATGTTACTATATTTAGACCCATATGCAAAAGGGAGGGTTTGAATGTGGGTATTACGTAATGCATTGGATGTGGAACATTGTAAGTGGCGGTTTGAAGAATGAATGGACCAAGGTATAAGAAGTTGAATACATTTTAATGTTCAGTTGAATTTGTTAAATGCTTCCATATACAGTAAATGGTTCTCAATGATTTTCTTTGTTGACTTATTCTTGCAGTGGTTTAGTGATGGCACAGCGTTAGACATGAGGAATGTAACCACCTCTTCATTTACGTATTTATTTTATTCGCAGCGGAAATTTTTTCGAAAATAGTAAGAACGAAACGTTCCAACGAGTCTTTGTTGATTTTAAAAACGAGTTTAGAAATGAGAGTTCAAATGAAAATTCTACAATATTCAAATGAGTTTATAAATGATAAGAAAGATATATGTTAAGTGACATGTGTCGTTTATAACGTCTACACATACATACCATACAGCCAGACTTTTCATACCCATACATAAATAGTCCAACGCATAAAACAGAGTACATGTTCATTAGTTGCAGATAATTATCATACACACACTTCATCAAATCAGCATCACACGCTTCATCATATCTTCACGTACAGCATCCATGTCACTGCTATTCTGCTCGCCCAAATAATTCGGGGTCATCACAGGTGTCAACCACACGACACAAATAGGGTTAGTCATGATAAACCAAATTTAAATATCAACCCTACGGAATAGTAAATGTATATATAATAATAATACAGAGATTTTAAATAAGACGTTTTCCTTAAGGTTTAAAAATCTTTAACCCACGAATTAAATCATCTTGTCTTCACACAAACACTTGTCATGATATGCAAGAAAATGCATGTTCATCTTATTATATGATGCATGACTGAGATCTCAGCTTCTCAACATCACACTTGTGGCCACTGTCAGATAACCCCACCCTCACCTTAGTGGAACGAACCTATCCGTCCCGTCAGGGTAGCCCAGTGTATCATAGGAGCCTCACTCAAATCCATGTGATCATCATGGTATCGTGGTTCCCCACTGTCTCAACTACCCCCAAGTTAAAAACACGTACGGAACTCAGTTTAGTTATCTGACAAAAACACCTCTTTACGAGGATCATCACATCATCACAACACCTCTTTACGAGGATCATCACATCATCACGGGTTCTACCCCACCGGGTAGATGCACATGGAAATGCATGAATGATTCATTTATAATCTTTTAATTATTCTTTTCTCATCACTTCCATCTCAACATCACATAGTTCACTTCTCAAATCATCACAGTGTCATCACAAATCATCACAATGTCATCACATGGTCATCACGATGTCATCACAGATTCATCAAAATGTCATCACAAAGTCCTCATAATATTATCACAGAGTCATCATAATGTTATCACAATATCATCACCTAGTTCATCATCATATCATCACTGGTTTATTACAATATCATCATATTACCATCATAATATCATCACAGAGTTCATCATCATATCATCAAATAGTTAATCATCATATCATC
>PYAF01005548.1:20598-34388 GCA_007407185.1 Glycine tomentella
ATGGCAGAACCATCTGCCCTGTAAAACACATATGGCGCGTGTCGCGCCACACTTCAAGTGGGTCGCGCCATATGCCAGAACAGCCATAAAACTTGCATTTTTAAGCACCTTTCAACGGGTTTTCTTGCCTGAATCCCCGCGCTATCGCGCGGGGTTAAGCGCCGAAAAAGAAAAAGGAAAAGAACAAGGGTCCTTACACATAACAATCTCATTCAATACCAATCAGTTACAGAGGAGTTCACATCGGTTCTTGGCCTAACCACAATACAGAGTTTAGCTTGACATAGGCTTCAAGAACACTAAAGCATACATGAAGAACATAATTCTGCAGTAAACCCTGCTTTGATTATTGACTTCCAATGGTTTCCAAGCCCTTGAATGGTGTCTAATGGTGTAGAGAGTCCCTTTCTTCAGTCCAAAAGCCTTTCTTTTATAGATTGGTTTAATTAGAGTAACAAAGCCCCTATTTTCGTGCAATTTCGAACCATATCTTTTCAAATAAGGCAACAGCGTCTCCGTCACGCTGATGGCGCGAGACCCGCGCTGATCGCGCGGCTAGTTCGGAATCATGACGCTGATAGCGTGGATACTTCGAGTTGAAAGGCTATCTTGAGTAGTTGGCGCGGGTCGCGCGGGTCCTAGCGCGGTTCGTGCGGGACCTTCAGCTTCGTTTTCTTCTTTCTTTGATTGATCCTCCTTTTTTTGACCCTGAAATCATAACTTTGGTAATAAAATGATATATAATTAAATATAAATAACAAACTAACTTATTCTAACCTAATTCCTAATGATTTAATTGAAATATAATCTAAAACTAGCCTAAAACTAAGATGTGTTAGCAACACATCAGCTTGTCAAAAGGGGAAACAAACAAAGAACTCTTTCCAAAGTAAAAACATTGTTTCCACATCTAGACCACTTCAACTTCTTCACATTGATTTGTCTGGTCCTTCTAGAACAATGAGTTTAGGTGGGAATTATTATGGACTTGTGATTGTGGATGATTACTCTAGATACACTTGGACTCTGTTTTTGAAATCCAAGAGTGATGCTTTCCTTGCTTTTAGAAAAATGGCCAAGCTTACTCAAAATGTGAAAGAGTGTAAAATTGTCTCAATAAGAAGTGATCATGGTGGCGAATTCCAAAATGAACATTTTGAAAAATTCTGTGAGGAAAATGGAATTAATCACAATTTTTCAGCTCCAAGAACACCCCAACAAAATGGTGTTGTGGAGAGGAAAAATAGATCTCTTGAGGAAGGAGCTAGAACACTTCTTAATGAGTCAAATTTACCTAAGTATTTTTGGGCTGATGCTGTAAGCACTGTATGTTATACTTTGAATAGATTACTAATAAGGCCTATTTTAAAGAAAACCCCTTATGAGCTATACAAAGGGAGAAAGCCCAACATTTCTCATTTAAGAGTATTTGGCAGCAAGTGTTTTGTGCTGAACAATGGGAAAGAATCACTTGGAAAATTTGATGCTAAGGCAAATGAAGCAATTTTACTTGGATATTCATTACATAGCAAGGCTTATAGAGTATTTAATAAAAGAACAATGTGCATTAAAGAATCTGTACGTGTGATTTGTGATTAAACTAATCCCTCTAAGGAGGAAAAAGAAATTGATGGTGATGCAGGACAGCTGGAAGAATTTATTGAAATGGATAAAACCTCAACCAAAAATGAAGAACCAAGTGCTGAAGCAAAATCCACAACTCCTGTTCAAGTGCCTAAAGATTGGAGAACAGCAAGAGATTTATCACTTGACAACATCATAGGTGAAGTTTCAAAGGGAGTATCTACTAGATCTTCATTAAAGAACCTATGCTGTGATATGGCTTTTGTTTCTTAAATTGAACCTAAGAACATTGATCAAGCCTTGAATGATGAACATTGGATGCATGCCATGCATGATGAGCTCAATCAGTTTAAAAGGAATGAAGTTTGGGAACTTGTTCCTAGACCTTCATCTCTTACACCCATTGGCACTAAATGGGTTTTTAGAAATAAACTTGATGAGAGTGGAATCATAGTCAGAAATAAAGCTAGATTGGTAGCTAAAGGTTATAACCAAGAAGAAGGCATAGACTATGAAGAAACTTTTGCTCCAGTTGCTAGATTGGAAGCAATCAAGTTATTACTTGCATATGCATGTCTCATGAATTTCAAACTTTTTCAAATGGATGTCAAAAGTGCATTTTTAAATGGATATATTGCGGAGGACATATATGTTAAACAGCCTCCTGGTTTTACTGATTTCAAACATCCAAACTATGTTTTAAACTGAAAAAGGTACTTTATGGTTTGAAACAAGTTCCTAGACAATGGTATGAAACGTTAAGCAAATTTCTGCTTGATCAATCTTTTACAAGGGGCAGTGTTGATAAAACTCTGTTTATCAAAAGGCATGGCAATGATTTCTTATTGGTTCAAGTGTATGTGGATGACATAATTTTTGGCTCTACTAATCACTTGTTGTGCAAGGATTTTTCATCAGCTATGCAGAAAGAATTTGAGATGTCAATGATGGGTGAACTAACATTCTTCCTTGTACTTCAAATAAAGCAAATGAAGAATGGAACCTTTCTCAGTCAATCCATGTATTTTCTTGAAATCATCAAGAAATTTGAGATGGAGAAAAGTAAGGATGCTGCAACTCCCATGGCTACATCAACATATCTTGATTCAGATGAAAGCGGAAAGAAAGTTGATGAGTCTAGGTTCAGAGGAATGATTGGATCCTTGCTCTACTTAACAACTAGTAGACCTGATATAATGCTAAGTGTTTGCTTATGTGCTAGATATCAAGCAAATCCCAAAGAGTCTCATCTTACTGCTGTCAAAAGGATCCTCAAATATCTCAAAGCTACACCTAGAGTTGGTCTTTGGTATCCTGAAGGTGCTTCTATCAATATTGTTGGATATTCTGATTCTGATTTTGCAGGTTGCAAATTAGATAGAAAAAGCATAAGTGGCACTTGTCATCTTCTAGGAAGTTCATTAATCTCATGGCACTGCAAGAAGCAATCTTTTGTTGCATTATCTACCGCTAAAGCTGAATACATCTCAGCTAGAAGTTGTTGTGCACAAAGCTTGTGGCTAAGACAACAAATGCAAGATTATGGAGTAGAACTGAATGAAATTCCACTGCTATGTGACAATACAAGTGCTATAAACATATCAAAGAATCCAATAATGCACTCAAGGACAACGCATATTGAGATCAGACATCATTTCCTCAGAGATCAGGTTCAAAAAGGTAACATAAAGGTAGAATTCATTGACACCAATAATCAACTTGCTGATATTTTCATAAAACCATTATCAAGGGATAGATTTTATACACTTAGGAATATGCTAGGGATTCTTGATGAAAGTAACATTATCTAGCTTGTTCTATATGTGTTTTGTGTGATGAATTAAAGCCATATATATGTCACAAAATGAATGATTGCTTAGAACATTGCAAAAAGCTGCTAAATGCCCTGTATCTGATGTATTGACTGTAATAATCGATTAAAGCACGGATTAATCGATTAAATTCATTAAAAATCACATCCTGTATGAAAATTGTGCTCATGTAATTGATTATGAACATATGGTAATCGATTATTCTTCGTATAACCAGAATTCACCTATCTCTGGAATAATCGATTACACATTGGGATAATCGGTTACATTGATCAAAATTCTATGATTGAATGCATGTCTCACTGTGATAATCGATTACTTAAGTCTTGTAATCGATTACCTTCATCATTAAAAGAAATTGTCCCTCTGGAATAATCGGTAACCACTCGGGATAATCGATTACTTATGCTCTGTTACCTGTATAATTCATGAAATTTGTCATATAATCGATTACTGGTCGTCTTCTACCTCTGACCAAGAGAAAAATAATCGATTACTTTAAAGAAATAATTGATTACTGTGTTCTTTCAGTGGCTCATTTGCTCTAGAATAATCGATTACTTAACGAAATAATCGATTATTCATGTTGTTGAACGTTACCTGACAATTTTTTATGGGTTATTTAACTGCCCAATCAGTTTTAAAACACACCTAATATCATTAAACTGTCACCAACAACTATATTTTTGAAATTATGGACGTTTTGGGGTCTCATGTGTGCCTATAAATAGTGGATTACTAGCCTAAATGTCCCTGCACCTAATCCTCTTCTATCTCTCTGCATTTTCTGCATTCTTCTGTGTCTAAACTGTGTTCAAGCCTTCATTATGTGATAATGTCTAACCCAACCCCTAAAAGAGTTAGAACCTCCAAGAGAAAAACTGGTGAGTCATCCTCTAACCCACCTCCTCCTCAACCAACCAATAAGCTCGACTTGTGGTTCTCCACAGAGTCAGATAAAATCAACTACCTCCAATTCAATGCCACCAAGCCTGTGGCCTCTCCCAAGTATCTTGAACTTGACTGGTTCATTAGGGAGGGTTTTCAGTTTCCAGCCTTCCTTGAAGTCCAAGGACTGAGAGGGTTTTTAGAGATGAAGGGTACTTTCTACCCTGATCTAGTTAAGGTATTTTATACTTGCTTGAAAGGGTCAATGCAAGGGGCTATAAAATCCAAGGTTATTGGTGTTGAGATGATTGTAACACCAGAAATTTGGGAAACAGTGGATGGGGTAGTGTGTGAGGGTGCTAGGAGGTTTGATGAGGATCCTGAGGGCTATAGCAAAATGGACACCTACAGAGAAATGCTTCATGATCCTCACATAAGGCTGAGAAATAGGCTGGGTACAGGTCCTATGACTGCTGAGAATAGGCTTCTGCACTACATCATCACTTACGTAATTACACCAAGGGCAACTAACCATGCCCAAGCAACTGATGAGGATCTTCAGTTGGTATATGGGCTGAAAAATCATATTCCCATGAACTGGGTGCTAATCTTTGAGGAAATCATGTTAAAATCCAAAAGGTTAGTGAACTACCCTTTCCTATATCCAGTGTTTGTCTCAAGGCTGATTGATCATTTCAACATTGATGTTGAGAATGAGGTGGTAGACAACACAAACTCATCCAATAGTCAGATTAAAGAGAAACATTTGACCAAGATAGGTTTGAGGAAGAAAACCAATGGTTGGGTGATGGCCAATCAAATTAGAGCTGCTGAACAAGGGGAAGAAATGGTTGCTGATTCAGGAGATGAGGAACAACAACAACCTGCACAACCAGCCTTTACTGATTTTGAATCATTGATGATTCAAAAGATGGATAGCATGCTCAAGCTCCAAGAGGACTTCAAGGCTGAAACACATGAAGCCTTAGAAGAAATTAGAGAAAGAATGGATTCAATTGAGGCCAACATGAATGACAATGCCTCTGTTGAATTCTAGGATTGCTTAGATTGCTTTTATATTTTCTTATTTTAGTTTTTATATTTGTTATGTTTCAATGTTTTTTAAATATGTTTCTTTTTACTATGTACTGCCCTATATGACACTCATTTTAATGAAATATGTATTTCCAGTTCAATATCCGCTGTGCTTACATTGTTTTTGACTTTTAAATAGCCAAATAGGGGGAGAATTGATTAAGGGGGAGTGAATTTAAATACCCTCTGTTTGCCGCTGTTTTTGGTTCAGTTTTTGCCCAAAATTTTGATGTGAATGTGTGCTGGAATTTAGGGGGAGTAAAGGTGTAAAAAGGAACTCAATATTAGTATAAAGCTTAATTGAAGTTTCATGAATCACATATGCTTTAACACTTGTTTCTTGGCAAAAGGCATTTGAAATTTTTACAGGTTCTTAAGCTTGAAGTTCATCAATGAAACCTCAATTAATCTCCAAGTATCTGAGCTTAATCAAATTTGAAGATTTGGCATGTTTAAAGCCAAAAAGGGGGAGATTGTTGATTCAAGAGGAGTCATGCATGAATGAACAAGGATCAAGCTTTGGTGTTTTGTGCTTTCAATATGCCTCATTGCAAATGTGCCAAAGAAGCTATGAAGATCAATTTGATTCATGTAAAAGGGAAGATGTGTTATCTGATAATCCAATTAGCATATCATGCATAATCATTCATCTAGGATTGTTAGATTGAAGGTCTAAATAAAAACAATTAACAAGTAAGGCATTTCAAAATCAAAGTTTTTGGAAAAATGAAGTTTTCATGCATTAATCGATTACAGCATTGTTGGCATCGATTATTTTGTTCTTCGTGCCTTCTAGAAAACAAATTGTAATCGATTACATATCGAATTAATCGATTACATAGGCTAAAAAGGAAAAATCATACTGACTGTCTTAATCAATTATAGAAGTACGTAATCGATTACATATCATGCCTATGGCTAACATGTTCTGCTAATTTAATCGATTACACATCGTTTTAATCGATTACATAGTACATTTGAGAATATTGGTTTTTCTGTCTTAATCGATTACCAAATTTCGTAATCGATTACTCAGTGTATTTGGAAAAACATGAGTGTCTGGTTTAATCGATTACTTGACAAAATAATCGATTACATTGCTCATAGCTCAAACCCAGAACATATCAGGAGCACTTTAATCGATTACATTCTTGATTTAATCGATTACAAATGCAAAATAATCGATTACAGGAGCGTGTTTAATCGATTATTTTCAGTTAGAAAGTTGTTATAAATAAAACCCATTGCCCTGTGATTTTAGAATTTGAGTATTTTCGTATTCTGGGAAATCAAAAACATTCATGAGCTTTCTTTATTGAGTTTTCTAAGCTTAAAAACATCTAGGCTTCACAAACATTCATATGGGTTGTTGATTTGAAAAGTGAAGCACATTGAGTTTCAAAGAGTAAGGAAAGGAATGCTTTGAATTTGTCATTCTTTCTTTCAACCTGGTGAATCATTCATATGCATTGTGTTCTTTGGATTATCAGGTGAAATCTTTCCTTATTCTTTGAAGGTGTAAAACTTTTATTTGATTTCTGTAAAGATTAGCTATATTGTAAATTGGTTTCTTGCATGAAGACTAGAGATAGTGTTTCTCTATGGGCTGCTGAGTAGTGTTCTCAGTTTGGGTTTGGTCTCTAAGGATCTAATAGTGTTTTAGACTTCTGAACTTTATCTAGGGTTGGTAAAGAGAGGCTTGTAATATCTTGTAAGATCATTATTTGCAATAGTGAAACTCTATTTTAGTGTTGAGTTGAAGAACTGGATGTAGCTTTATAGTGTTTGAAGTGAACTAGTATAAAAATTGTGGCTGATCTTTATTCTAATCTCTTCATCTCTTTATTGCTTTGGTTTGTGAATCAAATTATTTGCACAGAAAGATTTCAGTTGTCTATTAATTTTCTTGACAGAGGAATTTGATTGAATATAAGATTCTTGGTTTCAAAACTATTTTTAAAGTGATAAAGATTCTGTGGAAACTCTGATTTGAAAATTTTAATTTACCAAGGTACAACCAATTCACCCCCCCTCTTGGTTGTATTGAAGTATTCCTATTATTTTCAGTAAAAACGGTTAACCTTAAATTTCACCTAAATCGGAGTTTTCTAGTAAAAGTTATGAACAAAACAAGTTTAAGGATTTTTCTTTTTTGACTAAGCTATCACGAAATCAAACTAGTTATTATGGCTGTATGGACTATTTTTCCTTAAGATTTGACTTCAAAAACGAGTTTCTTAGGTGTGAAAAAATAGGGTATCATGTAAGATTTACGAAAAACCAATTCTCAGAATACCTAGAAAATTGAAAATAAGTTTAGGAGCGAAACTTTACAAAACTGGACAACAGTTTAATTTTAGACAGTAGATGACTTATTTTTGTAAAAATTGTACCTCTGGATGAAGTGATCTTATGATTATTTATTCTGGAACTATTGGTTAACTTGCTAGATTATTACTGAGATAGATTGTAAAACTTAATGATTGTTGTATGTCTTGAATTTTGGCAGTTCTCTGTTGATAGAGCTACTGAGATGCATACAAATAATTGTTGTTATTGTTGAATGATAAGACTAGTAGGGTATGAACTTCGACAAGTTATATCTGTGGTTTGCGAATTTACAGTCTGCTATATATGTATATTGTTTTTTTTATCTATAGACATTGTGGTCTGGGTCTGGGGGTGTCCGACCCTCGGCAAATTGTTTGTTATGATTGTTAGATGGATGCAATTACAACCGTTATGTTGTTTGATATATTTGTGTGACAAGTGGTTTCTACCTCTTGAGGGGCCAACATTGGTTTCGTGAGAATAATACGTAAGGTTGGGTCTCGTATCTCTTTCTTGTTTGTTGGATGTAAGAGATCTTTGATGTACATGGCATGGGGGCTACGCACATGATGTGGTGACAAAAGTCATGAGAACTAAATAGAAAGTAAGGAACTCATGGTTCTATTCTATCTGTGAGAAGGTTAGATTGTGTTGAGAAAGTGAATGATGGACAAAGATATACTGGGGTATAGTGAGCGGAGAGGTTCGAAGAATCTAGGGGGATTAGCGAGTCGTGACTACCCAACATTTGGTGCACTCATTTGGCTTAAAGAACTCACAAGCCTCACTTTGCTACTCCTAACAAACTTCGAGACTATGCTGTTTGAGTTGGGAGCTTAAGGATCAATGTATGTTGTATCCGTGTGTGACGATCACTCTCGACTATTATCCATGTAAATATAAATGTAAAAAACATCAAGACCTAGGAGGCTTGGTGACAAAGGTTAGGCCCTACTATGTGACAAGTGTGCTAGTTATGCACTTAGGATCTCGAGAGTGTTGTTTGGCTAGAAAAACTACACATAGTGGTTAAATAGGCTGTATTTTATTGTTTGCTTGTTTGTGATGTTTTGAGGAGCGAAGACTCACCCCTTACAACCAAATAACTTTCAAATATTGATGACGTCAAGGACGTTAGTGCCCTTATGAGCATGGCATAGTTACTAGAGGGAATGGGTATGGCCATGTGATGTAACATGTACTACATGTTATACATGCCACACCCAAGTACACATGGTGCCAATAGAACATCTGGATGCGGCGCCCGATACTATAGATTATACTATATCATACTATATCCACTACTATGAAGACGTTGTCTGTACTTGGAACTTGAGGAACCTCATCACGACTTGGAGCTCAAGTGGACTCCGATGGAGTACAACAAATCGTGCAACATTCTTAACTACCTCGTGAAGCCAATGAACATAGATGTAGTTACCGAGTATAGAGGAGACCATTCTGGTATGGCATCCGAGGAAATTAAAGAGTACAGAGAACTTTTGAGGCAATTAGAGTCTTTGTCCAAGGAGGAGTGTGATGATCTTCTTGAGGACATGCCTTAGGCATAGTTCAGTACTTCGAGTATGGTAGTGGTTTGCTTTATTCTTAGGTTTCTTTTGCTTATTTTGACGTATTTCGAGGGATGGTTTCTCCATGTAGAAATATTTGTTGTAGCAATTAGTATAACTTATTTCACTTACACTCGGACACTTATGGGTTGTATCTATATTTATTCTCCTATGGCACTGCTTATGTTACATTATTTATGTATGGAGACTACGTCATTTTATATCTTTACTTATTTCATTCGATGTAAAGATTTATAGTTTTCCAAATGACATGTTTATAATAATTTTTTTACCAAACTAGAAGTAGAAATTAAAATTAGTGACACGTATTTCAAAAATAAATTAAATAAAAAGTTCTTAAGCAATATCTTTGTACTAGAAATTGAGCTATTACAGAGCAGGTCCTACAAAGTATAGCACTTCTTTTGATGGAGATTGAGGAATCCCAGATCCTGACTTCATTTATTCTTCATCAGATTCGACAGATCCTAGGAGAATGTTTTTGCAAAGGAAATCTTAGACATAGTATTAAATGAGGTCTTAAATGTCATCTCAAATGTTGTATCAGGTCATGAATTCATTTGCCTATCGTCTGAAATATCATACATAAATTTATAAGGCATGTTATGATAAAACATTAGATACGAAACATCAGACATATATTTTGTATAAAACACAACTTTTAACCTTTGTATTTTTTTTCATCTAATCAAAATAATTAAGGGTCCCTTTAAGTCATAAATGTCTTTTGACTCAACACCCATTCAAGTGTACTAACGACAATAACAATACATTTGTGTGCACCAATTGTGCACCCACCATGTACCAATGGCAACAACATTACATTTCTATGGACACATTGTGTACCAATAGCGACAACAACAACACAACAAAAACAATTCATTCCTTATACACCAAAAGAGTAAACTAAACCTCTTGGGAAATAGTTTTCATCACTCTAACATGTCATTTGAAGTCAAAACATAGGGGTGGTACTTGGGAAGATACCCAACTAGGCAAGACCCATGAGTTTCTTTAGTGAGATGGAGCTTTTGGTGTGAAACTCCCCTTCCCAAGTATATCATTTGCAACAATAACAATATCGTCCCAAAGGATATAGCTAACTCCTTTCCAAACATAGGGATAGTTTTCATACGAGACATCCATTAACATCGACATTTCATTTCACTTCACAATTCATCATAAACTCATCCAAATTTCGTTAAGATCTCAATGTCACATTCAACAAAATCCTTTCCAATACCAAAATCTTGTCACACACATCATCAAAATCATCATTGTATCAATATTATATTCACCACACTAGAGACCATAATCATCTCAACATTATTATAATATAATGTTATTAACAATAAAATAAAAGTCATAAACTAACCAAAATGTTCCAACATCAATTCACACTCACATGATAATTATCATCATATTAATCATCAAAATTTAGTAAGTGAAACCATATAAAGATAAAAGCTTGTTTTCCATTAATATGGTAATCATTTCATTAATATAGTTATCTTAATAACAATAAAACACTTGGCATTGTGGCCTAGCATCAAGAAATTACATTCTTTTGTTCTCATGCCAAGCCACAACTCATTTGGAGCTATATACTACATTTTGTCATTTTCTGGCCCAACCAAACAAATTCTCGTTGGGCCAAAAACCCCTGGATTGAAAGCACCATTCTGTCACTTTCTAGCCCAACTGAAACAAGCTCACACTGACTCAAAAACTGCTCTGTCACATTTTTGTCCCAGCCGAACGCAAATCTGGTGGGGCTTAAACCCCTTGAAGCTTAAAGCTTAAAGCTCCATTCCGTTTCACTCTGCCCAGTTTAAACAAGCTCTCACTAGGCCAAAACAACTTTACTGCTTAATTCTCCACTTTGTCATTCTCTAGCCCAGCTAAACCAAACTTTGGTTGGGTCGAGACAAGAATGGGCTACGAATTTTGCAAGTTCCATGGCCATTAATGACATACCCACTCATCCATCCTTGTGCAAAGACTCACCCAAGCTTATATACTTCAATAAACACAAAAACATCATCATTCCAAGCATTAATCACACAACCAAAACATTAATCAAACCAAATTTAGAGCTTCCCTTACCCTAAGAATTAACCAAAACCTTGAACAAACTATGAAGGAGGCTTGGTGATCCAAGAATGAGCTTTACTCAACTTTTTCTATGAAATCAACTAAAGGTGACCTAGATCAACACCAAAATAAGCTTCAATAAAATTTTGATCCTTCAATCAAGAGTTTGGATGAGACCTATTTCTCAAAGGAATAAACCAAGAGGAAAAAGAGAGAAAGTGAAAACAATATGAACACACACAATTAACAAAGAGGGGGGGGGGGGGATTGGTTAAAACACACTACTAGAAAAATAGGTTTTAACATCGCTAGTTTAACATCGGTTATTGGGAAAACCGATGTTAACGAAAACGCGGTGGCAATTTTGTAAATAAACGGACTTTTTTAACATCGGTTTTGAAGATTTTTCACAAAACCGATGTTAACCATGAACTGTTAACATCGGTTTTCAAGATTTTTAAGTATAACCGATGTTAATCATGAACTGTTAACATCGGTTTTCAAGATTTTTAAGTATAACCGATGTTAACCATGAATTGTTAACATCGATTTTCAAGATTTTAAGTAAAACCGATGTTAACCATGAACTGTTAACATCGGTTTTCAAGATTTTAAGTAAAATCGATGTTAACCATGAACTGTTAACATCGGTTTTCCAGATTTTTAAGTAAAACTGATGTTAAAATAAGATATTAACATCGGTTTTTTTATGGGAACCGATGTTGTGGTTATCATATACCACTCGTCCCGACGATTAAACTTCAGTATCGCGCCTTTATCTCTTCTGAAACCCTACAACCCTTCACTCTCGTGCCTCTATCTACTAAAAAGCTCTGACCCTTCATTGTCGTCACCCACTGAAGCGCTTGTGGTTTTCAAGGGTTTCCTGCACTGTCGACACCATCTCTTCTCCTACGTACCTTCGCGTCTTTTTGCTTCAAGGTTCCGCTGTCACCATTGTCGCGCTTCCAGTCACCGGTTTCATTGGCATTATTGGTGTCTTGCTGAGGTCGCACTCCCACAAGGTTAGTATTCCTCTGCTTCCATCAATAGTTGGTTTGGAATGGAACTGAATGATATGAAATATGGTCCGTGGGTCATTGGCACCAGGTGAACACCAATTTCATGATTTTGATATGTTTCGATAAAAGAATATGTTAATGTAGCTTATTTTATATGTTTAGGTCTCTGTTTAACAGTATGTTATGTGGGTTTTTTGTGGATTTGAGTTTTTTGTTGTTGGTTGTGGTGAAGGGATCATTGATGGTTGTAATAATGAAATTTTGTAGTTAGCAGTGTCTACTGTAAAGCTGATTTGTTAATTTATTTTTTCCCACTTATAAATTTGTTATTTATAAGTAGATATCATAAATAGAAGCATTTGATCCTTGTATAAAATTTTTCCTTTTATTATAAGTTTGTTATACATAGTTTGATAGAATAATTTGATCCTTCTATGATAAAAGCTGTGGGATTTGAGGTGGTTCATGCAAATTATAATCCAAACATGATTTGTCCACACATGCATGCATCAAACTTGGGGCAGAATGAACTCTCTGATTGGATGGAAGAACACATTAGCCTCTTGACCAAACACGTTGTTGAATACTTACCGGAAACAACCACCTCTGATAACTTGCTTTCTAATAACCCAACAAGGGTTGTTTCCCATCACAACCTTAGTGTTCCCTCACTAGTTTCACCCAACTTCAGCCAACTTTAGGCAGTGAGTGGAGAAGTGAGGTTGCTAGGCATTATTTTGTGAAGCAGGTTCCAATGAGTGCCAATTCATTGGCTCAAGCACAATTGATATTGAACATGTTTTCACCTGGTTATGGGTATACCCTTGCGCAAGTTGAGGGAACTTTAAGGCTTGGATGGAAGGATACAAGCTTGTACACAGCTTCTGCATGGACCTGCAATAATTTTAGCTAGATACAAGCTTGATTTTTTTTTTCAAATAAGTTCTACCCCAAGACTATTTTTGCCTATACATGGAATGTGCGTGTGTCTGTGCGCTATGTGGCTGCCTATATATCAAGCAAGCCCTAAAATTGTAGTTGATGAGGAAATTTGAGAGTGAGCTTTGCATGATACCGAAGTTAGTAGTTGTTTTGTGTCTTAAAGGAAATGAGGATTCGATAATCTTTGTTCCATTGGTTGCGATTAGTGGTTGATTGGATGAGGGACAAAGACTTGATCTCAGATACTTAAAGAAAAGTAGTGATCACCATTTGGAGCTTGGCTACAAGGTACTGTTTTAAAACAATGGTAATATTTTTGGTTTTCTGTGAATGCCTTGTAATAGTTCTTTTTGTTGTGGTTTTGGGTTGAGTGTCATTTGAATGATGGAGACTTTGTTCGCTTCAATCGT
>PYAF01005548.1:42936-57444 GCA_007407185.1 Glycine tomentella
ATTTACGTTATTTCTATAGTTGAAAGGTAACTTGTAGACTATGCATACTTGTTTGTCTTAAACAGTGCTTTGAAGGGAGTGGATGACTCTCCAGCAAATAAATCAAAGGCTACAACTAAATGGATTGCGCTTAAAGTAAGTCTTTTCATAAATCATGGTTTAAGTATTGAATTAATTTTTATTAATATTTACGGTAATTTCCATTTAACTTTGGCCGTGTTTTTCAATTTAGTGTAATAAGCAAATAGGAAGCACTGAGTGTGGCTATTATGTCATGCATTGGATGCAGACAATAGTCTAAGGAGGCTTCACAGATAGCTGGCACATGGTAATTAGTTGTCTAATTCAAAACAAATTATTTTTGTTTACTTGTTTTTGTTTTGTACTTATTACATGTTTTCTTATGTCATGCAGTTTTTCACTGATCAAAGACCATGGAAGCCAACATGTTGAAGGCGATAAGACTCAAATGGGGGAAATTTTTTCTTCAAATTAGAGAAGATGTATTAGTAGATTAGGTGATTTATTGGATTTTCAAAACAATTGTATATATTAATGCTTAGCATATTCTTTTATGTACATTGACAATATTTGCATTGGATTTGTTATTGGAATATTATTAAATTGTGAATTAGCTGGATATGGATTTTTAAATTTCCAGGTTGAAGAACTACTAAAATTAAAAAAATAGATAAAATATTTAAAAAAAACATAAAAAAACAACATCGGCTTTATTTCCACAACCGATGTTGTCACATCACAACAACATCGGTTTTCATTGGAAAACCGATGTTCTTATCCATAATCAACATCGGTTTTTCATAAAAATCGATGTTGTTGTCCTTTTTAACATCGGTTCTGCATGAAACCCGATGTTGTCGCACCATCTTTTACGCTTTTCAACGTTTTCATTTATCACATGTCCACATCGGTTATTCATGGCAAACCGATGTTCTTTACTTTTGTTAACATCGGTTTTGAGAACCGATGTTAACTTCAACACTTTCAACGTCGCCTGATTCAACATCGGGTCAGAAAAAATGTTAAATGTCTCAAATAACCGATGTAGAAACCTGTTTTTCTAGTAGTGACAGGGTCTTTAAAAATTTCTTTTAAACAAGCAGCAGATTTAGAATCGTATCACAAGGACACCATTTTTTAGAAAAAAACTTTCAGTCAATTGTAACACCCCGTAGGCCTTCGGTGTATTAACATTTATAAGCGAATCGAACCGTATTTCCTGATGACATTATGTATGGAGCATATAAAACACATCACCACACAATCATCATGTAACATAAACAAGCCCCTGCTGATCCAGTAAATATAAGCTTAAACATAGGCAGATAAACCAGAATATCTCATAGATATAATTAGGAGGAACGTCATATCCATATCATAAACAAGTTTTATACATAAATATATACATCATCATCTGACACTAACCGTGTCTCTACAAAGGAATGAGCCAACACTGGCCTTGGTCTCAAAGACCACTTCCTCACACGAGGGTATACAAAACTATACAAAGCATATACAAATATATCATGTGTGTACACACACACACCTCTTCCCTCTACAGGGGATAAACAAGCACCCAAACAAAATGAGTCTCCCAGCTCTCTCTGCTACCACACAGCTGAGCGGACCACGTCTCTACTGGGGCCTCCTGCCCTGAGACTACTCCTCTCTGCCAGAAGAGTCACCTAAAACCACATAAACCCCACACGGGGTGAGATATACATCTCAGTAAGCTCAGGGTCCTTGGAGGCATCTCCTCCACCCTGGCTCACTTTCCATGACACAAACATAGGGCATCACAATCACACTGGCCTCCCGGCCCTCATAACAATACAAGCAATTCATCTTGCTCTATGTACGGTGTATCATCATCAATGCCAACCTCAGTGTGAGATCGGAACTCACAGCCTTGCCATCCCATCAGGAGCTACCCCTTACGCATGGACGCATGTATATGGCACCTCCGAGAATAGGCACTCAACCGCGACGGGACACACCTATCTCTTGGTCTTAAGGGATCATCATCACCCTGGGATCATCACCACCCACGAGCAAACCAAACTAGGAGGTGCGCTCTCCTCCTAGGGAGGTCCATACTTATCTTACTGGCCAGAAGATCTATCCACAGGCATCATACATGTTCAAGCATAGATGCAGCATACATATTATTATGAGGATGCAACAACCAACAATGAATGCATCATGAATGTAACCATCACTCCCTCGGAGTGTGGTGGAGCACACAAGTGGGAAACATCCCCAAGGGACCAAGAACTTACCTGGCAAAGTCGAGCTCTGCAGTTCTCTCCCTGTTCTATGGCCTACGCCACTGACACCCTCGGTGTCACGCCCTAAACAAAGCACATAACACATATCACAACCGATTCATCATAGCCCAGCGTACACTAGGCCTCTCACAGACCGTCAGAGGTCTATCACAGCTTAATTAGGGCATTAGAGTCACCACAGACTCAATACAAGCCAAACACAATGAGCTCAAAGCTCTCAACAGCCCAATTACTTAGAATACACACGGGCGGTCCATATCACACACAAGACACCGTTCATATGGCCTCTCAGGCACATCAAAACCATCAACAAGGCTCTTGCATGTCTCAATATCATCATGTGACTCAACACAAGCCACACATGTATAATCATAGAGCCAAAACCAAAGTTCACCAAACTAACATCTGAGAGCTAATCCTTCATCACTAAACCATTCTAAACACACTTTTCTACAGGACCCATAGCTAATTCTAGCCCCAGCTCAAGTGGGTCACTATTCACCCAATACCCCAATTCATAAATGAACCGGAGAAACTCAAGTTTCTTACCTCAATGGCGACAAGATAGGCTCGTGGACAGCTTCCCCTAACTCGGGTGTCCAAGAATCGACGCCGTTCCTCGTCGAACTCGAGTTCAAAGGATTTCCCTTGAGAAAGAAACTCTCTGATTAAGGGTTTTCAAGAGAAACTGATGAAGGATTATGGCTCACAACTAGGTTTCCTCATGATTAGAGGTTAAAGGAAGTGATTTGGGTGAACAAAGGTGAAGAAATGAAGCTTGGAGTTTTAACAATGGAGGTGGGCGTTCCGAGGAAGAAGAAGAAGAGAAAATGGGTCTAAAATTCGTAAAATGGCCCTTTTATACTGGGCCTGACCGACCTACGCGCCAATCTCGCCACTCTGGCGCTGATAGCGCCAACCTCCAGAGACAATGGCGCCATCCGCGCCACTCCCGCGCCAACCGCCAGAACTGTGGCGTCACCCGCGCCAATCCGGCGCCACTCGCGCCAACAGCCAGAGAGCATGGCGTTGATCGCGTGAATCGGGAACCACTCGCGCCAGTTTCCAGTGAGCACGGCACTGATCACGCCATTCTGGCGCTACCAGCGCCACACTTCTGCACTGGGTTCTGCAGAAGAATTATGCAGAAAACCCTGGGCTATCCGCGCAGAAACTTGCGCCGTCCGCGCCAGGACTCAGGGTCATTATATCAATCAAGACTAACCCTGCACAGAAAGCAATAGCAGAAAATGTTTATCTGTTGTTCTTGAAAAGATTAACCAAAAGATTAGCAATCAATGACAACAAGAAGATATTAAAAGAACACCAAGAACTATATTGGTTCACTCCTCAACAAGAGAAGCTACATCCAGTTTCTTCTAACCAAACCTTGGCTAGAGTTCCACTTTTAACAAAAATGTGTTCTTTACAAGATTACAAAATATCACTCTTTATCAACCCTAGATAAAGAACTGAAAACTAAATGCCCTTTATACTTTAAATGATCAAGACATAGAGAAACCCTTCTCTACTCTTCCCTCTAGAGAACCCTACTCTAGACAAGCTTAAAGAACCCTTTTGTAATAGCAACTAACAAGCTGAAATGTAAAAATGAATTACAACCAAAGTTTAGAGGAGATATACAACCTTATGATCCAAAGAATGAAAATGCATGTGGTTACCAATCTGGAATTTGGTTGAAAGAAAGCAATTTTTAGACCAAGCTCTCCAAGAAACTCCTTTGAAATCTTGTCCCAAAAAAAAGAAATCTATCAATGATGCATGAAGATCTTGAATTATGGGACAACATGACATCATTAGCCTACCTAATGTAATTCCCCATCTATTTCAATTAAAAATTTCATTGACTAATTTTGGACTCTAATGTTTTTATCTATAAACCAAATTTCTATATATTCATTTTCTTATAACTAATTATATATTTAAAAAATTACATAATAACTAAAATTTAGAAGGGTACATCTTTTATTTTAAGTTTTAAGAGAATATTTATTAAGTTTTTAAATTCCTTAAAAAACAAATTGACTAAAGTATTTTTTTAAAAACATAAATTAAGTGTTTTCAAGAAAAAGAAAATAATGTGGTTCCTAAATATCGTGAATAAATTGAACTTTAGAAGGCTCATAAAAAATGAACTTTATAAGTGTTTCCCCATGGATCAATGATTCACATAAGAATTGGAAACAACATATCCACAAGGATCAAACAACTCACACAAGAATTGAAGGCACCTTACTCATCATCATAGTAGCTACTCAACCAGGTTCAAACAATTTACTTCCTCAGGTTTATAAGGATAGGAAGAAGTCCATATCACCACATGATTCGAAAAGAGACATCATATGTAAGTTACGTATTCATGCCAATTTAATGATGCTCATGAGGACTAAGACACTTCATTCACAAGAATAGTAGGCTACTCAAAAGCTGATTGTTGAAATGTGTTTAAATGACTTGTGTTCAGAAGGAAAATATCAGTTGGGAAGACCTCAATTTACCATACAATTGGATAAGGGGAACAACTCACAGAAAACATTCTCCGACAAGAGATTCAGACAAATTTGGATAAATTAAGAATAATCCCATCACATTTCATATACCCCTCTATCACAATCAACCCATTACCCCTCTATAGATAGTAAAATCATAAGAAATTCTTAGGGTAAGGTATAGTCTAAGGAAATGGCTTTATCTCTTAGCTTGGACATATCTAGCTATTTCACTCTATTGTTTGCTACTCAATTGTGCCCTAATAGATCTCAAGATCTTGACATTTCTCTTTACGACGTTGTATTAAACTAATCCATACATATCCTTAAACTACTCACCATTTGAGATGTCCAATCAATCATTACACACAACACAAACAATCAATCATGTATATTCCTACATGGAATACCAAGTAAGTCACACAAACAATCATTCATCTTGTATCCTTGTCTTCACAAGAATAAGAGCACACAACACAAACAATGGACAAGTCCATACCCTAGTCTTGATAGAATGATCTGCTTTGATACCACAATTGTAACACCTCAAATCTTTTTTTGAAATATTGGTTTAAAACACGTCATTAAATTTAGTTTCTATTTCTATGTATATAATATCTACATATATATATTGTGCTTGATTAAGGCATGTATGTATAATTAAAACGCTCTTGAATAAAGAGTATTGTTCAAAACATGTTCTCTATTTTAAAACCATCTTGAAAGGTGTCGTCATTTTTCTTTCACCCTCACACAACGCTGTAGTAAAGTTCAAATTATAAAGAATTAACTTGCACGACATTAAATGATGATAAATTGAAAGAAATACATAATCATACATACTGAGTCTTATACAATATAAACATAGATGTATTGAAATCATTACGACTATTAGCAAGAAAGATAAAATATTCACCACCCTTCAAAATACATCAAAATATCATAAAGGATCTAGGATCATAGTAGATCACTACTTGACTAAAAGTACTGAATTAGACCTAAGGCATAAATATAGAAAGGTAATCAATCCTCCTCGTTAGATGAAGGCACAAAATCAAGTAGAAACTCTCGATACACTTCCTCCACCTTGGGCATCATGTCGGTGTGATCTCCCCGATCCTCAGTGACCTACATGGGATGTACTAACTCGATTCTCCAACTCAGGACATTACCTCTCGCATCAAACTTCATTGGCGTTATTTCGAATTCTTGAACATTGTGAGGCGCTTCCATACCTAGATAAAAAAACTAATGTCTTCAAACCACTCCATGTTGGCGAGACATAAATCCCCAAGGAATGTAGCAGTACCAATGGTGATCGATGGTGATGGGCGTGGCATCTGGTCTATCTACTGGCACCATGTGCACCAGAGTGTGATACTGTACTTACATGCGTGTCTCCTGACACGACCACACTCGTTTTGTCTGCCAACTATGCCAAGCCCCCAGCTGGCGTGACTCCCTCGACATCTCTTGACCCTGAAGGTTGTTGGTTGTAGGGGTGAGTCCTCCGCTCCTCAAATGCCACAAACAACAAACCAATAACAAACAAAACCATAATATATAATGTACTTGTTATTACATTGTTGAGACGCACCAAAAGAATTTTACTACGTTAATTCTGTAGCACAGGATTAACCTAGGTCGACTCAGAGACACAATCAATATGGTTCTAGCTTTAATTCACTAATAACAGTAAGGGGGGAATTTTATCGAACAGTTTGTGTGCGTAAGTAAAACTTGCAAAAATGTAAACTAAAATTAAAGAGCAACACAGAAACTAACAGAATTCAAAAGAAGTAATGTAAAACAAAATTAAAGCATCAATCCAATTCACCTCACCAAGCAATTCGAATCATCATTGTTCTTAGAAATTTATCCCATTGTGAAAGTTCATTCAATCTCATTAGAAGCAACTCAATCGACTTAACCCCTAAATTGATTGAAACCACAACCCTAACTGAAATATCATCCAATTAATCTGTGATTGATATTCGAAATTAGGAAATGAATCCATAATCTAATCCGTTGTCAATCCTAAACGCATTCATAATCATGAAAATAGAATAGCAATTGAAGAAGAAGATGAACATTCAAATAGAATTCGATAACAAACCAGAACTCAAATTCTCCTTGTGCTTGGGTTGGATCCTTGGATTGATTGAGGATTTAGCCTTCCATGATCATCATCAATGAAAGCCCCATGGAATTATTGCACGAAAATGGAAGAACAGAAAAACGAAAATGAAGAACAATGAAGAACAAGCAAGAACAATTGAGAGAAAATGAGAGCAAGGGTTTTGATCCTAAAAACTTAAAAGAAGGAAATGTAAAACTGTTTTTATTAAATGAAATTGTGTAGTGAAATCTGTCCAATGCCACTAATAAGTAGTGACTAAGTCTGAAGAAAAGAATGAGCCATCAACAAAACTCATCAATTCTAATTATTTACTATTTACAACCATAAAATTCAAATTCGCAGCCCAAAATTACAAGTGTAGAGGTGCTAACTTCGAAGCTCAAAATGACCCTCCAAATGACAGAATTGGCCTCGGGCTATTTCTAGCAAACTTCTAGATCTTTGTTATCTTTCCAGGGACTCCTAGAATGCTGCATTTGGAGATCGGTAGCACTCTATAGGCCCTGCACAAGTCAGATACGTTAAGTGAGCAAAAATCTAAAAATACGCTACAATTAGCAATTAAGCCCACTTACTTGCCTAGGCCAAAAATTGAATTAGAATAGGAAAATAAAGGTCCAAGAGAGGTCAAATAAGCTAAGAAGGATAGAAAAATATTTAACCAAAAGCACTCCATCAGTACTTAACCACTACGTGTGGTTCTCTAATCAAATAAGACCCTCACATCTTAAGCGCATAACTATCCCACTTAAAACAAATGACTATAATACTTAACACCACTGACTATCACTCTTGACACAGTTAATAAAATCAAATCAAAGAAGGTAGAAATCCTATATACTAAACTAACCAATAAAAAGATACAGATGAACCATTTCATAATAGAAAGAGCCTGTTGTAACTTGGGCCTTGTTAGATAGAAGCAAAAGACTTTCACTTCTAAATCCAAAGGGAGAATGAACCTAAGAAGAACATAGAAAGTCAAGAAGAAAAGGCAACTACACTGGACATCATTGATAATCATGCTAGACACAATTGACTGTCACACTAGACACATAATAAGGCCCAATAATGTCACCAAGCCTCCTAAGTATTAGTGGTCTTACACAACCATATAGATGTCAGTTAGGAGTGATCGCCACATACGAGTAAAACGTGAAAATACTATGAACACACTTCAAATAACCAAGAGGGGGTGAATTGGTTAAGATTACCTTTAAAAACTTTACTTGAAAACAATTTGCGGAATTTAAAACTTGGATCGTATCACTCAATTACCCTTGATCAAAAACATATTTTTCTTTCAATCTAATATCACCTTGAAATACATGTAATGACCGAATTGTTTCTTATTGATTGTATATTGATTTTCAAACAATAGTAATGAAAGATATACAGATAAAGAAACAACCACACAACAATTTATACTAGTTCACCTCACAAACATGGAGGCTACATCCAGTGTCTTCCATCCAACACTAGGTTAGAGTTTTCACTATATCAAATTATTCTTGTACAAGCACAGCAAATGACAATCTCTATCAACACTAGACAAAGATCCTAAATTCTAAAACACTATTAGAATACAAGTCACAAAGATCTTGAGAAACCTACTCAAATCTTCAAACCTAGAGAACCCTTCTCTAGAATGCTTTACAAGGAATCACTTTGAAATATTACAACACAACAAAACAAACTCTTAGAAAATCTAAAAAGAATGATTCAAGATAAACACTACCTGTGATCCTTCATGTATGAATGAATGAAAACGAAATGAGATTACCACACAATCCAGGTAGTATGAATTCTATTGCTCATAATCAATATCTTGAAAACTTCTTTTCTTTAGCACATCTTAAAAAAAACTCGGAAATCTTGATCTTCACAAGATGTGTTACTCACAAGGAAATCAGTTTCTTGAACACTTAGAAAGCTTTGTTTCTTTTTGGTAAGTCACTAAGGTGTTTTGAATAATTTGCACAAGTTCTATTTATAAACAACTGACTTACAAAGGCTTTAAAAAAACAGATTTAACTGACAATAATCGATTAATCCCCTAGTGTAATCGATTAAAATAACTGAATAATTGATTAAATTGTTCCTCGGCAATCTGGAAAAATATTATGAACAGAATAATCGATTATGTCATAATGTAATTGATTAAAGAAGAATAGTAGAGTTTACTAAAAATCCTATGTAATCGATTACAATAAATGGTAATCGATAAAAGCAGAAGTGTATGATTTTCCAAAATACACTATGTAATCGATTAACTCAATCTTGTAATCGATTAAAATGTTCTTCATGGCTTTTCCAGATTTAAAACAAGAGCATTTAATCGATTAAAACACTGTGTAATCGATTAAAACAGTAAGTTTTCATTTTCCAAAAACATAGCCATGAGAATCTGTTTTTTTTTTAAATCAATTAGTATCTTTCAAGTTTTGATAGCACCTATGTATGAAAGTTCAATGAGACATGCAAATAGAAATGCAAGGATCACAAAGCGATGTACTTGAATCAAACTTAACAAATTGCACATGTCTTCATAATTGATTGGGCATGATAAAGCAAAAATATCTTTAAGCTAATCATCGAGCTTCTTCTTCATTCTTGCTTTGATTCTTCTTGCAACTTCCCTTATATCCAACAATGTTCCTTTTTTTGGCTTTGAGCATGCCAAATATCAACTGTCTAATTGTTTAATGTTTGATTGCTCTTGAGGGATGAATGATAGAGGAATTATTCTTGATATCTTGAAATTTGAATTAGCTTTTGCAAGAACAAGTGTTAAGTATCTAATGCTTTAAATTTGCTCCCCCTGACTTGTATAATTCTCATAAACATACAGAGCAAACAACCAGAGCACTTCATCATCACAAAATATTTACCATTTAAAAAACAGAGTTATGTCTTATTTATCTCCTTCTATCTCCTTTTATGTTCATTACAATTATTTCTCCCCCTATTTGGCTTATCAAAGACAAAAATAATGGGTAAAAGAGAGAATTTAAAGAGAAAACAGAACTTATATTAATGGAAAGATGATGCAGTACATTGAAGTTGAAAATAACAAGCATTAACAAAAGCATAACATACTTAGAAATAGAAAGAAAGCATAAAGAGCATAAGCAATTTAAACTAGTTTGTCAACATTATCAATAACAAGCCTAGCTTCTATGTTCTCTAATATAGACTTCACCTCTTCCATAGATGAATTTGTCTCAGCCTTGTGCTCATGGTGCAGAGACAATAAAGCATCCATCTTCTGAATCATTAAAGATTCAAAGGGGCTGTAGGATGGTTGAGTAGGGCCTTCAGCTTCTTCTTCCTCATCTCCTTCATCTTCAGCACCAGCAGGAGGCACTTGTTGTCCAACCATCTGTCATCCATAAGGAGTCTTCAACATTCCAAGCTTGTTGAGGTGCTTCTCCTTGATGAGACTATTGCTGGAATTAGTGTTGTCAACCACCTCATTGGAGACATCTATGTAGAAATAATCAATGAATATAGACACAAGAACAACATATGGAAAAGGATAGTTCACCAATCGCTTAGATTTCAGCATGATTTCCTCAAGGATGAGGATTCAGTTCATCTGAATGGAGTTTTTCATGCCATACACAAGTTGTATGTCATCATCCGTGGCTTATGCATGATTGGTGGACCTCGGGGTTAAGATGTAGGTGATTATGTAATGAAGAATTCTATCCTCATGAGTCATTGGACCAGTACTTAGCCTCAATTTCAGCCTCATTTGAGGGTCAAGCAACATACCTCTATAGGTTTCAACTCTGTTGTAACCCTCAACCTCATCCTCAAATTTCCTTTCACCAACAAAGGAAATGCCAGCAACATCTTGCCATACCTCAGCAGTGATTTCCATGACCACCCTATTAACTTGAGATAGGATAGTTCCATCCATGGAGGCTTTAGCACAGGTGTAAAACACCTTCACAAGTTCAGGTAAAAAGGTACCCTTCATCTTAACAAATTTCTTCAATCCCTAAGCTTCAATCAAAGCAGGGAATTGAAAACCTTCTTTGGTGAACCATGCAAGCTCAAGGTGTTTGGGAGGGCAGATAAGCTTGGGGTAGCATTAAATTGTAGGTAGTTAATCTTATCACGCTCAGCTGGGAACCAATGATCTAACCTACTCACTATAGGGTTGGACGTTTCAGCAGCCTTCCTCTTAGAGGTTTTTGATCTCTTGGGAGAAGACATGGTGAATACAAGGAGTAGGAAAATAAAAAGCACAAAAACTAGACTCTGAAGAAGAGAAGTAGAGAGATACAACAAGGTTAGATGTAAGAAGAAAGTGGTGTGATTTGTCTCTAGAGCAAGGCTGTATATATAGATGATTTTTGGCTCCAAAGTTTGAAATTTGAAAGTATAACTGTCATTTCGAATTTACCCACTAACATAAAAGCTCAGAAAATTCAAATTTTTGAATTAGGTGGAAGTTGGACAGTTACAAATTCCAAAAAAATCTTTAAGATTTTGCAGTAACTCCATGAATAATCGATTACGAGCTTAAGTAATTGATTAATTCGTAAGCAAAACAAGTATCGCAGAAGGCTGTAATCGATTAAACCAGTGAGAGTTTCATTTCAGGAAGATGAAGTGTAATCGATTACGAACTGTGGTAATCGATTATTTCAGAGAAATGTGATTTTCAGAAGATTTTCAACTTGTGTAATCGATTAATTCGATGTTGTAATCGATTATTCCAGTGAATGTTAATTTTTTTTAATAAAATTGAATGAAGAATAATCGATTATTTCACTTCTATAATCGATTACATAAGCACAAAATTCATTCTAAACAACTTTTAAAGACTATTTAATCGATTATCCCGAGACTTAATCGATTATTACAGTGAATTTATCAATATGAACAGTAATTATGCAGCATTTTTTGAATTGATTGCATTTGAAATGAATGACAATTATATGATTCATTTTCATGTAGATAATCACATAAACAACATGCTAACACACACTAGATTCATCTAGAATTCTTAGCATGTTTCTAAGTGAATAGAATCTATCTCTTGCTAAGGGTTTGGTAAAAATATCAGCTAATTGATTTTTAGTTTCAACAAACTCAATTTTTATATTACCCTTTTGAATGTGATCTCTAATAAAGTGATGTTTGATCTCAATGTGTTTGGTCCTTGAGTGCATAATAGGATTTTTGGAAATGTTGATAGCACTTGTGTTGTCACACAGCAAGGGAATTTCCTATAGTTCAACACCAAAGTCTTGCAGTTGTTGCTTCAACCATAGACTTTGTGCACAACAACTTCCAGCCAAAAATTGCTTCGAGTAATTTGTCGGCCTCTTCCTTCATTGCCTTGCATCTTTCTTCTCCCATATTCCATTTCTTTTGAGCTATTGGCTTGGCCTGTGGACATATTGCCAACTTGTGGCATATGACACTAAATCAATGCCTAGCATATCGGACGGTTGCCAAGCGAAGAGGTCCGCATTTTTACGGAGAATGTCAACTATATGCTGATGCTCATGACCAGTAAGTTCTTTACTGAGTTATGTACATTGCCTAGGTTTTGGTCCAAGCTGTAGTTTGACAAGTTCCTCGATTGCTTTGGTCCTTTGTCGAGATTGTGATCATGCAGGTCCACATCGAAGGTGTCATCATGGTGAGTCCTATAGATGGTCAGGGTGTAAGGGACGAAGCCTTTGTCTATGCTCATGACCTGATTGGTACCCCTCGAAGTGGGATGGTGTCTGCCCGACTCTCTACTGGGAGGATACAGTGCAACTTTCAAGATTTCTACGTAGCATTGTCGGGCTTGCTTTTGGTCTTCCTTGACGGTGACAATCTCCCTGTCATAGTGGGAAACTTCATTTTTAAATGAGGCATGGAGACGATGGCCCTAAGCTCATTCAAAGTTTTTCTGTCAATTAAAGCAAGGTAGGCAATGTCGGCCTCAACGATCAAGTATTTGAGGATGAAACTCCTTGAAAGTTTACCTTGACCGAATGTGGTCATAAGGTCTACGTACCTACGGGTATTTACCCTATCTCTTGCAAAGCCCAGGAGGGGTCCAGGGTGAGGCTGAATCATGCTTGGCGAGACCTCCAGTTTCTGGAAAGTCCTCCAATATAAAATGTCGACAGAGCTACCCTGGTCAATGAAAACCTTCGACACTTTGAAATTGGCAATTATGAGGGAAACTGCCACCGGGTCATCATGGTTGACAGGGTTGATCCCCTGCAAGTCGGCATCTGTTAAAGTAATAGGAGGGAGGCTCCATGGTGAGGGAGCATCGACATAGTTGATATCGATGACCCATATGGCATGTAGGTGCCTCTTTCAAGACTAGCTGGATGAACCTCCACCAGAGAATCCATCCGCGATGATGTTGATTTCACCTCGGACGTGCTGTGTAGGCTCGTTCTCCTGTTGGCAAGGAGGTTGACGCTCCTATCTATGTTGTTTTTGTCTCTGTCTTACCATATCTTCAGGTCTTCTGTCAACATCTCGCTTCCTGTCATGGTTCCTGTACTGATCTTCTCATTGACCCCCAGGTCTACTTCCAGTTGAAGGATTGTCAGGTCTTTTTACAAACCTTGACAAATACCCTGCCTGGATAAGTTCTTCTATTTTGTCCTTCAGTGCCCAACACTCTTCAGTATTGTGGCCATTGTCGCGATGAAATCGGGAATATTTTCTCGGGTCCACTCCATGCTTGAGAGAGGGTGATGATGATGGTATTGCTAGTCTTACTTGTACTTCCGGGTTAAAGGCTTCCTCCATGATCGTAGCTCGATTGATCGTCAAGGGAGTGTACCTTTTTTATCTTTTTCGTTTTGGGAGAGGCTAGTGCTTGTCAAGCTTATGGTTTTTGTCCGACCTCTGTGGATCGACCTTGGTTATAATTTCATGCTTCTCTCGCTTCTGTCCAGCTTGTCTGACTTCATTTTGTAAAACAAAGGAACACTTCAAAACAACCAAGAGGGGGGGTGAATTGGTTGAACCTTGTCCAATTAAAATTTAAAATCAGAGTTACCACAGGATCTTTATCACTTTCGAAAATTGTTTCAACACCAAGAATCAATATTCAATCAAATTCCCTTTCATAAAAAAATAGAAAACAGAGTATAGAATTCTGAGCAATGATATTGATTCACAAACTAAGTAATTAAGAGATGATGAGATTAAGAGAAAGATTTGCCACAGATTTTATACTGGTTCACCTCAAACACTATGAGGCTACATCCAGTTCTTCTACTCAACACTAGAGTAGAGTTCCACTGCAAGCAATTATACAAGTCTCTCTTTATCAACCCTAGATAAAGTTTAGAAGTCTAAAACCCTATTAGGCTCTTAGAGACCAAAACCCTTTGCCAAGAACACTACTCAGCAAAAACTAGAGAAACACTATCTCTACACTTGCAAGAAACTCATTTACAATAGACAAATCTTTACAAACAATTCAAAGAACAGTTTACACCTTCAAAGAACAAGGAAAGATATCACCTGATAATCCAAGAATGAATGAACAATGAATGATATTCAGGTT
>PYAF01005549.1:5921-19041 GCA_007407185.1 Glycine tomentella
CCAGAATTACTCCAAGTCAAGCACGCTTAACTATGGAGTTCTTAAGTTATGGGCTACCGAAAAGTAGATGCACCTTGTTGGTATAGGTAGTACCTATTAAATCCTTTAAGTTATCCTCAACTGTACAGTCCCATACCTGCACAGTCTCTGGATCCCTCTCGTTCGGGTGTGTATTCGATTCATTCATGTACCCCTCCCGTTGGAAGCCTGCCAGGAGCCGCTCCTTGTCCGTGCCTCACTGCACCGGCGATCACTCCCCGCCCTCGTCAGCGCCCGGGATGTTACAATGGCTTCCTTAAAGGAAATTATGGTGCACTTAGAACTTGAATTGATCATGAATGGTAAATAAAAATTTTGGTACCAAGTTATGAGAATTTGAGGAATGAAGTAATGATTAAGAATAATTGGAAAATAAAATAAAATCATTACATGCATCATTTACATTTAACCCCTCAGAGTGGAGGGAGGTTTCACTAGAGTGGGTGAAACTATTTGATAATGGTACCCTTTGACCCCTCAGAGTGGAGAGAGGTTTCACTAGAGTGGATGAAACTCTTTGACTGTACCCTTCAGAGTGGAGGGAGGTTTCACTAGAGTGGGTGAAACTATCTTGATTTTGGTAACTTATGGTGATAATCTGAGATCTCAGTCATGCATCATTTAACAAAGGAATCATGCATCTGTTTTATGATTATTATGTTGTTTCTGTTGTTTATCTAACCATGTATATCATATACTTACCCTATTTGTGTCTGTGGTTTGACACCTGTGATGACCCCAATACATTTGGGCGAGCAGAGGAACAGTAAGCTATGGAAATCATTGAGGAAGAATGGATGAAGAAGTTGTATGTATCTTATGCTGTAATTTTCTGTTTATCTGTATTTAATGCTATGCTGGTTGTATTAAACTGTTGTATCTTATTTTGTGATGAACTATCTGGGACTGTACTTCGACTGTATATTAAACTATGTGTAGACTTTGTATTTTGATAAATTGCGAACGCGTTAAAATAAATGAATGATTACGTATATTAGTTTTACTTAAATGAATTACGTAGAAATTTTTTTCCGTAAATTAAAAACGTAATAGGTTAAATAAGAAAATAAAACGAAGTCGTTACACAAGTTGCCTTACTCTGGCTCGCGTATGTTTGTGAAAATAATCATGAATTTGTTCCCAAACCTCATAGGAATGGACATATCCAATGATTCAAGACAAAATCGATGTGGATAGAGTCGACTGCAACCAGGTAAGAAGAACATGGTCTTGCTTTTCCCACACCTTGTATACAGGATTCTTAACTGTCATCATGATCCGCTTCAGTAAGAAATCGTAAGGGAATTTGTGGATTTGCGACGAACCTTTGAAGTTTGTGCGATTAGATGACAGGCTCAATTTGCTGCGCCATAGTAAGAAATTCGAATCATCAAGCTTATGTGAGATCGAATTCGGAAATGCGGTAGCGGAACATAGAGTTTGTTGCCATTGATGATCGACTAAGCTTTGGATACCATCATAGAGTTTCTAGTCTATGAAAGTAGAGAGAGAGAGAGAAGGAACATGGAAGTAAAATATCATTCATTAACACAATTGATTCAGATTTACAAAGAGTATATATAGACAATTTTGTTAGAGTCTAATAGAAACTGTCTAACAGAGCACGATAGTCCAAAGAGAGGTAGGCCATTTCATAGTTGTTGGAGATCGGTGGGTCGTCGGAAATAGGTTGGGGTTTGTCGCTCAGGTCATCTTCTTCCCAAATGAGTAACTAGAGATGTTTATCGGGGCAAATGTGAGTTGGGCCCCAATTATGGCCACATTTGAAACAAGTACCTTGCGTTTGCGCTTCATCAATTCATGGTGAGAGATTATGAGTACCTCCACGAAAGGTCAAAGCATTGGATTTGGGCCTTGTATCTGTTGGCCAAGTGGAACCAACAACGGATTGGGTTGGCCCATTACTTTGAGTATCTGAGGGGTCGAACTTAGAGAAGAAGAATGTTTGACCAGAGCCACTGTACGCTAACCGGAAGAACCACTGCTAGAATGGTTGGAATAGTTGAACTTACTTTCAATCAAACGTGGGACAGAGATGAGGCGATGCCAATTTGGGGGTTCGAAAACCAAAACCTCCATTAGGATATCCTCGCGTAAGCCACCAAGGAAGAGACTTATATATTCCTCCTTCGACATCGAAGGAACTTGAGCCATTAACACTTTGAAAGCTTCAACATAAACATCCACATAATCGGTTTGATGGAGGAACTTAAGTTGGGAGAAAGCGTTACCAAATTGATGATCACCATAGCGGTCTAAGAGGAAGTGCTCTGATTTTTTGTAGGTCTGCCTAAACTCCATCAGCTGACACATAGTGGCCTAGGTACTCTATTTGCCTTCTACCAAACCTGCATTTTTTCTGTTAAGTACTAGTTTGTTCTGTTTTAGTACTGCTAAAATAGCCCTTAAGTGATCAAGATGTTCTCCACAACTTTGGCTATAGACTAATATATCATCAAAAAATACTAAAGCAAATTTCCTCAAAAATGACCTTAGTATCTCGTTCATCAGAGCTTGAAAAGTAGACAGGGCGTTAGTAAGCCCCAAGGGCATCACTAGATACTCGTAATGTTCCTGTTGTGTTCTGAATGCTGTTTTAGGGATGTCCTCCACTCGCATCCTGATTTGGTGGTAGCCAGACTTCAAATCTAGTTTGGAATAAATTTGGGAAGTTCCAATTTCATCCAATAACTCATCTACCATGGGCATGAGGAATTTATTTGGAATCGTAATTTTATTCAACTCTTTGTAATCAACACAGATGTGCCAACTCCCATACGCGCCAACTCCTATCTTTTTTTAACTAAAATCATTGGACTAGAATAAGGACTAGTACTATGCTAGATCATACAATTTTTAAACAATTTAGCTACCAATGCTTCAATCTCAGATATCTGGTAATGAGGGTACCTGAAGGGTCTGAAGTTTGGTGTAGAACTCCCTGATTTCAGATGTATGGCATGGTCTATGGGACGTTTAGGTGGAAGCTCCTTGGGTTCCCGAAAAATTTCTTCAAGCTCCAAGAGCAACTCACTTAACTCTGCCACTGTTCATCCCTTTCATCTGCCTCTGTTGTTGCCTCATTCAAATAAAATCCCTAGCCATGGTCACTAAAAGCTTTGGTGATGGCTGTAAGAGAAGCTTCATACTTAAACAAAGAATGATCTCCTTTAATCACTGTCTCCTGACCCTTCTCCTCATATTTAAGGGTAAATTCCTTAAAATTGGCCTTGATTTCCCCTAATTGGGTCAACTATTCCAGGCCAAGCACTACATTTGCACTTCTAAGATCGAATAGATACAAGTCCTTCTTGACTTGAGTACCCTGAATGCTGATATCCACTCCTTTACAAACGCTGTTGAACCCAATCTTAGACCCATCTCCTACTTCCACTTGGTACCAAGGAGTAACAACTATTTCTGTAACACCCCATATGCATCCGGTGTATTAACAATTACTTAATCAGATTAACGCGGTAAATAATTTTAAAAAAAACCAATAATTAAAACAAGAGAAGTGTTTTCATTTCAAAACCATATTTCCTGATTCATTATGTATAGTACGTATCCACTAGGCATAAACGAATGCCACAAAACCACAACTAGCCTTTTCGATCCAGATAACATAAAGACAGGGGCAGATAAATAATAATATCGTAGCAGATATATCAGGAGAAACATAAACCACATATTTCAATATGGGTACAAACATATATACATCACCAAAACCACTCCTGTGGCTATACAAAAGAATAGGCTCCCAGTGCTATGATCTCATAGATCACATCCTCACACGACGATACAAAACATGTAGTGTCTATACATCACAAACTTATAAAGAAACCATAATATGTGTACACACACATCTTCCCTCGCAGGGACACAAAATACATCAAAACAAAAGGTAGTGAGCCACAAAGCTCTCATCACACTGCCAAGTAGCTACATAGTCTGTCCCTACCGGGGCCTCCCACCCTAGGACCCGTCATCTCTGCTAGATGTATCACCTGCAAAATATAATCCCCACACGGGGTGAGATAGAATCTCAGTAAGCTCAGGGCTCTTGGAGGCTTCTCCTCCTCCCTAGCTCACTTCCATGATATACAACATCAAAGGCATCACAACCATTCGGCCACCTGGCCCTCACAACAATACATAGCCATCATCTAGCTCTAATGTATATCCACGGTACTATGCCCGCCACAAGATGCATCATCATCAGCATCTGGGACTCTCAGTCCCCAGTATGAGACCGAAACTCACACTCGTGCCATCCCATCGGGAGCTACCCCTTTACACATGGATGCACATATATGGCACCTCCGAGAATAGGCGTAAACCGTGACGGGACCACCTATCTCTTGGTCTTAAGGGATCATCCTCACCCTTTACGTGAGCAAACCTAACTAGGAGTTGCGCTCTACTCCTAGGGAGGTTCATATCTATCTAACTGGCCAGAAGATCTATTCGAAAGGCAATCATACACACAAAGCATAGAATCATGCATACATATTATCATGAGTAAAGCTGTAACAACCAATTCAATGCACATGCATCATGTATGCAACCATCACTCCCTTGGAGTATGGTGGAACATAGGCAGTGGGAAACATTCCCCAAGAGCAAAGATCTTACCTGGCAACGCAGTGCTCTGCTGTCCACTCCCAGAACTGTGGTCTATGCCACTGATACCCTCGGTGTCACGCCTTATACAAAGGCACACAACTTATTAACAATGGTTCTCAACCGTTAGAAAGACAATAAACGTTATTCTATTTCATATAAACCTCTTTGTCCTCTATCTTAAAGTTATAAGAACTAACCACCTAATAGGAAACTCACAGACCCTCAGTAGGATCTATCTCGGGCTAACTAAGTCACTAGAGTCTCCCAAAGACTCTGCATCAACCAATTCAGAGAATTCAACACTATACAGGCCCAAAACTCAAGGATTAACAATATGGCTAAAATGGTTATTTCAACTCAATTTCACCGTTTATATAGCTTCCAGAGCACATATTGTACAAGTATCAAGGCTCATGCATGTCCTACAATCACCAATTTAACCAACATTCTTCCTACAGATACATTTCTCAGAGCGAAATACCAAAGTCCATAAAATCAATATTTCAAAGCTAATCCTTCATCACAACAACCTCCTAAACATACTTTTCTAAAGGACCCAAGCCTAATTCTAGCTCTAACTCAAAAGTGTCACTATTCACCTCAAGAACAATTTCACAAATCAAACGGTAAAACTTGAGTTTCTTACCTCTAAACAGTCAAGGAATGCTAGAGGATCACTTCTCCAAGTGTGGGTGTCCGTAAATCGCCTCCTTTCTCTGCCAAACTCAAGTTTTGAGAAGTTCCCTAGTGAAAATGGTCTCTCTCCGTTTGATGGTTTTGGGGAAAAGTGATGAAGGATTCTAGCTCATAGGATGATTTCCTACAAGTTTCATGTTGGCCAAAGAATGAGTAGGTATGAAGCTTTCAAAGCTTATCAATGGCAGAAACGTTCAAGGAGGAAGAAGGTGAAGCTTTGGGTGAAGAAGGTGAAGCTTATCAATGGCAGAAACGTTCAAGCCTAATTCATGTTGGCCTTTTATAGTGGTCCTGTCCGAGTCCCCGCGCTGATCGCGCCATTCTGGTGCTATCCGCACCAAGTTCCAGTGAAAAACAAGCTTTCTGGAGCACTTCTGGCGCTACTGGCATCCGATTTTTTTTTCCAAGGGTTATTATAATTTCCAAACCCAGCTGCTCCTCTAATTTTTTCTTTATAAAATTGTTAGAGGCCCCTCAATCCACCATTACTGTCACCTTTAGGTTGTGTATTTCTCCCCAAACCATTAATGTTTGGGTTGAAGTGAGCCCTAATAAACTTTGCAAAGAGAGTTGTAATACCTTTTCTTGTTCGTCAGTCTCTGGTATCACTGTCTCCACTACCTCCTCTTCCTTCTTCCCACCATCAACTTCCTTGTTGTCTTCGATCAACAACATATGCAACTGTTAGACCTGGCATCTGTGATTTGGGTGCCAGCGCTTCTCGCATTTGAAACACAGACCACGATTTTGTCTTTCATGCAGTTCGGCCTAGGATAACCTCCTTCCTTGAATCGCGTGGTTTTTCGACGGATGACCTCAGGTGGCTGACATTGAAGTTTTCATCGTCATTCCCTCTGTCGGGTTTTGGACGAATTCTGCACTGTTGTTGTGTTGGACCCTGTAACTGATTTTTCTTAATGACTTTGGTTAATTGGGCCCATATTCGTTGAGGCCCAATGTTTGGGTTCCACTGCAATGGTTCTAATTCAAGGGCACATGGACCCGCGGTTGGCCCCCTTTGTCCAACTTCTCTCAACTGGCCCTAAACCCTCCTCCTTCCAAGCCTTGTTCCTTCTTTCAATTTTGACCGAGAATTTCATCATCTTCGACAATGACAGCGCCAGAGACATCATCAGCTCTGCCCTGATGCTGCTGTGAATGCCATTCAACCACAGCCCCTTGAGAAAATCCTCGTCTTCAAAACGTAAAGCACTTACCAGCTTTTCAAATTCCGCACGAAACTCCGCAGCGCTCCCACTCTGTTTGAGCGTGTATAATGCTCAATACGAGTTGTCCAACATTTTCGGTTGGAAACAGCTAAGCAACTCACAACTGAACATTCCCCAAGTGGCGTGTTGATTGTTTGTTTCCCACCATTGAAACCAAGGAGAGCTTCTCCCTCTAGGACCATTAACATTGTCGTTAATTTCTTTGCTTCTGCCACTCTGTTCACCACAAAATACCTCTCCACCTTACCCAGCCACCCGAACACGTCTTCTCTAGTGAATATTGGAATCTCCAATTGTCGGTTGGCATGATGAATGTGATTGAATCTCCTTATGTTCCTCCCATCTTGTGGGCCAGAAGTGTTGTCCTACTCCTTATTCTCTCCATCATGCGAACGACTCTGCCACCTGCTAGCCAACCCCTCCAATCTCCTAAGAATTTCATTCATTCCAGCATCATGGGTTTCTAACCTCCAAAGCACCTCGTCATAATTTGCATTGTTCCTGCAAGCCCTTCTTCCAAGAAATCTAATCTTTGACTATGTTGCATGTCAGTACCATCCACAAAGCTCCTAGATTGGAGCTCTGATACCAATTTGTTACAACCCTCTACTCAAATAACAGAAATAAGACAGAGATAGAGACCATTTGCCTGAATAACTTAAGTTTTCTTATATATAGGGCCAAATACAAAAACAAGACAGTCTCATAGAGACAATTGCACGGAAAGTCAAGGCAATAACCAAAGAGCTGGAAATAGAAAAGACAAGGCAAAAACAATAAAGATAGTGTGAAACAATTCTAGAGGCTTCACTCTCTCCCACTCCCACTCCCACTCCCAAAAAGGGCCCAGACTCTACTCCAATTCCTCCTCCCCTCATGCTGCCATCCCACCCATATAACTAACTCCCCTCCACCTCCAACCGCACCATTCTGTTAAGGGGTAAAGTGGGAAACCCCTGGCCGACGTGGCAATACTAAGAATTAATCACTTGGGTTAGTACTTGGACTTGAAACTGTACCCGGGGTTCAACACTGCATTAGGCCATCTCTTCGTATTTTTATTCCTTTTGTATATCTTGATTTGGATTGCATCAGTGTCCTTCAAATATGTTATTGCCTCACCTATAAAAGGAATTTTGAGTTCATCTTAACAATTCATCATAAAGTGTTGGCAACAGACATAAGCTCTAGGAAGGACCATTTCATATTTGAAGTATTCGTAGATATCTACTTACATCTTGGACATAGTATATTTACAAATTTCCTGTTTTCATTTAGATTCCTGTAACACTTATCTGTAGAAATACTTAATGACTGATGGGTCTTACCCTTATAATTTTTTAATTTCTTTGTAAGACTGTTATATGAAGAATTTCTCTGCCTGTGGACCATTGATGTCATTTCTTGCAAGGAGTTATTTTTTTGTGGTACTGAATTTGTTGTTCGATTTTCAGTGTGCAGTTATTCAATTACCATAACAGACGTTGCTACTATCTGTTTCTAAAAAAGCCTTCCGCTTGATTGGGATGCTTTTCCCTGGGGTAACATTTAGTTGCTATTTTTTTGCTCTATAATAATTATGGATCAATTATACCTTGCCTATTTTACTCGAAGCCTTGAATGCAAGCAGGATATGGTCGTATTTAAGCCGCAATTGTCAAGTCAGCAACAACAACAAATGCAGCAACAACACCAGTAGATGCAAAACCAACAGCAACATCTTCCACAGTTGCAACTAGAGCAGCAGCTACCTCACATGCAGCAACAGCAACTTCCTCAGCTCCAGCAGCAGCAACAACAACTTCCTCAGTTGCAGCAGCAGTAGCAACAACTACCTCAACTACAATAGCAGCAGCTTCCGCAAATCCAGCAACAGCAGCAGCTACCTCAACTTCAACAACAATTCCCACAACTACAGCAACAGCAGCAGCTTCCGCAGTTACAGCAACTGCAGCCGCAGCAGCAGCAATAGATGGTTGGGGCAGGAATGGGTCAAGCCTTTGTTCAAGGCCACAGGTGGTCACAGATGGTTTCTCAAGGACAAGTTTCATCACAGGGAGCAACAAACATCGATGGAGGAGGCTTCATGAGTTAACTCAATTTTTGATAAGTTTCCCCACATCTAACGCATGGTATATTTTGGGAAGCTATTTGTTTATAATGTTATGGCATTTGTATGAACATGAAACTTTTGTGCTATAATGTTCTAGCATCCAATCACAAGTATTTAAGCTCACAATTCATGTCACAAATTGATAGGTTCAGACTAATGGTAAAATGTTCGTTTGATTTCTTAGCAATTTATATTGAAAGTATGTTAAAAAGTTATTTTGAACATGTTGATTTTAAAGTTGGGTAGAATTGATTTTAATAAATATTTTTGAGCTGTAGAAGTTAATTGGGATGTGTGGTGGATTGATTGTTTAGAAACTAAGTATAGTTGTGTTGAATCAAATCTGTTGATATGCTATGAATTGACCTAAATCTTTCCAATCATATGTTGATAGTTGACCTGGAAGCTAAATCGGTATGTCACAAACGACGAAAAATGGAATTGGACAAGTGCCAGGTGATCAAGAAACAGGTTTCAGACTTGCTTTAAGTAGGATTTATATGAGAAATTAAATACATGACTTGGCTGGTGATGTGGTCCTGGTATAAAATTAAATACAAATGGAGGATTTGTAGACTATATGGACTTAAAAGTCCAAAGGATTCCTATCCTCTGCATAACATTAATCAATTGACAATGTCAGGATTCCGATTACTTTCATTTAAGGATGCTATTCGGATTACAACAAGATTCCTATGTATCCAAATGATGAAGAGATGGCAGCTTATATGATGAAAAGGCCAATCATTGTTATAAACTAATGTCATTCAGGCTGAAGAACATGAGTGCCACGTACCAATGCATGAAGCATGATGAATGTAATTTTTGAGAAGCAAATTGGTGGGAACTTAGAGGTGTATGTCAATGACATGATCATGAAAAACAAGCAGCGCGAGCAAATTTTGACAGATTTATGAGAAGTATTCGCATAGCTTAGGAAATGTATTGAGGCTCAATCTCGCAAAGTATACTTTTGGAGTACAAGCTAAAAAGTTCCCCAATACTCACCAAGCTTGAAAAGGTTAAAAGCTATATTTGTACTAGTTGCAAACTAAGCTATAAGCATGATTCTCATTCGAAGAGTGGAAGATAGCCAAAAACCTATTTTCTTTGTCAGTAATACTTTATAGGGATTTGAGTTACAATACCCTAAAGTCAACAAAGTGGTCTTTGCTTTAATCACAACAATAAGAAAGTTAGGACAATATCTTCAATCCTATCAGATTATTGTTAGGACTAACCAATCAATCTAACAAATTTTGCATGGACAAGACCTCATTGGAAGAATGGTTGCATTGCCAATCAAATAGTTAGAACACAAAGTTATTTACAAACCTTGACAAGCCATGAAAGCACAAGGACAGCCAAATTTGCTGCAAAATTTACACCTGAGAACATCGACAAGAAGTTGATTTGGACCTTTTACATGGATGGATTGTATCACGACAAGAGTAGTAGAGCAAGAATACTTTCGAAATCATCAGATGACTTGGTGGTGGAGTAGACTCTCACTTTTACGTTTCCTACTTGAAATAACTAAGCCAAATATCAAATCTGCATCGCTAGAATGATCAAGGAGTGTAGTATCGTATGTAAATGGCATGGAGGCTGGAGATACTGAACTATCTGCACAGTAAGTAGAAAGGACTAGAGCTTCACAGAGGGGTACCAGGTCAAGGAGTCATTGCAAAAACATCTGACAAAAGTGAAAGCTATGGAAAACAGGTTTAAGGTAGTCGAGTTTTGCCATATTCCAAGAGAAAGGAATGCCAGGGTGGACCTTCCAAGTTATCTATTAAGCAAACAAGGGAAATAATAGATCTGTTATATAGTAGACACAAAAAGAATCTAATTACGTCATGATGGTAGTAAGTGGATTAGTTGGTCACTAGAAGAGAGTTTGAATAGTGACAAGGGATTGCACAAAACATGCTTGTTTCTGATTTTTGTTTCTCAAGCTTTTTTACATGGAAATCATAAAAATATTATGGAGCAAGGCTTTTCATTCTTAAGTACTTGGATAAAATGTTAAATCAAAGTAAAACTTATAAGTAAACTTAAATATTACTGCTTCATAAGTTACTCTTAAAATATCATATTTTGTTGTATAACAGAATTTGATTTTCACTTTTCTCTTAAAATTTGTTCCGTACAAACCTTTTAATAAAATATCAAAGTATATCTTTTGTAAATAAGATTTTCCAAAAAAAAAAAATTAAGCATGCAACAACTGAAACTAATTAGAAGCAATAATAAATGATACATCACACAAAGGATTTATACTGATTTACCCTAACCGAGCTATGTAGAGTACCTACACCTATAGGATTTCTCCACTAATACCAAGCAATCGACCAAGCTATTATTTCTCTCCTAAAGCTTTCATAGGCTCCTACAACCTCAGTATTCTAACCACTCATTATTCTTTACTTGCCTCTACAGGTAACACCAACCAATATTCTATGCCTCCGCAAGTTTCAGTTAGTATTCTCTAAGCCTTTGCATGCTCACTTCAACATTCATTAAGTATTCTTTTGAAAAGCGTCTTCAGGCTACCCGAGCATTCTTTCAAAAAGCCTCTCCAAGCTCTACACCTTTTGTAACAACTACTACTAGACGCACACAAGACCTGTTTTGTTCACTATAACATAGGGGATTGTTGCTACACCTTTTGGGATACCTTCTACTAAGGCTCCTCGTATGAAGGTACTTACATACACTTCTACGTATATGACTTTTTTTTTTTTATCTTACCCTCTCTTTTTGGCATTCTTTTATTGCAAATTTCTCCTTTGAATTTTATCATTATATAGAGTTCTGGAGCTAGTCATTTTATGGCTATTAGAGGTTGAATTCAAACTACAAATTGTTGCATGGGTTATCTAAGTTCCTAATGTTGGTGCTTCATGGTCTATAATTAAAATTTATAAAGAGAAACCATAAGCAAAAAGAACCTATCTCATGGACCATGCATTACACATGAATCACTAAGGACTTAAATGTTATCTTTGTAGCACACTTTCAAACCACATGTTTCTTCTCATCAAGCGTCGAAGAGTATGACGCCTCTACTCAATCCATATTGTTAGAACCAAAGAAATTGGATGATACCCCCTAAAATATCTATGGTTTTGTAACATAAGTATTAAATTTCTTATAGACTAATGGATTTCACTAAATTTTCCAGGAAACCAACCATCCAAACCAAAGTTGGTAATGAAATTTGAACTTTATGCCTTCATATGATAACATCTCTAAGCATCCAAAGCATTGGAACTTGTTCTATCAGAGAACAAACCAGCATTCAAAGTGTTTTATATAAACAAGCATCCAAAACTTTGTGAAAATTAGCAACATATATGTTGTGTCTCTTTGAATGTCCAAAATTAGCTAATTGATAGAGCGTTTTTAGTATAGTATTTGTCTATTCTTATTAGCTTGTTTTACTTCTGTTGGATTCTTATTTTCTCATTTTAACTCAGTTTTGGTCTTAGGCAAATAATTGGGCTCAATTGATAATTGTTGCTTATTTTCAGATTTTTTGCTTACTTAACCTATCTTCCTTCTGCAGGATCTAAATGGAGCATATGAGTATTCCCTGGAAAGCTAAGGAAAAGAGTTACAATTTTGTCGAAGATAAGCGTGGACCAATTCTGCCGTTTTGAGGGTCAAATTAGGCTTGGAAGTCATAACCTCTGCACTTGAGTTTTAGGCTGAGTTTGGATTTTGATTGATGTAATTAGCATAATTAGTTAGTTTAGATGACCTAATAAGAGCTCATCCCTTAATTTTGTGCAATAACTATATGTTAGTGTCGCTAGGAGTTATTTGGGGACACACATAGACACATAGATACAAAAACAAAATTTCTAGCTTCTTGTGCAAGTTTTAAAAATTAAAATATTTTCTCTTTTTTTTTCCTCACAACTGTTCTTCATTGTGCTTCACTGTTATTTATTTTTCTTCTTCCTTTCATCTCTATTCTTCTATTTTTCTCACACAAATTTTGTGGCTCTTCCACTGATGATGATCATGGAAGGCTAAACAATCAATCAATCCAAGGATGCAGTCCAAGCCAGGAGAATTTGAGTTCTTGTTTGGTATTCTAATTTTTGTGTGAATGTTCATCTTCTTCAATCCTCTTTACAATTTTCATGATTATGAATATGTTTAGGATTGAAAACAAATTAGGGTATAGATGTAACACCCCGTAGGCCTCCGACGTGTTATCATTAATAATATCAGATTTGCGTATAAAATATCAAATATACAGTTCAGCGGAAACATAGGATCGTTTTCTTGATACATTATGTAAGGAATCACACAACAGAACCATGAAATCACGCCGTGCTGATCCAGTTTATCAAAACAACATAAATAAGACAAATAACAGAGC
>PYAF01005550.1:24499-47162 GCA_007407185.1 Glycine tomentella
ATCGATTACATCACGGATTAATTGATTATATGGCTTGTGTTTACAACAAGAAAAGCTTTAATGTACATATTAATCGATTACACATTTTCTGTAATCGATTACATAGTGTAAATCAAGTATAATACATTTATGCTTTAATCAATTACCATTTATTGTAATCGATTACACAAACTATCTTGAAAATCTTGTTTTCACTAAATTAATCAATTATCATTGTTTGTAATCAATTATATAGGCTATTTTGAGAAAACCTGCTTTGCTGCCTTAATCGATTACCATTAGTCGTAATCGATTACACAGGCTATTTCTGAAATGATACTTTTCCGACTTAATCAATTACAACTCAGTTTAATCGATTATATTGTTCGTTGTGAAACCCAGAAAGCTATCTTAAACACTTTAATCGATTTAAAGGTAATTTAATCGATTACATAGTTCGTTTTATTCGATTGTTGGGCGCGTTTAATCAATTACTTGTTGTTACAAAGTTCTGTTATAAATAGAAGGAAGGCTTGGCTTGATTTGGAACTTGAACACTTCGTATTTTCTGAGCATACACAAGCCTTCTAAGAGTTTGAAAGTGAATTTCTGGGTTTACTAAATTCTTGTCCCACTGTTTAATCATCATGAGCTATTGAATGATTTTTGGACAAGAAACTTCAAGAGTTTAAAGGAGAGCATGTCCTAAAAGTTTGTTTCTGCATTCAACCTTGGTTGGTAATTCATTTACATTTATTTTCAATGGATCATCAGGTTGTGATGGACTCCTGAACTGAATCAAGTCCTGTTTGCCCCGATCTTCCTTGCAATGGAATCAATTCTCCAATTGATAGAAAAACAGAATATGAATGCTCTGTTTGATGACAGCTTTTTAGGTTTTTGTAATGTAAGAATTGGAAAAATGAAGAAGAATAGAGGTGGATTTGGATTAACACCATGGAATTGGAATTCCAATAAGTCTTGCAAGAATCACCACAATAGCTCAGAAGCCATTGATAAGAAACAAGAAGTTCTTCACTAAGAACAAGGGAGAATAACTCTCAACCACTTACACATAAAGTGCAATCTAATTTCATTTAATCAAAAGTCCTTACAATCTGTTGTGATGTGGTTTATATAGACCATGAATCTACAAGCTAAATGAAATGTGAATGCGTCCTAAATGAAACCCAAACATAGCTTCCAAGACAAGCTTTCTAAAACAGCTTTTAAATCTAAAAATAGCGCCTTTGCAGCAGAAATGACAAAATTGATTATTTCGTAATGGTAATCAGTTATTTTGAATCAAATAATCGATTACTAGATCTTGGTAATCGATTATTTGTTCATATTAGGCCTGGAAGCTGATTCATGAACAAAGTAATCGATTATTTCACCAAATAATCGATTATCACAGGGACTCTCATTTCCATGTAATCAATTACAAGACAGAATAATCGATTACAACAGAGATTCCTACTTCCATGTAATCGATTACAAGATGGGATAATCGATTACGACAAAGCTATTTCAAATCTAACATTTATACAAGTGTATTTAATCGATTACAGGCTACTTGTAATCGATTACAACAGATAAGCTCAACATTTTGTAGCCTTCTTAATGGTTCTCCAAGAGATATAAACTAGATTGTATATGATCTTGGAGTGTTTGAGCCCTAGCCCTTGTCATTGTCCCTTTAATCCCCAAAGGAAGTGTCTCAATGTGTAATTCAAAGTCTTCCTTCACTTGCCTTGGTTTTAGGATTGTATTAGGTTGCTTCTTTCCTTAATCTCTAAGTGTAATTTTGATTTTACAATTTCTGTTGTTTGATACTATTGTAAGTGGATTCTTGAAGCTTTGGCTAGAGTAGTGTTCTCTAGAAAAGAATAGAGTAGTGTTCTCTGGTTCTTGTTCCTTAGAAGTCTAATAGGGTTTTAGATTTCTATTCTTTATCTAGTGTTGATAAAGAGAGGTTGTTGTAAAGCTTGTAAGAACATAAATTTATAATAGTGGAACTTTAATCTAGTGTTGATTAGAAGAAAATGGATGTAGCTTCTGCTGTGAAGTGAACCAGTATAAATTGCTTGTGTTGGTTTTCTTTATCTCTATCTTTACAAGTCATCTTGTTCATTTGATCTTGTTTTCATTATCATTACCTAACAAGTTCTGTTTTGAGCTATTAGTTTCTTGAACTGAGTTAGTTGATTGAATAAGAGCATTCTTGGTTTTAAAAGTGATAAAGATCCTTCTCATTGAATAAGAGCATTCTTGATGTGTCTTCTATGTAAGACCTTGTTGTTGTTGGATTCAGGGGGAGCTACTTAAAGAATGCAAAAGAATTGATTCAAGCTTTGGTTTTGAACTTTCAACATGCAATGGATGCCTTGAAGTTTAATTAGTGTGAAATGTGTAAGAGAAAAGCAATTCTGGTGATCCATGTGCATTGCATTCATATTAATCTATAATTTAATTAATTGAACTCATAAAAATCAAAAGGCTTTAGTTATTTGACTAAGTTTTTTAATTTGATTCAAAGGTTTTTGGAAAAATGCATTTTATACTGAAGTAATTGATTACCACAAGTTTTTAATCGAGTATTTTGTTCTTAGTCTATTCTGAAAAAGCTTTCAAGAATAATGTAATCGATTGCCTATCGGAATAATCGATTATTTGACCTTTCTTTTTATATAAACTGCCTTGTTGAACTCTTTAATCGATTATTATTGGGTAGTAATCGATTACATGGTTATATATGATTTTAAGTTGTTCTGGGATAATCGATTACCAAGGTATTGTAATTGATTACACAGGCTTATATGAAAAAGTCATATTCCTGCTTTAATCGATTACCATTTCTAGTAATCGATTACACTATGTGTCTGAATATTGTAAGATTGTATTAGATAATTGATTAACACATTTCATAATCGATTACACAGTGTATTTTGGAATGGTATAGCTCCTGCCTTAATTGATTACCAAAGATCGTAATCGATTACATAGTGCATTTTGATATTTTGAAGATTCCTGTCTTAATCGATTATAGGATGGAATAATCGATTATTTTGCTCGTCGCTTATGGCCAGAAACTATGTTAAACATTTTAATCGATTACATAGTTTATTTAATCGATTACATGAGCGTTTTAATCGATTATTAGGCACGTTTAATCGACTACAAGCGATTACAAAAAGCTGTTATAAATAGGTCTGTGGCTCAGCTGCTTTTCTAACTTTTTGGTGTAACACCCTGACAATTCAAAAACTATGGTCAAAATATTATATGAATTATTCTTGCATAACTACTAATGTGAGTATTATTAGATTATGAGAAATTTGGTTGGTCTATATTTGAATTAATTGGGTGAAATATCAATTAGAGACATTAAGGAAATGTTTGAAGAGAAATGACCATGTTACCCTTTCCTTAAATCAGAAATTACAGAAATACCCTTAAGGTAAAAATGACAATGATGTCCCTAGATATTTTGAAAATTACAAAAATGCCCTAGATATTTTAGTGAGATATTTTAAGATGGAAATTATATAAATGCCCTTGGATATTTTGGAAATGACAAGAATACCCTTAGATATTTTTGGCTAGATATTTTATGGTAGAAATGACAATTATGTCCCTAGGATGAATGATGAATTTACCATAATGCCCTTCGGGCCAAAAATGGCCAGATATCGTTAGAGATTTTGTGAGAACCTGATGAAATTACAGAATACTCTTGACTGGCAGAATATCAAAATAGTTTGTGACAAGAAATTCTAGAATAGAATTTCTATGAATTTTATAAGGTGACAACTTTGAAACATTAGTCAAAAGAATTCAAGCATTGGAAAAATATGAAAAAATAATAAATAGAATTTATAGAATTTTCTCTAAATTGTGGGGTAACCAGATTTATTTAATAAAATGGTTTAGTAATTTTGATGATAAAAAATAGTATAGACCAACAGAATTAAGATAAAAGCAGTCTCGTATGCAAGGTTTGTGTAGCACTTTGTGTTGACTGCTTGTGAGCTATCTATATTGTAATTGAAGTCAGTTTCTGGAAACCTATAAAGTTCTATTATTCAATATTATCTTTAGGTAGAAGAGTTCAAATTAAACTTGACTTCTTATTAGAAAATAGCATCTGTAAAGCCACAAGGAAATTGGATTTTTTTTCATTATCAAAAATGACATATATACACAAAATAACATGAAACAAAGCAAGATTACTCTTCCTTCCCTTGAATTTCACGTGAAAATGCAGAAGGTGGCAGAAGTTTCAAGATGTGCCAAGTATTAGGACACTTGTAAAGACAAGCTTTATGATGAAGACAAGTGTTAAGACACTTGTAAGGCACATGATGAACTTAGAAGATTTCTCTCCCTTTTTCCTCTAGCATTCACGTGAAGAAGCAAGAAGCATGGAGAAGCTTCATGATATGCCAAGCAAGTGGACACTTGGAATGAAGAAAAGAATGAAGCTTTAAGATTAGGACAAGTGGTAGGACACTTGTAAAAAATCAAGACAAGTGTAGGGACACTTGTAAAGGAATCATCATGACTTAGAGATTTTTGTAAATATTCAATTATTTTCCACCTACTATATAAAGGGAGGAGGAGGAACCTAAGTGCAAGCCAATTTCAAGACCACCCATTTCTACAACCTCACGTGAAACTCTCTCCTCACACCACCTTCATTTCATTTCATCCTTCCCTTATTATAGCCTAAATCAAGTGAGAAGAAGACTCCACTTCTCCTTGAAGATCACGTGTAGAAGAGGCTAGCATCTTCAGGGAAAGTTTGTCAAGTCTTGGAGGAAGAGAAAGATAAAATTATCAAGAGGTTACAAGGTATGTATAGGGGAGTTTATGCTAAATATAGTTTAAGTGTTACTTTGTTTAAGTATGTATGGGGAAGCTTTATGATAAAGATAGTTTAATTGTTGTTTTGTTTGAATAAGTGTTTGAATGTTCATATCTTGTTGAATGTTTCCATGAAGTTCATATGTTGCTAAAAGTTTCTAAAGAATTTCTTTAAGTTCCATGTATTGCTGAGTGTTTCTATAAATCTCCATGAAGTTCATGTGTTGTTGAGTATTCCTATAAATCTCTGTACATGAATAATATGCTGAGATTCTGTACATGAATATAAAATTGAGTTCTATACTTTCTGTTGAATTTCTGATTAAAGTATGTGAGATAGAATATGAAGACTGATGCTTAAAATAAATATGAGATGATAAAGAAATACATGAAAGTGAATCAGTCTTATATGTCTCATATGCATATGCCCGGCGGGGGTTAGTCCACATTATTACCTTGAGAGGAGGTGTGTCAGATAGTTATAGAGTACGAGCGTTCAGACAATGAGGAGTCTGAGCTGGGGGTGTTTCGGCAATGGGAAACTCACGCCACCCATGATGATCACATGTAGTGTGGGTGACCTTCCTGTGCACCACTGTGACACCTTGAATGATCGTGCAAGTTCTGGACCAGTGGACTGGGGCTATCTTGACTATTAGTACCAATTATTGAAATAGTTTAAAAGAATCATGCATCATGATAAGAGCCTAAGAGAATCATGCATCTTTGAGGATGTTGTTATGAAAATCTGCCTATTGAATATATATACTGTTGCTTAAATTATGTTTATCATAAACTTACCCTATGCTTTGTGTCTGTGGTTGACATCTGCCATGACCTCGATTTTATTCGGGCGAGCAGATGAACAGCAAAGAGAGACTATTAGCTGTATACAAGAAGAGGATTTTGTTTGAAGATGTGTTAATTGAAGATGATATGTTTGAAGATGTATTCTTTTGTGATAGAAGGTTTTAGTTTTTTGTACTGTGTAATAAAATTGATACCAATATGTATTTTATTGTACATCAGATTTATAAAAAATCAATCAGTGAGGAAAAATCTTTTGTAATCTTGTTATATGTTACTTCATAATTATAAATATTACTCAATAATGAAATATTGTGGTTTAGTATTTTTAAGCAAATCGAAAAGAATTTTTTATTAAAAATCAATAATAATATGATCGTAAGTTGAGATGTTACAATAGTGGTATCAGAGCTGGTTGAACCCTTCGGCTAGTGAGTTGTGAGTCTGCTGTGTTTCTCTGTGCATTAGGTAGTTGCTTTTTGTATGTTTGAGGTTTGGAGTAATCGACTGCCTGCTAATTGTTGGGATTGTTAATATTGGATTGATTTATATGCTTAGGTGGACAGATTTATGGTTATTATTTAGGCTTAAAATTCATGTCATTTGATGGTTATTTTGAGATAAGAAAACGTTGATTTTAACCATAAGATAGGTGATGATCTATAAGTTGGAATATTAGTGATGTTGGAGTTACATTTGATGATCTTTGGAGAGTGGTTTTGATGATATTTGGGAGGTTTTGTCATATTTTATGGACTATTTTTGCATTAATTTTAGAAATAGAGGATGAATGATATGCAGATAAATGGTTCAAATACTAGAGGAATTCAATTTTGAAGATTAAGTAATTAGGTGGTAGTTGAAAGGAAAATTAAGATACATGCTAGGTTTAAATCTTTTCTTGTGAAAGTTTAAAGGGATTGGAAATTATTTGAAAGATAAATTGTGGATTATTAATATGATTTTATGTTGCTTAAGGATATTCTATGGTCATGTCTAAGTTGGTAATGATCTTACTTAAATAAGGTATGGTGGTTTAACCTTACTTGTGGTACGTATGATGTTATGATAAAAATATTTTTTCATAAGGTGATCAGTATTTTGCTTATGGATTGTGGAGATTTGAGGATGCAGTCATAATATGTTTGTATTCTTGATGTCTGTTATACCATAAATTTCAATGCATATTCATAAGTTAGCAGACTAGTAACCTGGGTAATTTGTGAATGGCAAAGAAGCATTATGGCAAGCAGCCAGAAATACAAATAAATGAATGATAGGTGATTTTCTAGGTATCAGCTCTCTATAGTGATTAAGTGGGTGTAGAATTATATTGTGTGTAGGGTGTATTTTTTCACTTGGTGTGTGTAAGGAGTGATGACTAGTAAGAATAATTGTACAATAGCTGATGTTTTCCAAGATTTGAGGGTGAAAATCAAGTTGTGACTTAGGGAACCTTTAAGAGATCATTTTTAGAGAAATATTTTCTTGAGGATGTTAGAAACAAGAAAGTGATGGAACTCGTAGAGCTTAAGCAAAGGATTATGATTATGATTGAGTATGTAGTTAAGATTGAATAATTGATTGAGGTACTCTCCCCCATTTACCAAGGAGAATATGGTATTTGGTTACTTGTGCTATTCAACTGCGGTGTGACCTATTCGTTTATATTATATTTGTGAGTAAAGAAACTTAAACTTTTTGTGTCTTCTTTGAATGATGAGCTTGTGTTGAGACCCCAACTGGTGGGTATGTTTTGATTTCTGATGTGTGTTTGAATTATTTTGTGGAGATTTCTGATAGAAAAATTTTGTGTTGATTTGATCTGTTTGCCTCTTAGCCAAATTGATGTTATTCTAGGTATAGACTGGTTATCTTCCAACCATGTTCTGTTGAATTGTTTTAAACGTTGGTGTTTGGTAATCACGAGATAAGTGATAATGAGATATTTATCTCTGTTAACCAAAATTTTATTATCCTTGAGGGAAAATGTTCAAGTGTACATGATTTTGTCTAACTTGGAAGTAGAGACCAAGGTTTCTCTAGGTGACCTCTTTGTTGTTGGAGAATTTCCAAAAGTGTTTCCTAAGGATATATTTGGTTTACCGCTTGAAAGAGATAGAGTTTTCTATAGATTTGATATATGGTGTTAGACCCATGTCCATAGCCTTTATAGGATGTCTCCTATAGAGTTAGTTGAGCTTAAGAAACAATTAAGAAAGTTGTTGGATAAGTAGTTTGTGAGATCTAATGTGTTTCCATGGAGAGCACCAGTGTTGCTAATAAAGACAAAGATGGGACGATGAGGTTGTGTGTAGACTATCATTAGTTGGATAAGGTGACGATTAAAAATAAGTATCTTTTTCCTAGAATAGATGACCTTATGGATCAAATTATAGGAGCATGTGTGTTTAGCAAGATAAACCTTAGGTCAGGTTACCATCAAGATCCATGTGAAGATTGAGAATAATTTAAAGACTGTCTTTAGGACCCGTTATGGTCACTATGAGTGTTTAGTTATGCCCTTCGATGTGACTAAAGGAGCTGGTGTGTTTATGGATTATATGAATAGGATCTTTCACCCCTATCTTGATAGTTTTGTAAAAGTATTCATAGATGATATTTTTGTATATTCTAAAACTAGAAAGGAGAATGAGAAGCATTTGAGGATTGTGCTACAGTCCCTTAAGTATCGACAACTTTATGCTAAGTTGTCCAAGTGTAAGTTTTGGGTTAGAGAAATTGAGTTTCTTAGGACATGTGATATTCCAAGGCAGTATAGCTGTAGATCTTTCTAAAGTAAAAGTTGATCTAAAGTGGGAAAGTCCTAAGTCTGTGTTTAAGATTAGAAATTTTTTGGGTTTAGCATGATATTAACAGAGAATTATAAAAGGTTTCTCCGAAGGGTCAAGTCTTTGTATGAGACACAGTGTGCGGAAAGTTTTCAAACTCTCAAGAATAAGTTGACTACAACACCTGTGTTAGTCTTACCAGATTTAGAAAAACCTTTTGTGGTATATTGTGATGCATCCAAAATGGGTTTAGAAGGAGTTTTGATGCAGGATGAAAAGGTAGTAGCCCATGCATCTAGGCAATTAAAAACACATGAGAGAAACTAACTTACTCATGATTTAGAGTTAGCAGCTATGGTGTTTACGCTGAAAATTTGAAGACACTATCTATATGGCTCTCATTTTGAGGTTTTTAGTTATCATAAGAAGTATTTTGTTTAGTCAAAAGGAATTAAATTTGAGGCAACGGAGATGGATGGAATTTTTGAAAGATTATGATTTTGAACTTAGTTACCATCCTGGAAAAGCCAATGTGGTGGCAGATGCTTTAAGTAAAAAATCTTTGATGATATCTGCACTGATGATTAGGGAAATGGATTTGTTATAACAGTTTAGGAATCTTAGTTTAATGTATAAAACTAAGCCTGTGAGTGTGAAGTTAGGAGCTTTGCAAGTTTCTAATGAATTTTAGAAGGAAAGAAGAAGTAAGCAAAGATCTGATCTTTTCTTAAGAACCTTATTAGAAAATATATCCAATGGAGGGAATAGTAAATTTAAGTTAAGAATAAATGGTATATTGAGATTAAGGAAGAATTTGTGTGCCTAATGAACCTGAACTTAAGGAAATAATTTTGGAGGAAGGACATAAGAGTAAGTTGAGTATCCATCCAAGAGCCACTAAAATCTGTCAAAATCTAAACAAAAAATTGTTCTGGTGGTCAATGATGAAGAAGGAAATAAGTGAGTGTGTATATTCTTGTTTAGTTTTCCATAAATCTAAGATAGAACATCAGAAACCCTTTGGTATGCTACAATCTTTAGATATACCTCAGTAGAAGTGGGGTAGCATATCCATGGATTTTATTACAGCTTTACCAAGAGTTCTAAAGGTTTTGATTCCATATAAGTTATGGTAGATCGGTTAACTAAGTTTGTTCATTTCATTCATCAAGTATTCTTTAGAAAATTGACAAGTTGGTACATAAGTGACATTGCAAGATTGCATGAAGATTCCTTCTAGTATTGTATCTGATAAGGATCCTAGAATTATATTCAGATTTTGGAAAAATAAATTCCTTTAGTAAATGGTGATGTTACTTAGGAACTGGAAAATGAGAAGTGAAAGAAGTTATTCGATACTTTTTGAATCAGGCAAATTTCAAGGACAAAATTTTTTGAAGGAGGAGAGAATTGTAATACCCTAAAAATTCAAAAACTATGGTCAAAATATTATATAAATTATTCTTGCATAGCTATTAATGTGAGTATTAGATTATGAGAAATTTGGCTGGTCTATATTTGAATTAATTGGGTGAAATATCAATTAGAGACATTAAGGAAATGTTTGAAGAGAAATGACCATGTTACCCTTTCCTTAAATCAGAAATTACAGAAATGCCCTTAAGGTAAAAATGACAATAATGTCCCTAGATATTTTTAAAAATTACAAAAATGCCCTAGATATTTTAGTGAGATATTTTAAGATGAAAATTATATAAATGCCCTTGGATATTTTGGAAATGACAAGAATACCCTTAGATATTTTTTGGCTAGATATTTTATGGTAGAAATGACAATTATGCCCCTAGGATGAATGATGAATTTACCATAATGCCCTTCAGGCCAGAAATGACCAGATATCCTTAGAGATTTTGTGAGAACATAATGAAATTACAAAATACTCTTGACTGGCAGAATATCAAAATAGTTTGTGACAAGAAATTCTAGAATAGAATTTCTATGAATGTTATAAGATGACAACTTTGAAACATTAGTCAAAAGAATTCAAGCATTGGAAAAATATGGAAAAATAATAAATAGAATTTATAGAATTTTCTCTAAATTGTGGGGTTAACCAGATTTATTTAATAAAATGGTTTAGTAATTTTGATGATCAAAAATAGTATAGACCAATCAGAATTAAGATAAAAGCAGTCTCGTATGCAAGGTTTGTGTAGCACTCTGTGTAGACTGCTTGTGAGCTATCTATACTGTAATTGAAGTCAGTTTCTTGAAATCTCTAAAGTTCTATTATTCAATATTATCTTTAGGTAGAAGAGTTCAAATTAAACTTGACTTTTTATTAGAAAATAGCATGTGTAAAGCCACAAGGAAATTGGATTTTTTTTTCATTATCAAAAATGACATATATACACAAAATAACATGAAACAAAGCAAGATTACTCTTCCTTCCCTAGAAGTTCACATGAAAATGGAGAAGGTGGGAGAAGTTTCAAGACGTGCCAAGTATTAGGACACTTGTAAAGACAAGCTTTATGATGAAGACAAGTGTTAAGACACTTGTAAGGCACATGATGAACTTAAAAGATTTGTCTCCCTTTTTCCTCTAGCATTCACGTTAAGAAGCAAGAAGCATGGAGAAGCTTCATGATATGCCAAGCAAGTGGACACTTAGAAGGAAGAAAAGAAGGAAGCTTTAAGATTAGGACAAGTGGTGGAACACTTGTAAAAAATCAAGACAAGTGTAGGGACACTTGTAAAGGAATCATCATGACTTAGAGATTTTTGTAAATATTCAATTATTTTCCACCTACTATATAAAGGGAAGAGGAGGAACCTAAGTGCAAGCCAATTCAAGACCACCCCTTTCTATAACCTCACGTGAAACTCTCTCCTCACACCACCTTCATTTCATTTCATCCTTCCCTTATTAAAGCCTAAATAAGGTGAGAAGAAGACTCCAGTTCTCCTTGAAGATCACGTGTAGAAAAGGCTAGCATCTTTAGGGAAAGTTTGTCAAGTCTTGGAGGAAGAGAAAGATAAAATTATGAAGAGGTTACAAGGTATGTATAGGGGAGTTTATGCTAAATATAGTTTAAGTGTCACTTTGTTTAAGTATGTATGGGGAAGCTTTATGATAAAGATAGTTTAAGTGTTGTTTTGTTTGAATAAGTGTTTGAATGTTCATATGTTGTTGAGTGTTTCCATGAAGTTCATATGTTGCTAAAAGTTTCTAAAGAATTTCTCTAAGTTCCATGTATTGCTGAGTGTTTCTATAAATCTCCATGAAGTTCATATGTTGTTGAGTATTCTTATAAATCTCTGTACATGAATAATATGCTGAGATTCTATACATGAATATAAAATTGAGTTCTATACTTTCTGTTGAATTTCTGAGTAAAGTATGTGAGATAGAATATGAAGACTGATGCTTAAAATAAATATGAGATGATAAAGAAATACATGAAAGTGAATCAGTCTTATTTGTCTCATATGCATATGCCCAGCGGGGGTTAGTCCACGTTATTGCCTCCAGAGGAGGTGTGTCAGATAGTTATAGGAACTGAGTACGAGCGTTCAAACAATGAGGAGTCTAAGCTGGGGGGGTGTTTCGGTAATGGGAAACTCATGCGACCCATGATGATCACATGTAGTGTGGGTAACCTTCCTGTGCACCACTGTGACACCTTGACTGATCGTGCAAGTTCTGGACCATTGGACTGGGGCTATCTTGACTATTGATACCAATTATTGAAAAAGTTTAAGAGAATCATGCATCATGATAGGAGTCTAAGAGAATCATGCATCTTTGAGGATATTATTATGAAAATCTGCCTATTGAATATATATACTGTTGCTTAAATTATGTTTATCATAAACTTATCCTGTACTTTGTGTCTGTGGTTGACACCTGCCATGACCTCGATTTTATTCGGGCGAGCAGATGAACAGCAAAGAGAGACTATTAGCTGTATACAAGAAGAGGATTTTGTTTGAAGGTGTGTTAATTGAAGATGATATGTTTGAAGATGTATTCTTTTGTGATAGAAGGTTTTAGTTATTTGTACTGTGTAATAAAATTGGTATCAGTATGTATTTTATTGTACATCAGATTTATAAAAATCAATCAGTGACAAAAAATCTTTTGTAATCTTATTATATGTTACTTCATAATTATGAATATTACTCAGTAATGAAAAATTGTGGTTTAGTATTTTTAAGCAAATCAAAAAGAATTTTTCATTAAAAATCAATAATAACAAGATCGTAAGTTGAGGTGTTACATTTGGAACATTACCCATACGTATTTTCTGAGCTAAAACAATCTTGTGAGCATTCTTAAGTGTTTTCTAAGGGATAAATTCTTTCTTAATCCATTGTGCTTTAATCATGAGTGTTTGAGTCATTCTTGGAGCTTGATACCTTTTCAAGATTAAGGAAAGTTGTGCTTATTGATTTGTAATCATTCAACCTGAGCTTGCATTGCACCATTGGATCATCAGGTTGTTTCACTCCTTAATCTGGTTGTAATTTTCATTTTGTATTTTCTTTGTTATTTAGCTATTGTAATTGGGTTCTTGCTTGTAACTAGAGAAAAGGTTCTCTAGGTGGAAGAACTGAGTAGTGTTCTCAGGTTCTTGTCTCTTAGAATCTAATAGGGTTTTAGATTTCTGTACTTTATCTAGGGTTGATAAAGGGAGACATTGTTATTGATTGTAAGAACAAAAAATTGTAATAGTAGAACTCTAACCTAGAGTTAGTTGGAAGAAAACTGGATGTAGGAGTGTTGAAGTGAATCAGTATAAATCTGATTGTGTCTTGCTTCTCTATCCCTTAACTCATTATATTCATTGTGTTCTTGATTAAATTGCTTAACCAACTATGTCAGTTTTGATTCATTGAATTCCTTGGGGCTGAGCTACTTGATTGAATAAATTTTCTTGGTTTTGAAAAGTGATAAAGATCCTAGGAACTTTGATTTTGATTAAAGAATTTTTAAAATACCAAGGTTTAACCAATTCACCCCCCCCCCCTTTTGGTTAAGTGTGAGATATTCATATTCCTTACAATTGGCATCAAGAGCTGGTTCTTGAAAATTACTCAAGATCACTATTTTTTTTCAAAAATGAATACCTCACAAATAACTTTCAAGGAAGGTGCTTCTTTAAACAGACCTCCTTTGTTTGAAGGGGATATTTCAGTTTTTGGAAAAATAGAATGAAGATCTTTATTCAATCTAATGACCCATGTGCTTGGAATGCAATTGAGAAAGGTCCTATGGTGCCCATCAAAACTGTTGGTAATGACATGATTCCCAAAGAATGTGATGAGATGACTGATGTTGAGAAAAGGGTTGTTCAATATGATTTTAAGGCCAAAAATATGATAACCTCTGCACTTTCCTCTGATGAATTCTTTAGAACAGTTAGGTGCACAAGTGCTAAGGAAATGTGGGAGATGTTAGAGATCACTCATGAAGGAACTGAAGAAGTGAGAAGATCAAGGAAGCATTCATTGATTCATGAGTATGAGATGTTCAAGATGAATACAAATGAAAGCATTTCCCAGCTCCAAACAAGATTCACACACATTGTTAATCATCTTTTGGGACTTGGAAAGACTTTTGATGTTGAGGAATTAAACATCAAAATCTTGAAATGCCTTACTAGATCTTGGCAATCAAAACTGTCAACTATCAAGGAATCCAAGGATCTCTCCAAAATGTCCATGGCTGCTCTTCTTGGTAAGCTACTTGAATATGAATTAGAAATGTCTCAATTAATGTTTGTTGAAGATGCAGAAAAGAAAGGAAAAGGAATTGCACTAAGAGTTGCATCAACAAGAGTTGAAAAAGAAGAAAAATCAAGTGATGAGGAAGATGAAGAGAACATGAACTTGATAGTGAAAAAGTTCAGCAAATTCTTGAAGAAGAATAAGGGCAAAAGATTCTCAAGGAACACCAAGAACAACAACAACAACAACAAGATTGATTGCAACTTTACATGCTTTGAATGTGGGAAACCTGGCTACATTAAGACTAAATGCTCAATCTACTTGAAGAAGCAACAAGGAGACAGCAAAGTGAAGAAGGATGGAAAAGCTAGAATAGCCTATATAGCTTGGGAGGACAATGATTCAACAACCTCTAAATCTTCCACTGAAATTGAGGAAGCAAACATGTGCTTTACCTCCATTGTCAATGAAGATAATGATGATCTTTTAGATGAAGAAAATGAGGTAAATTCTGAACTTGATCAAGCTATTCTTGCTTTTCAAAAAATGCACAAAGAGGTTCATAAGCTTGCAAGATCTAACAATAGGCTTAAAGAGAATATCAAAGAACATCTTGCAAAAATTTTAGAATTGCAAATTGAAATTTGCAACTTGAAAGAAGAAAATGAGAAACTTTTTTCAAGTTACAAATCAAATGGTTGTGTATATGCCTCTTCCTCTACAAGTGTTGACAAATATGAAATGCTGCAAAAAAATTTTGATGAGTAAAGAATAAACCAAGAAGAGAAATATATGCATCTCCTTTCTAAGAACAATGACTTGATTGATATCTTACAAAAGCTCAATAAGGGAAAATGTGATTTGAATGAAATGTTGAGTGCTCAAAAACATGCTAGAGATACTTCTGGATTGGGGTATAAAAAGGGTTCTAAAAATGTCCAAAAGACAATATTTGTGCCCCCAACACAGAAGAATAAAAGGAGATCAAGAGTCTATCAAAATGTTTTCTTCAGAAAATCTTATAAAGCTGTTTTTGTAACTATTTATGGAGAGAGGACACACTTCTTATAAATGTTTTGCAAGAAGGTTCTATGTACCAAATGGTGAATGCATTTGGATTGAAAAGAAAAATAAAGCTACTAACCCCTTTGGACCCAACCTCAATTGGGTACCTCCTCCTATGAATTAATTTGAATTTTGTAGGTATGTCTTAGAGCAAGTTCTTCTATATGGTATCTTGATAAAGGCTGCTGAAGACATATGACGGGTGACAAGTCTTTGCTCACAAATCTTGTTCTTAAAGTTGGAGGCTTTGTCACTTGTGGAGATAACAACAAGGGTAAGATAATTGGTGAAGGCAACATTGGAGATAACTTCAATACCAAGATTAGCAATGTTCTCTATATGGATGGTTTGAAGCACAATCTTCTAAGCATAAGCCAACTATGTGACAAAGGTTTTAAGATCTCATTCTATGAGAATTGTTGTATGATATGTAATGGCCAAAATGGTGAACTAGTTTATATAGGCAAAAGGAAAGGTAATAACTATCTACTTTCTATTGACCATGCATTCTTTCACAAAACTTCATGCTTAATGAGTAATTTAGATGAATCTTGGTTGTGGCATAGAAGAGCTAGTCACATCAACATGCACCATATGAACAAGCTTATTAAAAAGGACTTAGTGATTGGTTTGCCAAAACTCAAATTTGACAAGGACAAACTTTGTGATGCATGTCAAAAGGGAAAATAAACTAAAATCTCTTTTCAAAGCAAAAATATTGTTTCCACCTCTAGACCACTTGAATTATTACACATTGATCTGTTTGGTACTTCTAGAACTATGAGTTTGGGTGGCAATTATTATGGACTTGTTATTGTTGATGATTACTCTAGATATACTTGGACTTTGTTTTTGAAATCCAAAAGTGATGTTTTCCAATCTTTTAGAAAATTGGCCAAAGTTGTTCAAAATGAGAAAAGCAACAAAATTATCTCAATAAGAAGTGATCATGGTAGGGAATTCTAAAATGAACATTTTGAAAAGTTTTGTGAAGAAAATGGAATTAACCACAAATTTTTAGCTCTAAGAACATCTCAACAAAATGGTGTTGTGGAGAGGAAAAATAGATCCCTTGAAGAAGGTACAAGAACACTTCTTAATGAGAGAAATTTGTCAAAATATTTTTGGGTTGATGCAGTTAGTACAGTTTGCTATACTTTGAATAGATTTCTCATAAGGTCTATTTTGAAGAAAACCCCTTATGAGTTGTACAAAGGTAGAAAATCAAACATTTCTCACTTGAGAACATTTGGCTGCAAGTGTTTTGTGTTAAATAATGGAAAAGAATCACTTGGAAAGTTTGATGCAAAGGCTGATGAAGCTATATTTCTTGGATATTCATTACAAAGTAAAGCTTATAGAGTTTTCAACAAAAGAACTATGTGCATGGAAGAATCTGTTCATGTAATTTGTGATGAATCTAATCCCTCGAGAGAGGAAAAGAAATATGATTTAGATGTAGGTCCTATGGAAGAAATTTTCCAGCCCATTGAAGAAAAAGGAGAACCAAGTGTTGTAACAAATCCATCAACACCTAATCAAGAGCCAAAAGAATGGAGAACAATAAGAGATCTCTCACTTGACAACATCATAGGTGAAGTGTCAAAGGGAGTATCAACTAGATCATCATTGAGAAATTTATGTTGTGATATGGCTTTTGTATCTCAAATTGAACCTAAGAATATTAACCAAGCCTTACAAGATGAACATTGGATGCATGCTATGCATGATGAACGAAATCAATTTAAGAGAAATGAAGTTTGGGAACTTGTTCCTAGATCATCATCTTTCAAGCCCATTGGTACAAAGTGGGTTTTTAGAAACAAACTTGATGAAAGTGGAATCATAGTAAGAAACAAGGCTAGATTGGTTGCTAAAGGATACAACCAAGAGGAAGGCATTGACTATGAGGAAACTTATGCTCCAGTTGCAAGATCGGAAGCTATTAGGCTATTAATTGCATTTGCATGTTTAATGGATTTTAAACTCTTTCAAATGGATGTTAAAAGTGCCTTTTTAAATGGATATATTGAGGAGGACATTTATGTTGAACAACCTCCTGGATTTACTGATTTCAAATATCAAAACCATGTTTTTAAACTTAAAAAGACCCTCTGTGGTCTAAAACAAGCTCCTAGATCATGGTATTAAAGGTTGAGTAAATTTCTGCTTGATCAATCTTTTATAAGGGGCAATGTTGACAAAACCTTATTCATCAAGAGGCATAATGATGATATTCTATTGGTTCAAGTATATGTTGATGATATTATCTTTGGTTCAACTAATCAATTACTTTGTAAAGAATTTTCTGCAGCTATGCAAAATGAGTTTGAGATGTCTATGATAGGAGAGTTGACATTCTTTCTTGGACTTCAAGTGAAACAAATGAAGAATGACACTTTCCTTAATCAATCAAAATATTGCCTTGAAGTCATCAAAAATTTTGAAATGGAGAAAAGCAAAGATGCTGCAACTCCAATAGCAACATCAACCTACCTTGATCCAGATGAAAAGGGAAAGAAGGTTGATGAATCAAAATTTAGAGGAATGATTGGTTCTTTATTGTATATAATAGCTAGTAGACCCAATATTATGCTTAGTGTTTGCTTGTGTGCAAGATATCAAGCAAATCCAAAAGAGTCACATCTTACAGCAGTCAAAAGAATCCTCAAGTACCTCAAGGCAACCCCAAAAGTTGGGCTATGGTATCCTAAGGGTGCACAAATCAATATTATTGGATATTCTGATTCTGATTTTACAGGATGTAAACTAGATAGGAAAAGCCCAAGTGGCACTTGTCATCTTCTTGGAAGTTCTCTCATATCTTGGCATTGCAAGAAACAATCTTGTGTGGCTTTGTCAACTGCTGAAGCTGAATATATCTCAGCTGGGAGTTGCTGTGTGCAAAGCTTATGGCTGAAACAACAATTGCAAGATTTTGGAGTTGAACTAAAAGAGATACCTCTGCTGTGTGACAATACAAGTGCCATAAACATCTCAAAGAATCCTGTTATGCACTCAAGGACAAAGCACATTGAAATTAGACATCATTTTCTAAGAGACCATGTGCAGAAAGGTAATATCAAGATTGATTTTGTTGATACAAACAACCAATTGGCTGATATATTCACAAAACCTTTGGCTAGAGATAGGTTTTATGCACTTAGAGACATGCTAGGTATTCTTGATGAAACTAATATATGCTAGCTTGTTTATTTCATGTCTCTCCATGCTAAATTGAAATCCCTTGCTATATTCATCACTAAAATTGTTGAAAATCCGAAATGGTCTGCAAAATGCCCTGAAATCTAATAAATTCTCTGTAATAATCGATTACACTATGGGTTAATTGATTAAATTCATTAAAATCCACATTGTTTGTGATATTTGAGCTTCAGTAATTGATTACAGCATTAAAATAATCGATTATTCTTTGTTTTTGAAAAACTTATTCTTACTGGAGTAATCGATTACACGTCGGGATAATCGATTACATTGACTAAAATATGTTTTTTAGTTTCAAAGTTTCACTGGAGTAATCGATTACAGTGAAATTATAATCGATTACATTCTAGTCTTCTATGTGTCATAATTTCAAATGTTCCTGGAATAATCGATTACGAGAAAATGCTAATCGATTACATATGTGTTTAAAATTTTAAACTCTTCTGGAGTAATCGATTACGAGTAGGGATAATCGATTACATAAGCTCTGAAACCTGCCTGATTCACAAAATCTCTGTTATAATCAATTACATGATCATATAATCGATTACACTTCATCTTCAACCTCTGGATGATTGGGAAATAATAGATTACCTTACGGAATAATTGATAACCATGTGTTATTTCAGTGTTCTAAATGTGCAAAATAATCGATTACAATTAGCATTTAATCGATTATTTAGGCAGTTGTTGCGTATTTGACAGTTTTTCTCTGGAATTGTAACTGCCCAACCAAATCAAACTGGAATCTAATGTCACTGTTGTGCCTTAACTTTATTTTTGAAAATTTGGACGTTATGAGCCTCAATTTGGTCTATAAATAGAACCTTGCATCCACGAAAATCTTGCACCTTAAGAAACCCAAGGTCTTAGGAGATTCTTAGAGATGAAGGGTACATACTACCCAGAACTGGTAAAGGTATTCTATACCTATGCCAAGGCTTCTATGAATGGGACCATGAAATCTAAAATGAAGGGTGTCACTATGGAGATTACCCATGATGTAACGACCCACCTCATCGCAACGATATCACTAACTCTTAATCGTGCAACTTCAATTTTTAATTTGATTATGAAATGATGGTAAATTTTTCGCGATAATACAACTATCATACACATATTACAATTACATATTTAAACACATTATACATATATATTAAATTAGTACATGTCATCCATAAATTAGAACTTCCTTTAGCTTTACATGTATATACACCTGAAATTACATATCAACAAAAAGCCAAAGACTAACTAAGAGAGAGTTGATTAACAAAACACAACTCTTTCTCCAAAATGGAATCCAACTTCATAACGTCGGCTTGGCGGCTCCAACAAAAAGAAGATCTCTCTCCAAGGTCACCCACTGCTGCTCATCTGCTCCCACGAACGAAAGTTCGTGATCATCACAAGTACCAACCACACGGCACAACAGATGCAAGGGTGAGTTTATTATATAAAACCAACAAGCATCAGATAATAACAATTGGAAAAGAAACAACATTAACAATCACTATCATTACCACAAGTCCATCAGTCCAATACACACTCGACAAACCCATCATTCCATTACACATTCAACAAAACAATCATCCAATGATTCCACAACTCAAACAGTCATGTTCAGAATGATGTATGCATCTGACTCATCACTTAGCATGCAATGTGGTACAATCCTCATGGAAATAGCCTCTCTGAGGAAACTGATGCAGTAGTTCATCGAGGTCACCCTGTCGTGCATTAGTCGCTCCCCCCATGGTGATCAGCCCTGAGTCACAAGGGAGTTCCAAACAGAGTGATGCCCCTAGTACCCCCGTACTTACTATCATCATTCTATTTCCATTCATGAAATATGAAGTATGAACATGGGCACTATCAATGCAATGACCATGGATAGATAGGGACCGAAATTTTAAGCAATCCCTTTCTCTCTTAGGATGCTTAAAATTCGTAAACCCACCTTCGCAAGGTTATCTAGTCATGCACCCCATGTACATACGAAACATCACAGATACACTAACCATGGATAGCTAGGCACCAGAATTTTAAACAATCCCTTTCTCTCTTGGGATGCTTAAAATTCGTAAAGCCACCCTCGCAAGGTTATCCAACCAGTCAATGCACCCCATGTGGACATATACCGCATACAACCATGGGCACCATCAATGTATGACCTGGCTAGGAACAAATCCTTCCTCGCAAGGGTAACCCGTCATGCACCCCCCATGGGTATCCATGTATATCCACACACAATAACATTGTTCACATCAACATTATCTCTCATTAATGTCATTATCAACTCTATAGGAGACATCCTATAAGGGCTATGGACATGGGTCCAGTGCAAGGTACCAAATTTATAGAAAACTTTATCTCTGTCTCAGGTAGTAAACCAAATATATCCTTAGGAAACACTTCTAGAAATTCTCCAACAACAAGGAGGTCACCTAGAGAAACCTTGGTCTCTACTTCCAGGTTAGACAAAATCATGTACACTTGAGCATTTTCTTTCAAAGATGACAAAATTTGGTTAGTAGAGATAGACATCTCATTATTACTCACTTCAGGATTATCATACACCAAAGTTTTATCAAAACAGTTCAACGAAACATGGTTGGAAGATAACCAGTCCATACATAGAATAACATCAATTTGGCTAAAAGGCAAACAGATCAGATTAACACAAAATTTTCTATCAGAAATCTCCACAAAACAATTCAAACACACATCAGAAATCAAAACATACCTACTAATTGGGGTTTCAACCACAAGCTCATCATTCAAAGAAGACACAAAAAGTTTAAGTTTCTTCACTCACAAATATAATATAAACGAATAGGTCATACTAGAGTTGAATAACACAAGTAACCAAATACCATATTCTCCTTAGTAATGGGGAGAGTACCTCAATCAATTATTCAATCTTAACTATATACTCAACCATAATCATAATCCTTTGCTTAAGCTCTACGAGTTCCATCACTTTCTTGTTTCTAACATCCTCAAGAAAATATTTCTCCAAAAATGACCTCTTAAAGGTTCCCCATGTCACAACTTGATTTTCACCCTCAAATTTTGGAAAATGTCAGCTATTGTACAATCATTCTTACTAGTCATCACTCCTTACACACACACCAAATAATACAATTCTACATCCACTCAATCATCATAGAGAGTTAATACCTAGAAAAATCACCTATCATTCACTTATTTGTATTTTTGGCTGCTTGCCATAATGCTTCTTTACAATTCACAAATTATCCAGGTGGCCAGTCTGGTAACTTGTGAATATGCGTTGAAACTTATGGTATAACAGACATCAAGAATATAAACATATTATGACAGCATCCTTAAATATCCATAATCCATAAGCAAAATACCAATCACGTTATGGAAAAATATTTTTATCATAACATCATACGTATCACAAGTAAGGTTAAATCGCCATACCTTATTTAAGTAAGATTATGACCATAGAATATCCTCAAGCAACATAAAATCATATTAGTAATCTAACTAATAATCCACAATTTATCTTTCAAATAATTTCCAATCCCTTTAAACTTTCACAAGAAAAGATTTAAACTTAGCATGTATCTTAATTTTCCTTTCACCTACCACCTAACTACTTAATCTTCAAAATTGAATTCCTCTAGTATAAAACCATTTATCTGCATATCATTCATCTCTATTTCTAAAATTAATGCAAAAATAGTCCATAAAATATGACAAAACCTCCCAAATATCATCAAAACCACTCTCCAAAGATCATCAAATGTAATTCCAACATCACTAATATTCCAACTTATAGATCATCTCCTATGTTATGGTTAAAATCAACATTTTCTCATCTTAAAATAACCATCAAATGACATGCATTTTAAGCCTAAATTGTAAGGACTGTTATTTTCGACGCTTAAGGGTGCGGGGATTCAGGTCAGAAAACCCTGCTAAGGGTGCGGCGCCGGTGGAGTCAGGATTGGCGTTGGTGGCGCTAAATGTAATAGCTTGACTTCGTAAGTATATGTTAAGCTTAGTAAAGCATGAATCTAAGTTTTATGGTGGTTCTGGCATATGGCGCGACACACTTGGGGTGCGGCGCGACGCGCGCCATATGTGTATATAGGGCAGATGATTCTGCCATGTCACGCGAGTAGCGTGGGAGTCCACGCGAGTCGCGCCACAGCTGCTGGAGGTTGGCGCGAGTCGCGCCATGATGGCGCGAGTAGCGCCATAAG
>PYAF01005550.1:58001-76279 GCA_007407185.1 Glycine tomentella
ACCGGGAGATGGTTTCCTCCCACTCAGGAGATGGTTTCCTCCTGCTTTGACATGTGTTGTACTTGACTGATATGTTCTGTGATTGAGAAAGCCAGAGGGCTAGGCCGAGAGGCCATCTGATTGTGATGTTTGTGTATGTACATCTGATAGTAGGCCAGGGTGGAGGAGATTCCTCCATGGATCCTGAGCTTACTGAGATGTGTTATCTCACCCCGTGTGGGGCTATGTGGTTTCAGGTGAACCTTCTGGAAGAGAAGAGCAGTCTCAGGGCAAGAGGCCCATCAGAGACTAGGCTGCCTAGCTGAGGAGCAGCATGGAGAGCTTGAAGGCTCCATTTTGATTTGTTTTGGATACTATAATTCTGTATACCCCTTTTTTTAGGGATTATATTCTTTTGTAGCACCGTGTGTGGTGTGAACTGGAGATAACTATGTATATAAGCTTTTTCCCTGAGTATCTGTGTATGTTTGTATTATTGACCCTCTGCCTAAAGCCCTATTATCTGCCTTATTATGTGGATGTTGATAAACTGGATCAGCAGGGACATGGTTTTATGGTTCTGTTATGTGATTCCATACATAATAAATCAAGAAAACGATCCTATACTTCCGCTGAACCATGTGACTCGTGTTTTAAACGATAATCTGATATTATTAATGTTAACACGTCGGAGGCCTACGGGGTGTAACATCAAAAAGCCAAAGTTCACTAGAATAATCGATTACAGTAAATGGTAATCGATTAAATTGTTGAGAATCTATTTTAAAAATTCAAATATGTCTGGAATAACCGATTACACATCGAATTAATCGATTACACAAGCTTCAAATTGATTCTGTATTTCAAATATCTTTGTAATAATAGAATACAATTCATGATAATCGATTTAATTGACTTAAATTCTTGTAAAAATTGAATTCTTTTTGTAATAATTGATTACGTAGAGATAATAATCGATTACAAATCATCTTTTTCAACTGAATCTTACTAAAATAATCGATTACTGGTCGAGCAGAAAGTGATTTTGCTTACGAATTAATCGATTACATGAGCATATAATTGATTATTCATGGAGTTACTGCAAAATCTGACAGTTTTTCTTAAAAATTGTAACTACCCAACTGCCACCTAATTCAAATATGAATCTTCTATTCCTTAATGGTAATAGGTTAATTCGTACTAACTGTTCCTAATTTCAAATTTTGAATCTTTGGAGCCCAAAATGCTCTATAAATATAACCCTTGTTGAAGGATGAAATCACACCTTTCTCATCTTCTTCCTTAAACACTGTTGTATTCTTCTTCTTTCTGAGTTTAAAAACTCTGCCCAGATAGTCTCTCATTCCTTTTTAGTCATGTATACCTCTAAAAGAGTCAAAACCTCCAAAAGAAAGGCTGGTGAAACCTCTAAACCAACTGTAAATAGGTTAGACCACTGGTTTCCTGCTGAGAGAGACAAAATGACATAACTCCAATTCAATGCCACAAAATTAATTTGTTCCCCTAAGTATCTTGGACTTGACTGGTTCATTAGAGAGGGTTTTGAATTCCTTGCCTTCATTGAAACCCAGGGATTGATAAAATTTGTTGAGATGAAGGGTACCTATTACCCTGAATTAGTGAAGGTGTTCTACACCTATGTTAAGGGTTCTATGGATAGGACCCTTAGGTCTCAAGTAAATGGAGTAACCATGGAGATTACTCCTGAAATTTGGGAAGCTGTAGCTGGAATTTCCTTTAAAGGAGAAAGGAAATTCGAAGAAGATGCTGAAGGGTACAATAGGGTGGAGACCTATAGGGGGATGTTTCTTGATCCCCAAATGAGGCTGAAGCTTAGGCTAAGAATTGGCCCTATTACACATGAGGATAGACTCATTCACTACATAATTACCTACATTCTAACTCCTAGAGTAACCAATCATGCCCAAGTCACTAATGATGACCTACAAATTGTATTTGGTCTCAAGAATTCCATTCAGATGAATTAGATTCTTATTCTGGAAGAAATTATGCTTAAATCAAAGAGGTTAATGAACTACCATTTTCCATACACTGTTCTTGTTTCCAAGTTTATAGACTACTTTAATATTGATGTTTTTAATGAGGTTGTTGACAACACAAACTCAAGCAACAGCCTCATCAAAGATAAACATCTCACAAAGCTAGGGATGGTCAAAACTCCTCAAGGATGGCAAATGCATGGCCAACATGTCCCTGGTGTTGCTGCTGGAAATGAAGAAGAAGAAGAGGCTGAAGATGAAGGCCCTGCTCAACCATCTTATAGTCCATTTGAATCTCTTATGATTCAAAAGATGGATGGCTTATTGTCCCTTCATCATGAGCACAGGGCTAAAACTAACTCAGCCTTGGAGGAGATTAAATATAGGGTAGAAAGGATAGAAGCTAGGCTTGTGCTTGATGATTTTCCTAACTAAATTCAAGCTTCTTGTACTTTCTAATGTTGCTCTATTTTCTTTTAATTTTTTAAAATTTGATTAATGTATTTTTTTAATTAATGAATTTGCATTTGCTTCTCTTACTTGTTGTGTTATCTTTTGCCTTTGAAAAGCCAAATAGGGGAGTAAAAGTTGATTGGAAACTAACTCTGTTTTGCCCTCTGTTGTATTCTGTTTTTCTGCTAAATTTTGCACAAATCAAAAGCTAATGAATTATCTAATTAAGGGGGAGCCAATTGAGTAAATTATGTCTAAGGAAACAACTAATGCAAGTAAATGATTAATGGTTAAACCAACAGATTTCTTAACACTTGTTCTTGGAAAAAAGGTTGATTTGTTTTCAGGATTGATAAAGTTCAAACAAAATTCAAGAATTCTATCTTTTGCTCATCCTTCAAAGCACTACAAATCTCTAACACATGGTCAATCAATATTTGGCATGTTCAAAGCCAAAAAGAGAGAGATTGTAGGATATAGGGGGAGCAACAAGAAGAATAAAGCTTTCGACTTAGAAGTGTTTTGAGCTTTTCACATGCCTTGAAGATTGAAATCCAACTCCAAGTGTATGAGAAGCAAATCTGTTGATCCTTGCATTTGCATACATATAGTGATTTACATGCTTAAGAGTTTTTATCAAGAATCCAAGTTATTTCGAAAAGGATTTTAATGGGTAAAGTTTTTGGAAAATATAGTTTCATTGTTTTAATCGATTACCCATCTGATTAATCGATTATATTGTTCATGTTTGAAACTAGAAAAGCTTTGATAAACAATTTAATCGATTACATCATGGATTAATCGATTATATGGCTTGTGTTTACAACTAGAAAAGCTTTAATGTACATATTAATCGATTACGCATTTTCTATTATCGATTACATAGTGTAAATCAAGTATAATACATTTCTGCTTTAATCGATTACCATTTATTGTAATCGATTACACAAACTATCTTGAAAATCTTGTTTTCACTAAATTAATCGATTACCATCATTTGTAATCGATTACATAGGCTATTTTGAGAAAACCTGCTTTGCTGCCTTAATCGATTACCACTATTCGTAATTGATTACACAGGCTATTTCTGAAATGAAACTTTTCTGACTTAATCGATTACAGCTCAGTGTAATCGATTATATTGTTCATTGTGAAACCCAGAAAGTTGTCTTAAACACTTTAATCAATTAAAAGGTAATTTAATCGATTACATAGTTCATTTTAATTGATTATTGGGCGCGTTTAATTGATTACTGGTTGTTACAAAGTTCTGTTATAAATAGAAGGAAGGCTTGGCTTGATTTGGAACTTGAACACTTCGTATTTTCTGGGCATACACAAGCCTTCTAAGAGTTTGAAAGTGAATTTCTGGGTTTACTAACTTCTTGTCCCACTGTTTAATCATCATGAGTTATTGAATGATTTTTGGGCAAGAAACTTCAAGAGTTTAAAGGAGAGCATGTTCTGAAAGTTTGTTTCTGCATTCAACCTTGGTTGGTAATTCATTTGCATTCATTTTCAATGGATCATCAGGTTGCTTCTCTCCTTAATCTCTAAGTGTAATTTCGATTTTACAATTTCTGTTATTTGATACTATTGTAAGTGGATTCTTGAAGCTTTGGCTAGAGTAGTGTTCTCTAGGCAAGAACAGAGTAGTGTTCTCTGGTTCTTGTTCCTTAGGAGTCTAATAGGGTTTTAGATTTCTATTCTTTATCTAGTGTTGATAAAGAGAGGTTGTTGTAAAGCTTGTAAGAACATAAATTTATAATAGTGGAACTCTAATCTAGTGTTGATTAGAAGAAACTGGATGTAGCTTCTGCTGTGAAGTGAACCAGTATAAATTACTTGTGTTGGTTTTCTTTATCTCTATCTTTACAAGTCATCTTGTTCATTTGATCTTGTTTTCATTATCATTACCTAACAAGTTCTGTTTTGAGCTATTAGTTTCTTGAACTGAGTTAGATGATTGAATAAGAGCATTCTTGGTTTTAAAAGTGATAAAGATCCTTAACTCTAATTTGATAAATAATTTTTAAAAGACCAAGTTTAAACCAATTCACCTCCCCTCTTGGTTATTATGGGTATTCCTATTGTTTTTCACTTTCCACATAACCACATGGTCATTAATTAAGGGAATCCTTCCTTAAAACATAAAAAAAAATATTGGTGCAACAATGATACTTGCCTATTGTTGTGTATTTAGCCATGTCTGTAGTTAGAGAAAATTGAGCAAAGGATGTGAACATCCCCAGGCAAGTTCATGTAGCATATCTAGCTGCCTAAGTTAATAAATTAGAGAATATTGACCAAGAAAAAGATAAGGTTTAGAATAATATGTTCTAAAGTAATAATTATTTAGTTAAGTTATAACTAAACTAACTACTCACTAAAGCTGAAACCTAATTAAATCATTTCCATTCTAACTAATTAAGTTAATATAAATAGCTAGGGGTGTTGGAAAATTTTGCACGTAGGAATTGCTAGCTTCGCACCTTCACGGCTATTTGCTTCCTTGCACCAAGCTTTTTCACTTCTTACTTTCTTTTGCTTGCTCATAATCGTGGCTTGTCTCTACTATCCTACACATCAAATTTTATTTTTCAAGACTTCAATTCTTAGAGGGTTTTCCCAAGGAAGACAGCCTTTACTCCATTCCTTTTCAAGAATCAAAACTCACTTGAGGTAGGCTAGGCTTCAATCTCTAATTAAGCATTTGTTTGGATTAACCTATATGCTTAATTGGGAAGATTTATGGTTATTATTTAGGTTGGAAATTCATGTAATTTGAAGGTTATTATATGATGTGAAAATGTTGATTTTAACCATAGGATAGGTGATGATTTATAGGTTGAAATATTATTGATATTTGGAATCACATTTGATGATTTTTGGAAGTGATTTGATGACCTTTGGGCTGTTTATTCATATTTTTATTATGGTATTGTTTTGTATTAATTTTTAGAAGTAAAGTTTGAATGGTATGTAGACAAATGGTTCAAATGTTTGCGTGATTAAATTTGAGGATGAAGTAGTAAGGTGGTAGGTGAAAGGAGATTAAGATGCATGCTAGGTTATAATCTTTTCTTGTGAAAGTTTAAAGGAATTAGAAATTGTTTGAAAAATATATTGTGGTTATTAGTTAGATTTCTAACATAATTTTTTGTAGCTTAAGGATACTCAATGGTCATGCCTAAGTTGGTAATGATCTTACTTAAATGAGGTATGATGGTTTAACCATACTTGTGGTACATATGAGGTTATGATAACAATATATTTCCATAAGGTGGCATGTATTTTGCTTATGGATTTTATTATGGATGAATTTTGATTGATGATACGTTGATTTATGTTTCCAAGTCCAGTACGAGATTTATGAAACAGAATTTGATACTACATACAGTACGATATGTAGTGACCAGGTGCAGATACATGGAATAAATCATGCATGTTTGTGTAAGACGATCACAGCGTCTGCATCCAGTACAAGGTGTAGCTACTACAGTACGATATGTAGAGTTCATGCGCACCTTGGGCAAATTCATTTCATGCATTCATATAGTTTGCATAATTATTTTATGATGATTTACTAACGTACTAACGTGTTTGGTCGTTTAGTTTTTCCTACTGAGAAATTTTATTTCTCACTAGATTTGTTTCATTTTTTTTATAGATGGCAACAATGATTAATTTCCTTGAGGCACTGAGTTGGTGGTGGTATAAGGGATGAACATAGAAGCTGTTATATTTTTACCATGCACCATGTTGTTCGCGTTTATGTATATTTAGAACCCATTTTACTGTATCAGTCCTTAGTAACTATGGTTATGTATGACGAACTGTGTGACCTGTAATGATAGGTGAAGTAACAACAACTACCATATGTTTAATCAATTTACGACCTATACACTTAAATGAATTCTAAACTTTTACTTTTATAAGTTGCTTAAAAAATAAAATAAAAATTATCTAACGATTCTTAAAAAAATTTAACCTAAATATAAAAATATAATATCTAAAATAATTTTAGGTCGTTACACACCTAACCTTGTGTTGTTCTTCAAGTTTTCATGTGATTTCATGTGTTCATGTTCTTCATTTGTTCTTGATATTTTCTAATTTTCTAGTCTTGATTATTGTCAATTTTTGTTAGTAGTGTTTTTGTGTTGTATGACCACTTGTTTTGATTCTACTATCATGCCTAAACTGAATTGAGTTATTAGAAGCAAATTTTACAATTGTTATACATCATATTTTCATGAATCATTAAATTTCCTTAAGAAATTTTGAACTTGTGCAAAAAGAAAAACAAAGGCTTACAAAAATTTTGTGAAAGAAATAATCAAAGGCAAAAGAAAAACCATTTGGTACAACCAAAGAAATTATTGAATGGTGGCTGGAAAAATACAAAGAAAAATAGAATTTAGAAGCAAATCAAAGTTATAAAAGTTACAAGTTCAAATTTCCATGGAACCACAAAATTAAGTGAACTTGTATGACATGCAATTTGGTGAAATTTTGGCTTCTAACAATTGAATTTGCTTGGTATATACTTCTTGTGCAATTTGGTACAACCAATACATCCTTGAGTTGTATCATTAAATTCTAATTAGAGTTGGCTTTTCTACATTTTTGCTTTTGTTGTTTGTCTCTTAAAAATTCCAAGGTTTTGTCTTAGAGCTTTCTTGTTCTTGGACTCTTTAGTCTAGCCTAGAATTGTTTCCTATTTCACTATAATAAAGAAGCTTGATTGGATTGAGTGAGTATGCTTCCTCTCATAGAGGAAATTATGAAGATGAGAGGGAGGATTGGAGGGAAAATAATAGAAGAGAAAATCATAGGAGACACCATCCTAGGAGGCAAAATAGAGATGAGGAAGATTGGGGGATGAGGAGAGAAGAGAGGAATGGAGGATTAAATGAAGTGCAAATAAAAATTCCAAAGTTTCTTGGCAATAATGATCCCGAAGACTACTTTGAGTGGGAGATGAAAGTAGAGTAAATTTTCTCATGCAAACAAATTGATGAAGAAAAGAAAGTGATTCTAGCAACTCTAGAATTTGATGGCTATGCTTTGGTGTGGTCCAACCAAATTCAAATGGACATAGGGAGGTTGAGGAGACAAATAGTAAATTGTTGGGATGACTTGAAGGCATGCTTGAGAGGAAGATTTGTTCCCACTTATTATGCAAGAGAAGTCCACAACAAGCTCCAAAGACATTTCCAAAGCTACAAAAGTGTTGATGACTACTATAAGGAAATGGAATTGATGATGATAAGGGCTGAAATTGTGGAGAGCCAAGAATCAACCATGGCTAGGTTCGTTCATGGCTTGAATAAAGAAATTCAAGATGTGATGGAGCTACATTCTTATGCTACAATTGAGGAGCTAGTCCACAAAGCTCAAAGGGTGGAGCAACAACTAAAGAGGAGAAAAACTTCCAAATTCTTCAATGAGGCTGCAACTTCCAGCTAGAAGGACAAGCCTAAAAGGGAGGTTTCTCATGTGAAAAATAAAGAAGAAAAGGTGGAGAGCTCAAACAAAAAAAATTGTGGAACCAACTCCAACAAGATCAAGCAATATCAAGTATTTTAAGTGCCTTAGTAAGGGTCACATTGCTTCCCAATGTCCCAACAAGAGAACTATGATTTTGACTGTGGACTTTAAGAATTTCGACAAGTTCTTTAAGAGTCATTGAATCAAGATTCTTAATGGCTCTTAATGTTTTAACCTGTGGTCTCCATTTTCTAGATAAACTTCGTAAGATTTTATCAATGTGATCATAATTATCATAATGTCTACCTAGAGAGCGAAGCTCGTTCAAAATGGTTTGGAAGCGTCCATACATGGTTTGAATAACTTCTCCCTCTTCCATATTGAAAAGTTCATACTTACGTGTCAAAAGGCTCAGCTTGTTACGTTTTACCTAAGAGGACCCTTCATTGGTAATGGCTAAGGTGTCCCACATCTGTTTCAGACTTCTAAAGCTGTGAACTTTGGAATACTCTTCTTGAGATAGAGCGCACAATAGAGCATTTCTTGCGTGAGAGTTGAGAAGAAATATGGACTTATGTTAATCCGTCCATTTATCCCTAGGGATCTCATTTCTCTGAACGTCTAAAGAAATGTGATTGCCTTTTTCTACAATGTTCCACATATCGATGTGGGTGGATTAAAACAAGGCAATCACTATTTCCTTCCAGCAGTCGTAGTTGGCTCCCTTGAACATAGGAGGCTTGTTCACAACATATCCTTCTTCCATCATTTTAGGAGTTTTATTTCCTCTACTTTCTCAAAAGCTCAACCTAGAGGCCAAGCTCTGATACCGACTGAAATACCTAAAACACATGAGAACGGGGGTTGAATAGTTTGATAGATAAAAACATAGTTTTTTGTAAACTATTAAAAACTTTTCTCAAAAAGATATCAATGGATGAAAGATTTCATCCAAGGGGTTCAAAATCATGTTGTGCTTAGAAAAACCAATTCACAAAACTTGGATATAGTAGTGTGTAAGTGATTTATATGGAAAAAAAACTATTATATAAAAGCAGTAAAGAAAACAAAAATGTTTTATATTAGTTCACCCCAACTCTAAGACTATGTTCAGTTACTACTACAAAAATATTTTTTAACATCTCTCTATTAACATTAATTTTGATGAAAATCGATATTACAAATATGTGTGACATTTTTATAAATAAATAATCTTTAACATCGATTTTAAAAAAATTAATGTTAATAGGACAATTTTAATATCAATTATTAAAAAATTAATGTTATAAATATTCATTTAACAACAATTTTTTTAAAATCGATATTTTGATCACTTAGACAGGTTCGATTTTTAGAAAACTCATGTTGAGGTCTTTAAAAAAACCCTTTCTCTATCCCGAATCCCCCTCACTCACTTTGAACCTCCTCTCTCTCTCGAAACCACCCCTCGAACACACTTCGCCCCCACCATCCTTCGTTCATCTTCCTCCCACACAAAACCATCCTCTGCGTCTTCCTCCCACACCACCACCCCACCCTCCTTCGTTTTTGACCTTCTTTCTACTACCCCCACCATGCAAGTCGCCCTCTGTACCATTCTCTCTGTCTCGATCCTTTTCTCCACTTGAGATCATGTTGGATCTGTTGAGCAGCTTCTATCATCAGCACTTTCTTCGTCGATGTTGGCTTCTTGCAACGGTGGTACCTCTTTAGATTTGCTTCGTTCCTACAAGCGAAATGCCTCATCCATGGAGGCATGGACGTAGATCTGGAACCTTCGTATGTCTCGCTCTCAGAGAGAAGGGAACGACACAATAAAGAGAACAAGGCCATAGTGCGTCACTATCTTAGATTCGGAACCGTCTGGTGTTTGAAGATTGCCGACAATAGCCACTACGACTACCTTAAAGCCACTGGAAGCCTGAGGATTGAAGGTTTGGGGGAATTGTTTGGATTTTTTAATGTATTATTTTAATTTTTCATTTATTATTTTGATTCTTTTGTTGGATGAGAGCTGTTGTTGTTTGGACAGGATTTGATTTTGATTCATCTGAGTGTGGTGGTGTCGAGGGAGAAGGAGATTATTTATCATGAAGAAAGAAAAGGGGAAGAACAACAGCTTGTTGCCCAATTCTTCGAGGATTATCTCTCTGTGCCTCAAAACTGGGTCGACGAATGCCACCATTGTTGCTTCCACCGTGCGCTCGGCCAGCGGCTCCATCGTCGCTTTTATTTCGTCTTCTTCTGAGGATCGCGAAGATCAGGTACTACTTTCGTTCAACACTAGACTCGATGGATTTTTTCCTCGTTTGCGTGTGTTTGGTACCAATTATTAATAAATATATATAAATAAATAAACATATTTGTTGGTGCTTATTGAATATTGACTTGAAAGATTCTAGTTTTCTTGTTCGTAATTGCAATGAACTAGAAGGAGTTGATCAGGAAAAAGAGCCCAATATATATTTGCTTCATTAACTTTTGACGTTAAGAAAATGTGATATTGCACCTCTTGTATTAGCTCTATAAATATAAATTTGTTAATTTAGACTGAAGATATTGGTGAATATTATTATCTGCACTGAAGTTTTGTGTTTGTCTAATAAAAGTGCACACTGACTTGGCTTTACTAATTTGTTAATTGATGTAGAATAGCCTTTCAATGGGAAATGAGGGTGAAAACAATCAAGGATGAACTTTGCAAGAAAACTGCATGAAAAAAAAAAAAAAATCAACCTTGAATTTTGCACCTTCATTTTTTGTTTTTTTATTATTATTATAAAACTGATTCTCATGAACTATATTTGTAAATTTACTCAATAGATTTTCGAGACTCTGGGACTTGAAAGCTATCGTAGGGGATGTTAATTTAATAATTTCACTCAATGATTTGAAGCTACTACATATGGAATCTGTATAGTTTACCAAACTTTACACATTGGAACCTATACGAGTTTTAAAGTCTTTGTATAAATTGGTTTTGTTGCAGATCTTGCTTTATTACTTATTAATTTTGACTTGGTTTATAGATTTCCCAACATGTTGCACACTAACTGCTTTGCAATTTGGCTAATTTTCAATTTTCCAGTTAAAAATATTTTTATGATGATTAGACTTTCTTCTTTGACCTTTATATTACATGAGCTAATATATCCAATATCACATCCTAGTAATTATAATCTTACCTTTTACTACTTGGTGGATAGGTAAACTAGGCTGGTTTTGATACACCGGAACTTGATCCATCTAACTTCAAACGTGTTCTTTTACTTGCTTATCTGAATGGATTTCAAGTTCTTGATGTTGTGGATGCCTCTGGCTTCAGTGAACTGGTCTCAAAGCGCGATGGTCCAATTTATTTTTTACAGATACTGCCCTTCCCTGTAGGTTGTGATGGTCTAGAGGGATTCAAAAAGTCGCACCCTTTACTGTTGGCTGTTTCTGAGGACGACACTAGCAATGCAAACCAGAACAGTACCAGTTTGAATGGTTTAGGAAGGGATGATAATGTTGAGACTCAACTGGGGAACAATGTCAACTCTTCAACAGTTGTTCGGTTTTACTCTTTGAAGTCTCACTGTTATGTTCATGTTCTGAGGTTTCGTTCAACTGTGTGTATTATCAGATGCAGTTCAAGGATAGTAGTTGTTGGTCTTGCGCCACAAGTATGTGACTCTTGACAATAAGTCCAGTGTTCTCACTTATTATGTTTCTCAATTAGCTGGACAAGGAACAACTAGTGTTAATGTTGGTTATGATCCAATGGTTGTGGGTCCAAGGAGGTTGGCATATGCTTCTAACAATCCCATGCCCTTTAATTTAGGTTGCTGAAGCCCACAAAACTTAAAGAGATGCTTAGTGGTAGTTTAGTGGCCGGTTATGCAGTGGAGTCCAACAGACATTTAGCTGTCGAAATAATCAAATACTATCAAGAGATACTTCCTGATGGTTCCACTTCTCCTATACCATCAAATTCTGGTGTGAAAGTCAATAGGGTTACAAGAATTGATGCAAATAATGCAGGAATGGTTGGTATTGTTTCATGGTGCCTGAACTAAATGATATTTGTAGGTTTTATATGAGATGTTAATCTCCAATGTGTTCTTGTGTCATATGGTCAATTGCAGGTGGTCGTTAAGGATTTTGTTTCCAGAAGTATCATATCACAATTCAAAGCTCACACTAGTCCTATATCTGTACTATATTTTGGCCTTTGTGGGACCATTCTGGTCACTGCATCAGTCTATGGGAATAACATTAATATATTTCAAATAATGCCATCATTAACATGCAAGCCTTCAGGCATTCCTAGCTCCAACTGGAACTTTTCTCATGCCATCAAAAACATGGAAGGAAGTTTGTTTCGCCTGTGTTGATGCTGAGGAATTCCGCTTAGCTCAAATTTGTGGTCTCAGTGTCATCATTCAGGTGACACCATTTTCTAGTTTGTTTCTTAACATATGGAATTTGTACTTGCAAGGAATAATTGCCCCCTCCTCACTCCAAAATTACTACAGAAATCCTCCCATGTTGGAAATCCTTTAAATGCAAGTTAAAGGATGTAGCTAGTAGCAAAACACTAAAAACAAGTGACAGAAAAGCTTTTTAATGCTTTGTCTAACCTTATAGGCATTGTCTGAATACTTACTATTTGTTTTATGTTGAAGGTGGATGATTTGGAGGAGGTTAGCGAGTATTATCAGAACAGAGGATGCTTCAATGAACTCATATCTCTAATGGAGAGAGTTAGGATTGGAGCATGCACATATGGGTATCTTTACTGAGTTGGGAGTTCTTTATGCAAGATATCGTCCTGAGAAGCTAATGGAACACATTAAGTTGTTCTCAACTCGGCTTAACATTCCAAAGCTTATTCGAGCATGTGATGAACAACAGCATTGGAAAGAACTTACATACCTATACTGCCAATATGATGAGTTTGATAATGGTACAACCATAATAAAGAATCACTCTGTAGAAGCATGGGACCCCATGCAATTCAAAGATGTGCAATTGTGGAGTTGTACTATAAGGATGTTCACTTCTACTTGAAAGAGCATCCAAATATAATAAATGATATGTTAAATCTGATTGCTCCTCGTGCGGACCATACTTGCATAGTGGATATAATGCGGAAGGTCTGCAATTTTCATATTCTATTGCCAAATGACTACAGTTTCAATCTTATTTGGTGAGATTATTTGCTAGTTTCAAATGCTATTCTGTAATAATATTGTTTGTTGCTTGAATTTTTGTATTTTCAGGCTGGCCACCTCATATTAGTTAAGCCGTACATGGTTGTAGTTCAAAGCAACAATGTGTCTGCTATCAATGAAGTTTTGAATGAAATTTATGTTGAGGAAGAAGACTATGACAGACTCTGAGAATCAATAGATTTGCATGACAACTTTGATCAGATAGGTTTTGCACAGAAGGTGAATCTCGCTTATCTTTTGTCTTATTTTGACAATTAGCAAAAATTGAGATTAGAATGTTATGAAAATTTTAAAATGTTTGAATTGTTATTGATTGGCTTCAACAATACACATGAGCAGATTGAGAAGGATGAACTTCTTGAGATAAGACATGTTGCTGCCTACATTTACAAAAAGCAGGAAGATGGAAGCAATCCACTGCTTTGTGAAAGAAAGACAATCTTTACAAGGACTGTATGGAAACATGCTCTCAATCTGGTGACCGTGAACTCTCAGAAGATTTTCTTATCTACTTTATTGAGCAGGTGTTTATTTTCTTGTCCTTTTCCTTAAGATATCAAACTCTGGTATTCTTAAATTAGATACTAACTAGGTGAGACCTTTTGGCATAGTGCAGTGACCCTACTTCACTTAGAAATTATTTTGTTGCTTTCTTTCTTCACCTCTAGTGCTGGTTCTTTTCTCTTAATTAACAAAGGGATTATATTGATTTGCAGGGGAAGAAATAGTGTTTTGCGTCATGCCTCTTTCTTTGTTATTATATTATACGGCCAGATGTTGCTCTTGAGCTAGCTTGGATGAACAATATGATTGATTTTTCATATCTCAATGTCACTCATTTCTTAGAGAAGGCTTATTGAGTGATGCAATTGAGTCTTTCATTCGTGCAGATGATTCAACTCATTTCTTAGAGGTTATAAAGGCTGCTGAAGATGCATATGTATACCATGACCTGTTAAAGTATCTTCTTTTTCATAGGAAGAAAGTGAAGCATATGTATGCATACCTGTAATATAAACATTTAAAACTTGTTATTATACTAGATTTAGATCTAGGTGATTTTCTAACAAGTTTCTAGTATGGTCAAAACTGATGTAGTTTGTTGCAAATAATAATAATGATGATGATGATGGCGGTGGTGGTGGTGGTGGTGGTGGTGGTGGTGGCGGCGGCGGCGGCGGCGAATAGTAACAGTCAGCGACGGCGAATAGTAATAGTAATAGCAATAGCAATAGCAATAGTAATAGTAGAATGCCAGCGTTACAACACTTGTTTATTTTGTCTCAGTATGTTCTCTTATAATTCAACTTCTTTTTTTTAGACGAATATCTTCAAGCTTTATATAAACTTCAAAGCTTTGATCCATTGAGAGATCCTAGCTAGTCGCTGTCTAATAGCTTTGGAGCTTGACACAAGGTCGCTATTGTGGAGAAAGAGAGAGAGTGGGGATCACAAACACTTTCTGCAGCATATCTTTAGAGAAGTACAATTGGTCAGTGTTTCCTAGTGCTCAAAGCTGACTTTCATTGTATGAATCGAAGGAAACGTTAACAATATAAGACAAGAGGAATTAAGAATGTCAATACAAGACGATTTAAATCTTCTCTTTTGTGCGCCATGGCGCGAGTTTCTTACTCAGCCTATGGATGCTACTTTCTTGTGAATGTTTTTAGTACATGAGGATCGAGTAACTGTTCCATTACTTTTGTACTATGAGCCAAGTGCTAAAGCACTTGTCTTCTCAAGGCTAGACGTTGAAGCAGTATCATCCAATGACTGATACTTTATTTTGTTCAGAGTCAGTTCATGTTTTTCTGCTTGTATCTCATAGAGATATATATGAACTTGTAGCTTAAGCATCAAAGGTTAATACATAAAACTTATACTTTGTTAACATCAAAACCTTAGGGATTAATTTTTTGGTACAGTCCAATGTGACTTGAACGCAACCATATTTAACATAATAGTAGTAGGGATATTAGGTATGTCTAATTTCAAAAGTTTATATATGAATTTATATCCTGTTATATAGATTTTTCATTCAGATTTCAAAATATATAAGGTAGAGGGAAAATCCAATATTGCAAACTTGCAATGGAAGTCTTGTAGAAAAATGTTAAGTAGCCCATATAAACATAATGCATAGTAGAATTCTAAATCTCAAGACTAACTCTTACCTACGAAGTCTTTATTCTCGCTCCATTAGTCGTTCTTGATAAGGTGGCTTTGTTCATTACTACATTAGAGACTTGAGCTTCCAAGTTATCAACTCCTAAGCTTCCAATGCTGCAAAAGCATTATTGTAATAATCAAAAAAACACTTCCTTGTAATGAAAAGGCTAGCTAAAGAATGCAGGACCTTCAATACGACAAATTCTATGATAGACTAATTAATTAACAACACCTGATGATCTCAACCATTAGTCATATCATTTGTTCCAAAGTTTAGACTTGTTAACTACAAGGCAAGGAACCAGTGTCAGGTAAGAACTTATCACTCAAATGAATAACAGATAGCCAACTATTAACTTGAAAGAAAAATACAAAAAAAATGCTCGATTATTCAATGCTTCTTTTCAACAAATAATCATCACTCAACAAAAAGTGTTCAACAAATATTATATCCCAAATCAACTATCATGTCCTGACACCAAGAATCATTACAAACTTCAGTCAAAGCTTTAATTCCTTTACGGGTTGCCAAGGCAGAATCTGCAGCATCTATTTTAGGAAGATTATATTTTTTAAAACTTTTAAATGGTACTGCTAAAGGTTCCAGAGACAAAAAATCTGCCAGTGGGTATGCATCCCCAGAATTAGATGCATTTCCCAATTGTTTACCTTGCCAAATTAACAAAAACACTAGATAATTGATTGGGATCTTGTGCAGCAGAAGCAATATTGACATTATTGATCAATGCAAGAGTTAACACGGTAAAATGTGCATCAAAAATTGACTGGGAATGAAGTGACACAATCAGATAAATGAAAGGCCACTTTGATAGAAAGAGAAAGAAAAATATTTCATACCTTAACACCATCACTCTTAGGTTGACTGGTTTCTTCATCATTTGATTTCTTCATAGAACTTTGTACTTCAGACAACATCATGGCTAAACCATCCTTGAGAAAGTTGCATACATGTAGATCCATAGTCTTCCAAAATCTAAGAAAGAATCTTTATGGCCGAAGATCGTATAGTATCAGAGGAAAATGTTCCAAAAACCCAAGGAAGAAGAATGCCTGACCATTTTTTACTCTCTTTAAGAGACAAATGCAGCGCCCAAGGATATCACAATTCCCTTGCTTTGATTTGGAGGAAAGCTACTTAACAACAATCATGACACCATCTGATAGGGAGAGTGGCTGAAAGCCATGTTCCTGTTCAATAAAATACCATGCTCAATATTGACATAGGTGAAATGATTTAAATAATGTATAGACAGAAAAAATAAGCATATACATCCAAGAGCTGGCAACTAGATATAGAAGGCTCTATAAAATTGTTCAGAGATAAAACATTGAAAGAGAACATAAAGTGAAATTAAATTTCAAAATTCAACGAGTGATCAAGACTATGAAAAAAGTATAAAATTGTGTAACAGCTAAATTTCAACAAGAGTCTAAAGTAAGCAAGGTAAGCCAAGAAGCATTCTACCGAGTTACACACTTTCATTATTATAAAATCAGCAAAAATTAATATTGATATATTTCTTAGTGTTTCACATGAGAGAGCAATGACGTTGGAATCCATGATTTTATCTTTGATTTAACATATCAGAACATAAATATTATGTAGCCACCAAAATGAAAGAACAAGTTAGCTTGAAATCCATGATTTCGTCATATTTCTCCGTCTCAATCCTATTCAAAAAAACAAAACAAAAATCAAAGAAAATAAGGAAAAAAAAAACAAATTAAGAAAGAGAACATGATAATTACTGCATAGTATAGGTAAACTAATTTTCAAGAGAGCAATACTCACAGCATTAGACATCAATATCCACTTGTCACCACAACCTAATTGATTTTTCACAACAAAATATATATGAAATTTTCAAGCAAAAAACAAAAGGCGAAATCACCCAGAACAAAATATGTTATATTATTGATATAACCGTAACAAAATTTGCATGAATTTCCTATAAATTTTTTTCGTGCAGGAAAAATCCACATGACATGTTCTAGTTGGGTGCTTGAATCTCTTCTTACACATTTTATTTTGTTTTTAGACAAAAAAAAAACCGATAAATGAATGTCTAGTAACTTGAGTTAGTTCTAATTCGATGCTTGGGGAGGAGAATTATGATAGGAAGGGTGAAGACCTAAGAAATGAATATTAAGGACATGAAAGTAACGATGTATCTAATGGTCAATGTTTATTTTTCTAAACTTTTAATCTGAACCAAAGAGATTGCGATCTGAATCCCATTTTGTTTCAAATCTTTAGGAAGTGGTATCCTTAAGTTGTGAATCTTGAACATGATATTTATTTATATTGATAGTATATAAATTTAAGAACCATTAAATGGTAAGTTTGGACAAATGTCACATTCTCAAAAAAGAAAAAAACTTTGTTATCCACCTGACAAATTTGAAAAGTTTTACGTTTCAATCTAGAGTGGATTTCCTTATGTCACTCTTCTTTAAACAAAACAATAATTTAATATAATATCAACTAATATCATTATGTTAATTTTATTATACTTGCAACATAATATCAATTAATATCATCAAAAATCTTTGATGAAAAAGTGATTGAAATAGCCGGAAAAAAATATCACTCTTTCAAGTATTTAGTACAACTAATATACTTTTTTATGATTGGTAATGTTGCATGATTATTTTCAGAATAAAAAGAATACCCACATTAGATAAATAATTAATACATTCTATTATCTAAGTGCAAGATAATATTAAACACTTGTTAAACTCATCTTCTATAGTGCTACTGAAATGTAAATTGTCTATTATATATTAAAATAATAATTTTTCAAAGTCATATTTATTTCAATAATTTGCATCTAATTTAATTAATTCTTATTTTTTAAAGTATTCAAAATATTGTTTATATAGTCAAATATCAAAGTGTTCAATTCTTAAATGTAAAATTATT
>PYAF01005550.1:76379-127991 GCA_007407185.1 Glycine tomentella
AAAATATATGATATTTTTCATAATTGAAAAAAAAATAAAATGATTATTTTGTGTAATTTTTAATAAATTAAAAATGTGATTAATAAGTATGTATCACTACAATTATAGATATTACATTATTTTATTGTTTTTATTAAATATTTTTAAATTAAATATTTTTCACATTTTATTTTATATTATATTGATTTAATATACTTACCCATATAATATCAAATAATAACATTAGAAATCCTTAATGAAAAATTGATAGAAATATATGAAAAAAATACTACTCTTTTAAGTATTTATTACTAATTTATATTATTTTTATGATTAGCTAATATTAGGCGGATATGTTGAGGATAAAAATAGTTGCATTAAATAATTCAATTAGAGGTGGTTTAAAGTATTTATTCTCATGCTGGATATTAAATCCAAAAGCATGTTTGGGTATAATGTAATGGAAAAATGAAGTATGGTGGTAAAAAGGCACACAAGGGTGTAATGGCAACCATGTACACTATATTGATAGGTTCGAGGAAAAGGATTGTGGAAGGGTTCAATTAATTGGTTTGAGTTACAGCTTTTTATACAAAAAAAATTATAAATAAAAAAAAAGCAAAAATGGTGTCTTGGTAGTTACAAAGATATTTGCATAAACTTCTCATGTAAAATACATTTCATATGATTGTGACTTGATATACAATGTTGAATGTGAGGTGGTATTTACAAATTGCAAGATGCATGTTGTTTTAGAATCAATTATGTTTTAGAATCGATTATCCATGTTGGGACCCCAAGTAAGAATATTGGACAAACTTCTCTAAAAGTATTTTTAGGAGAAAAAATAAAAATAAAAAAAATGAAATGATCTTCTATGTAAATTAATTTATAAACATTCTCTTATCTTTTAAAAAAGTTAAATGATTTTTTTTATAAATTAGTTAATGGTTAGTTAATAGAAAATTTCTTTTATGAAAAACTTTATCTCATTTTTTTTCTTTTTTTCTTATTTTAGATGTGCTTCTAGATGGTTTGTCCAAACAAATAAATAACTTGTTAGTTGTGTTGTGGAATGGGTTACAGGTAGTGGAAAGACATGTCTGTGTAATGAGAAAATAATTTAGTGTTTGATCGATTAATTATAGTCGTTTGTGAAGTGGACGTGATCACTCTGGAGCATAACAATGGCAGTGTGTGAAGAGAATACACAGTAAAATTTCTTTGCTTATTCAAACAACATTAGATAACATAGTATTGGTTGGTTAGTTTTTCTTCTCATAAGTAGAAGATCATTTATAACCAAACTAGTTTTTTTTATCATTAAACCAAAGTAATTTACTTTTGAACAAATTATTAATAATCAAAATTTAAAAAACCAGTTTTGATTTTAAACTGGCTTTAAAAAAAAATTCTTATTCTAAACTAGTTTTGAAACTATTTTTTAATTAAAATTAGCTTTGAACCATTTTAAATTAAATTTTGAATTAAAAACCAGTTCCAGATTTAAAAATTGGTTTGAAACTAATTTTGTCAAAAACCAAACTTGTTAAAAAAAAATTGAGTTTTAAAATCCAATCCATATGTTTGATTTTAATTTGGATTTGATTTTAAAATATTAATATTTTTAAAACTGAATCGGTCATTGCATCGGGAGACACTAAAGACAATGCTGCACAATTTAATGATTCAACTATATTCCAACAAGTACTACTACTACTAATAATAATAATTAAATACATATAATATCAAAACTTAATAACGCTAAAAAACATTTTTAAAAAACATTAGTTCAATCCAACTTTTGACTAGGCTCGGTTTTGACTAGTTCTTTACATTTTTCCTGATTCTAAAAAGGATCCGCTTTTTTTGTGTCAACGGACTGGTCAGCAGATCGACAGTCTACCTGTCAAACACTCAAACCAGTCAGTCTATAATCCAGTTTCAAAAACAATGAAATTTATACAAAATGAAACCATGTACAACCATGGTATTAATTAGTCCCACTTGGGAAGCCCACTCAAAGAAGATCAGCGCTCCACAAGCTGTATCCAACGCTAAATAAAGATCATTTGACAAAACGAAATCCCAACTAGCATTGTAGAATCCTCTTCAGCATAATATATTAGCAGCATTCCATCACCATGCTTTAAGAACCACCATGTTTTGTTTCAATAACAGTACCTCGACATGAAGATGCCCTCAGACACGAGTGTTCACAAAATGGGTAGCGGATATATTGTGCATACCATCAACAGAAATTTAAGCAAATCTGTAATAACAGAAAATTACAATGGACGAAAAACGAAAAGAATTATTTTTCACATTTTGCTTCATTTGCTTGCTAACTAAGCAGTATTCCCCTCAAGGCCCAATTTTGATGTTAGCCAAGTACAAACCTCATCCATCTCTTCTGGAATTGTGTAGTGTCCAAGCCTGTTTTTATGTGTCGAACCAAAAGAAAAGTTCAGACAGAATTAAAATATAATACGGGATAAGGAGGACTCTTCAAAACTAGAACAAAAATTGAACAGGTATTCAGTTGTTACCCATTATAAGCTTTAAAAGTAACATCCTGAAATCCAGTTGAACTTAAGCACTTCGATGATTTCTCACCAAACTTATAAGAAACAACATCGTCAACTGAAAGTATAAAAATGAAAATGTTATTCAGTTCACAATTCATAGTTAAATTACCAATAGTCATAATGTTGGTGAAAATGAGCTTCAATCGAGCAATTAGCACATTATACAACGAAACTGCATGGATTATTTGCTACTAAATGTATGGAAATCTGTATACAACCTAGATGAACAGATTTAAATATTAAACAATGGTAATTATCAACGAAAAATATAGTTTAAATAATAAATCTTAATTAAAGAAATGTGATAGGAGTAAAAGGTGGGGAAAGATATATTGTAGAAGAGCTGTTAGTTAGTGGGTCAGTTGGGATAACTAATAGTTAGTTATAACTAACTATTAGTTAGTAGTTAGAAGTAAAAATATAAATAGATTGTTAGGGAGTGGATGAAGTAATCAGAAAATAGGAGGCTGTGATCCTCGAAATCACATTGTAATAGTGGAGTGTGTTCACTCCAAAATCAATAACATTCCTCATTTTCCTTTATTGTTGATCCAGTTCTATCAACTGGCATCAGAGCTCCGATCTTGGAGCTGTAGAGGGGTTGATGGTGTCGAAAACAAACATGAAAATGGATTCATGAATGGAGGTGATAGAGAAGGCCGCGGAGGAAAATTGCGAGGTGATGGAATCGCGTTTGGGTTCCATCGAAGCCATGATGCAAAGACTAACGGCGACATGGGAGATGCAGGTGACGGAGGAAAACACACCTGTGGGTGACGTGCCGAGAAGAAAACAGAGGGTACGAAACAGTTGTGGCAAATCGCTGGAGGAACATTGAAATGCCCATCTTCATGGAGATCTTTTGGGCTGGGTGTCAAAATAGAAAGATATTTTCGACTACAAGCAGTGAGGTAGGAAGACAAGTTAGAAGCGATACTGGTGGCGATGGAGGCAGAGGCGCTAGGGTGGTTCCAATGGTGGGAGTCTTGGAACTCAAACCACTCACGGGAGGGGTTCAAGACTACGCTAACCCAGAGGTTTCAGGGGTTGAATTTGGGAAGCCCCTTTCAAGCATTGTTAGCACTGAAGCAAGAAGATACAGTACAATGTTATATACGGCAATTTGAGAAACATGTAGGGCCTGTGAAAGGGCCTTCTTGATGGAGATCTTTCTCAAGGCATTAAAGGAGGAACTTGGTACGGATGTACGATTACATGAGGCCAAGAATCTGGTGGAAGCCATAATGAAGGCTCAACAGATGGAAGAGAAAGATCGGGTTTTGGGAAACTGGCCTAGAAGTGGTAGCAGGGCTCACCCATATCAGAAACCCAGCTTCTCAGGTTAGAGGTTTGGAAGGGACTGACAGCAGTTAATAACAAGATGATGGAGCCTTCTATGACTGCTAAAACAGGGGGTGATCTTTTGAAAGGGTGAATGCTTCACTTGTGAAGAAAAATATCACCACACTCATGTTTGTAAAAACAAATAGCTAAGATTGATGATTATGGAAGAAGAGGAGGAAGAACATTTTAGGAGGAATCAAGAAGAGGATAAAGATGAAGTGGAGGAGGGCTTGCATCAACTTTCTCTACTAGTATTGAGGGATTTACCACCAAGAAATCACTCAAATTATGGGAAAAAATTAAAAACAGAAAGGTGATAGTGTTAATTGATTGTGGAGCAACTCATAATTTCATTTCTACTCATAATTTCATTTCCATGAAATAAGTGAAGGAGTTGGAGCTAAAGGTAACTCCTATAAACCCTTATCTTGTAGAAGTAGGGGATGGGCATAAGGTGAGGTGTCAAGGAATGTGCAGATCCCTACCCATTGAGCTGCAGGAGTTACAAATAGTTCAAGATTTGTTATTTGTTTGATTTGGGAGGGGCTGATGTGGTATTAGGGGTGGAATGGTTGGCAGGATTGGGAGAAGTGGAGGCTAATTTTGAAAAGCTGACTTTAGCTGTGAGGGTGCAGAACTGGAAAATAATATTGAGAGCTGAACCTGAACTGATAAAGGCTGTCATCAGTATGAAATTGATCAGAGGCACTCAAAAGTTGGAAGCTGATCAAGGTTTTCTGGTGGAATTAAAATCAGTAGAAGGAGGGAAGGCAAAATCAGTAGAAGGAGGGAAGGCAAAAACAACCCCTGATTTAGTGGTGCAGATATTAGATCAGTTTGAGGAGGTTTTAAAGGAACCTCAAGGGTTGCCACCACATAGAGAGAAAGATCATGCCATCAACATTCAGCCTGGTAATAAAATACCAAACACGAGGCCCTATAAATTTCCTCATTACCAGAAGGATAATATTGAGAAATTGGTAAGAGACATGTTGACTGCTGGAATTACTAAAGGAGCAAGCACTAGTCCATTTGCTAGCCCTGTAATTTTGATTAAGAAAAAAGATTGGAGTTGGATGTTTTGTGTAGACTATAGGGCACTCAATAAAATTACTGTGCCAGACAAATTTCCAATACCAAATATAGTAGAGTTATTAGATGAGATTGGAGGGGTTGAATGGTTTTCAAAATTGGATTTGAGGGCAGGATATCATCAGATAGGGATGAAGGCAGAAGATGCGCATAAGACAACTTTCAGAATTCATGAAGGTCATTATGAGTTCTTAGTTATACTTTTTGGATTGACCAATGCTCCATCAACTTTCCAAGCACTCATGAATGAGGTACTTGGACCTTTCTTGAGACAGTTTGCCTTGGTTTTCTTTGATGATATATATTGGTACACAGTCATAGTCTTGAAGATCACCACATGCATTTAAAAGCAGTGTTACAAGTGTTGCAGCAACAAGAGTCACATGTAAATAAGAAAAAATGCAACTTTGGTCATAAATATTTGGAATATTTAGGCCATGTGATTTCAGCAGAAGGGGTGGAGGCTGATCCAAATAAGTTGGCAGCCATGACTAGGTAGCCTATTCCTAAAGATGTGAAAGGATTAAGAGGATTCTTGGGGTTGACAGGTTATTATAGGAGGTTTGTGAAGGGGTATGGTAAGCTGGCACAACCCTTAAATTCCTTGCTAAAGAAGAATGCTTTTCAATGGGATGAGGATGCAACATTTGCTTTCAAACAGCTCAAGACAGCCATGCAGAAGCTGCCTATTCTGGGGGTACCAGATTTTTCTAAGAATTTTATCTTAGAAACTGATGCTTCTGTACTGGGTTCGGTGCAGTCTTGCTGCAAGAAGAGAAACCTTTGGCCTTTTCGAGTAAGGTATTATCAGAAAGGGCTCAACTGAAATCAGTATATGAGAGGGAGTTGATGTTGTGGTCTTAGCAGTAAAAAAGTGGAGACATTATTTGTTGGAAAAAAAAAATCATTATTAGAACTCACCTAAAGAGTTTGAAGTTCTTAAATGAAAAAAGATTACTGAGTGAAGAACAGTTTAAATGGGCCACTAAATTGATTGGATATAATTTTGATATTCAATATAGGCCAGGGAAAGAAAATATAGTGCTTGATGCACTGTCCAGGCAGTTTTCTTTTGGTGCTATTTCAATGGTGCAAGGGGAGGAATGGAGTGATTAGGAGGAGGAGATGCAGGCTGATACTCAAATGTATGAAGTTTATCAGGGCATATTAACTAGGACACTGAGAAACCAGGATACAACATTCATGGAGGTAAATTGTATTACAAGAATAGATTGGTGTTATCAAAAAATTATACTAGAATTCCTCTTATTTTAAAGGAGTTGCATGATTCTCCTGTGGGAGGACATTCAGGATTTTTTAGAACCTTTAAGAATGTCTGGAGTAATTTTTTGGCAAGGCATAAAGAAAAGGATAAGAGATTATGTGGCTGCTTTTCCTAACCTGGACCTTGGGGACAAGGTCCATCTTAAGGGGGAGGGGGAGGGGAATTGATAGGAGTAAAAGGTGGAGAAAGATATATTCTAAAAGAGCTGTTAGTTAGTGGGTTAGTTGGGGTAACTAATAGTCATAACTAACTATTAGTTAGTAGTTAGAAGTGAAAATATAAATAGCTTGTTAGGGAGTGGATGAGGGGCATCAGAAAATAAGAGGCTGTGACCCTCGAAATCACATTGTAACAGTGGAGTGTGTTCTCTCCGAAATTAATAATGTACCTCATTTTCCTCTATTGTGGTCCAGTTCTATCAAAATGTTTTGCAGCATTTTGCCAAAGCATGAATTTAGAAAATCAAAGAAATAGCAAATCACCAACTTAGGTCACCACCTACTTCTCAGCCCTTGAATGATTTAGGTTAAACACCTTGAAGCTTCTTAAGTTATGTTTAGAAAAGCTTGTTATCAGAATAATTTAGTCCAAATGCTATTTCAATGAAAAATAAAGAAAAACCAAAGTGGCAACTCTGCTAGAAGCCAAGATCATATTTATTATGTATATCCCTCATACAACAGCCTACATCTCAATAGGTAAATGTCATAGAACTTGCATGATTCTTCTCTCGATGTACATCTAGGTCAGACACACAGGACCAGTTAGTTACTATTACTCTACAAGGCGGTTACTTCCTTTTGGAACAACCATTTTGACATCATCAAAAATCACTGGCTCTGTTTCTTAACTTCAGTATATTTTTTATAGGTTCAATACAAAGTATTTGGTACAGTGTAGAACATCTCTTGTTGTCCTTAAAGGTGATGGTTGAAGGAATGCTAATATGTATAGGTACGGTGTTTCTTACTTTCCTTGCTCCCAAATTTGATATGTGAAACTGTGAAAGTGCTGTTTCTGGCATGTGTTTTCCTAATGATCACTACTTCAAGGGTCATACCTATCAGCAGCCAGACTGGGCACTACATTTTGGATTTTCTGGGTTTCATGGTTTATGATAGAACTGGTTCAGACAGAAGAATGAAAAGAAAAACTTTTATTGCTGAAATGGAGATAAACTCCTTCAATACAGTGATTTCGAGGTCACACCCTCCTTAACTACCTTTCAGGTACCCCTTCCCTCACTGTTATCTACTATTTATAATCTCTCCCCTCTGACAGTTAGTTATTTCTAACTGTCCAGTAATCTACTAACCGAAAAATAACAGCTATAATACTAACTGCACCTCCTTTTATAATATTGTCCCCACCTCCTACCCCTATCAATATCTTCCCCTTCAAGACGGACCTTGTCCTCAAGGTCCAATTCAGGGAAAATCTTCATCTCATCAGCTACCTCCCAGCTGTTCTCAAGATGGGGTAGATCCTTCCATTTCACAAGCACCTCCTGCCTTCCAGATTCTGTCATTCTTTGCTGCAATATCCTCTCAGGTTGCATTTGCAGGGAAACATGAAACACAGGGTGTACATACTGCCCACTGGCAGTTCCAATTTGTAAGCAACCTCCCCTAGCCTTTGGATGATTTTATAAGGTCCATAAAATCTGAGACTCAATTTTTCATTGGGTTTTCTGGCCAATGATCTCATTCTGTATGGCTGCAGCTTTAAAAATACCCAATCCCCCACTAGAAACACCATCTCCCGTCTATGCTTATTGGCATATTTCCTCATCTGATCTTGTGCTTTCACTAAATTCACCCTTAACTCCTGCAGCAACTCATCTCTATCTTTACTCAACTAATTCACTTCCTCTAGTTTAGAAGGGATATCATCTCCCTTAATTAAAATTGGAGGTTCCTGTCCATACAAAGCCTTGAAAGGAGACATCCTAGAAGAGCTATTGTAATTAGAATTGAACCAGAATTCTGCCCAAGCTAGCAGATCAGGCCATTGTTTTGGGTTGTCACCTGTTAGACACCTCAAGATTGAGAAGGGCTCCGCGTCTCCCACCACTGAAACCATGCGAGTGCCTCTCCCTCCATGGCCACCAAGATTGCGTCCAGTTTCTCCTCCTCCTTCACCCCCTGGAGACGAAAATAACGTTCGATGCGAGATACCCATCCAACGGGATCCTCCCCCGCGAAAACTGGAAGCTCAATTTGCCTCCAATGTCACGATCTTCTTGTCGCCTTCGCTCTTCGCTCTCGTTTCTGCTCTTCTCTTTCGCGTCCTTCGACTGACCCGTCCCTTCCATCTCCGATTTCTCCAAGGTCGCAGCCAAACGCTGCAACATGACCTCTATCGACCCCAATCAGGTTTCAAGTGCAACCCGATTGGTCTCCATCAACTCGAAATTCCTCTGCGTAGCTTCGCGATTCAACCTAGTTTCTTCTCACGTTTCATCCAACACGCGTTCCATCACCTCTACTCTCGCGTCCATCTTATTGCTGTTCTTCGTTCCCATTCGCCTCACAAAGCCCCAAGATTGGAGCTCTGATACCAGTGTTAGGAACTGGTTTAGGTTAGAATGAAAGGAGGAATTTATTGAATGCTGGAGACTAAGCTCCTGTATTACACAGTGATCTTCGAGGGTCACTACCTCCTTACACTTCTCAATGCCTTCTCCTTACAGCCTCTCACTATTTATACATTCCCTCCCATGAGTTAGTTATAACTAACTTCACTTAGTTATACTAACTGTTTTAGTGCTATCTAAACCCCCTGGAATAAGCTTGACCCCACCTCCTATCAAACTCCTTCTCATACACCGACTTGAGCTGTGCTCTTTCAGATAAAGCCTTACTCCAAAAGGCCAAGGGTCTGTTATCCTGCATTAATACTGCTCCCAGCCCTGTACTTGATGCATCAGATTCTAAGATAAATTGCTTAGAAAAATCTGGCACCATCAGAATAGGCAGACCCGGCATAGCTGCCTTATGCTGTTCAAAAGAGCTAGTAGCTTCTTCACTCCACTGAAAAGAATTCTTCTTTAACAAAGCATTTAAAGGCTGTGCTAATTTCCCATAACTCCTCACAAACCTCCTGTAATATCCAGTCAACCCTAAGAACCCCCTCAATCATTTGATATCTTTGGGCACCGGCCACTGAGCCATTGCTTCCAATTTACCAGGATCTGCTTCCACTCCTTTTCCAGAAATTAAGTGCCCCAAATATTCCAGTCACTGCTGTCCAAAAGTGCATTTCTTGCTGTTTACATGCAACTTTTTCTGTTGCAGCACTTGTAATACTGCATTTAAATGTCTGGTGTGTTCCTCCAATTCAGAACTATACACCAAAATATCATAAAAAAAAAAAAAAATACAAATTTCCTTAGGAAAGGCCTCCACACTTCATTCATGAGAGCTTGAAAAGTTGAAGGAGCATTAGTCAACCCAAAAGGCATCACTAAGAATTCATAGTGACCTTCATGGGTTCTAAATGCTGTCTTATGCACATCCTCAGCCTTCATCCTAATCTGATGATATCCAGCCCCAAATCCAATTTAGAAAACCATTCAGCCCCCCATCCCCCCCCCCCCCCCCCCCCCCCCCCCCCCCCCCCCCCCCCCCCCCCCCAATCTCATCCAACAGCTCTTCTATAATTGGAATTGGAAATTTATGTGGAACATTAATTTTATTTAGAGCCCTATAATCCACACAAAACCTCCAACTTCCATCTTTTTTCTTAACCAAAATTACAGGGATAGCAAAAGGACTAGTACTAGCCCTAATAATTCCAGCAGTCCACATATCCTTCACTAATCTTTCAATTTCATCCTGTTGGTAATGAGGATATTTATAAGGTCTCAAATTGGGAATAGAATTGCCAGATTTAAGGGTGATGGCATGATCTTTTTCCCTATGTGGTGGCAAGCCTTGAGGTTCCTTAAAAACCTCCTCAAACTGTTCCAGCCCAGCACTGTTAGAACCCTCTACTACATTCAATTCTACCCAAAACCCCTGGTCCTCCTCCAGCATAGTACCCTTGATCAACTTCAAACTGATGGCAGCCTTGATCAACTCAGGTTCAGCCTTCAAAATCACCCTCTTATCCTAAACCTTGACAGCCAATGTTAATTTTTCAAAATTTGCTTCCACCTTTCCTAAACCAGCCAACCATTCCACCCCCAACAAAACATCAGCTCCTCCTAACTCAAACAAATAGCAATCTTGCTCAACTTGTAACCCTTGCAACTCAAGAGATAAAGCTTTGCACACCCGTTGGCACCTCACCTTGTGGCCATCCCCTACCTCCACAGAATAGGGATTTGTTGGAGTAACCTTCAATGTCAGCTCCTTCACTAATTTCAGAGATGAAATTGTGAGTTGCTCCACAGTCAATCAATACCACCACCTTCCTATTTGAATTTTTCCCCACAGCTTTAAAGATTTCTTTGTAGTGAAACCTTCAATGCTATGCAAAGACAGCTGATGCAATTCTTCTTCCTTGTCATCTCTCTCCTCCCCTAGAATCTTACTGACTTCCTCTTCCTCCAAGATCATCACCTTCAGCTGCTTGTTCTTACACACATGGATGGGATGATACTTTTCTTCACATGTGAAACACTCCCCCTTCTTCATTTTTTCATTAATTTCCATAGGAGTTAGCCTCTGAAAATTCCTTCAACCTCTCCCATCTTCTCCCCCTGTTTTAACTTCCCTTATTGGCTCCCCTCCTTTGCTACTGGTTTGCTGCCATTCCCTCCCAATTCTTGGACCCATGAACCCATTTCTTGGACCCAAGAAGCTGGGTCTTTGAAAAGATTGAGCCCCTTTGTTACTTCTGGACAGGTAACACCTTATTTTTTCCTCCACTTGTCTTGCTTTTAACATGGTTTACATCAAACTTTTTGGCTCATGTAGCCTTACTTCAGACCCAATTTCCTCCCTCAACCCTTTCATGAAAACTTCCATCAAGAAAGGTTCTCCCAACCCTTTTCCAGCTCCCACATGTTTTTCAAACTGGCCTATATACCCCTGCCCTGTTTCTTCTTGCTTAAGGGCTAGTAATATCTGAAAAGGGCTTCCCAAATTGGCCCCCTGAAATCTCTGGGTGACAGCCAACTTGAAGCCTTCCCAAGATTGACTGGAGCTCCACGATTCCCACCATTGGAACCAAGCCAAAGTTTCACCTTCCATTGCCACCAGAATTGCTTCCAGTTTATCTTCCTCAGCCACTGCTTGCAACCTAAAATATCTCTCAATTTTAGCCACCCACCCGAGTGGATCCTCTCCCATGAAAATGGGCATCTCAAGGTTCCTCCACCGGTTGGCTCCCACAGCTTCTCCCTCTGTCTCTCTCCTAGCCGCGCCTCCAATCGCCCTTTTCTCCCGTACCTTCGGCGTCTCCCCCGATGCGATAAGCTGCTGTAACAACTCAATCGAGCCCAAACGCGATTCCATCACCTCCCGGTTGGTCGCCACCTCCTCGTGAGTCTCTTCCATGGCCCTCTCCATTGCTTCCATTTGCGCGTCCATTTTCTGGGTATTTTTCAAACCCATTCACACCCCACAGCCCCAAGAATGGAGCTCTGATACCAGTTAATAGAACTGGTTCAGACAGAAGAATGAAAAGAAAAACTTTTATTGCTATGAAATGGGGTTTCGGGGAAGACCTATGTGGGGCACCTTTTGGGTGTGGGATGCTCGTTTAACCTCTGTATTCATCTCGTTTCTGATTTACCTGGGTGCCGGGCCTCCCTTTGGTCAAACGGTTCTATCAGGGAGTTCAGCTCCGCCCGGAGTCGCGCCTCTTCTTGGCTACGAACCCGATCTATTTCTCGGGCTTGCTCCAAACGGCTGTCGACTGAGTCAAGAACCGTCTTGAGGCGCTGGAAGATAAACTCCTTCAATACAGTGATTTCGAGGTCACACCCTCCTTAACTACCTTTCAGGTACCCCTTCCCTCACTGTTATCTACTATTTATAATCTCTCCCCTCTGACAGTTAGTTATTTCTAACTGTCCAGTAATCTACTAACAGAAAAATAACAGCTATAATATTAACTGCACCTCCTTTTATAATATTGTGCCCACCTCCTACCCCTATCAATTTACTTTTAATGTTTTCCATTATGGAGAATACGTGATTGACCTTGTAGTTGTACTTGAACACTTTTCTTTCTACTGATTTTATTCACAAACAAAAAGCAAAGATATTTAATTTCATAAATTTACCTTTTCCATGACACAGCAAAACAGGAAAGGACTGAGCACGCCTTGTAACTTCATCTACCCCTTGTAACTTGTTACTCAAGGTCCTAAACAAGAACAGAAATATAACAGTTTCATTAAATAATATTAAAAATGGAGAAAGAGAGAGGGGGGGGGGGATAAACTAACATGACCAGTTAAAATAGTCTCAGAAAGCCTTACTTTGAGCATGGAAGCCAGCCACTTAAACCAACAGCTGCACTTAGGTTGGCCGGATAAGGATTGCCATTCCCAAATTTTCCAGCAGTAAAGCAGGACATGGAGTACAGGGCAGTAGCTGCTCCCATACTGAACCCTCCAACACCAAGCTTAACTGTCATACAAATATCAGACATGAAATTATTACATCACATATAATAATTTTTTTCCTTTGGTTGAAAAAGAATTATACACAACACATAAGCAACATGAGCATAATAAAATAGGTGTAGCAGAAATGAGGATGTTAAGGTAGATGTGTAGTTATATGAAGATAGATAAGATAAGAAATGAAGATATTCAACGAAATGTAACAGTAGTACCGGTGAGTAAAAAGATGAGGGAACATAGATTGAAGTGGTTTGGGCACGTAATGAGATGACCTCTGGATACTCCCGTAAGAACAAAAGTTTGTTAGCAAGAACTCGACACAAAAAGAGGTAAAGGTAGACTGAAACTTACCTGGGGAAAGATAGTTAAACAAGACTTAATGGAGTAAGATATATATTGGTGGATGGTGTGTCTTAGGACGGAATGGAGAAAAGCTGTAAACTTGATGGAGGGTTAGACCCATTGTTATCTCTATGTTTCAGATGGTTCATTTTTAGTCATTTTCCTCTTCATCTCCCCCCTCCTTTCCCCTTTTTTTTTCTTTTATCTTATTTTCCCTTTCCCTTCCCCTTTCCCTTCCCCTTCCACTTTTTTTTTCCTTCGACCTCCCCGTATCTATCATTGGGTTCATCTACCACCGACCCCAATTAGCTTGAGTTAAAGATGTTGTTGATGTTGATGTTGGTTGAAAAAGAATTATACAAACAAGAAAAATAGAAATAGAATAATAGTTATGCAGATTGCAGAATTAATTGAAAATTCATTTTCCTTTTAACGGCACCTGAAATTGAGGATTTACAGTTTCAACCTATGCAAATGTAGTAAGGTTTTGAGAAATTTAACCATATGAAACAAAATTCATAATTTAACTACAACCAAATTTACTAACACCACCTTATAAATACTGCTTCAGAACATAGAGATCAACAGAATGAAACAAAGGGAAATTTATTTTAATATAATCCTCCTATTCTGGCTCAATGGAACACAAAGTGAAGTAGTGCAAGAATGGCCCCACAATAGGCGTCTCCAAGAATTCAAGAGCTTGGCCTCTCCCACCAAAAACTAATTGATCAACTAATTGAATTCATTCACTCACATTCTCTTCCTCATTGTATCCTTCCTCTGTTAGTGAAGTTAGGGAGCCAACTAACCAACTCTCAACTTTAAAACAGGCTGGCGGAATTGGCAGGGCCATTCATATTTCTTCAAACATGTGACTAATAACCACTTATATTAAATGGTAAGTTATGCTGACCAAATATGCATATTTTTTCCAGAACATTCATAAACTGAATTTTACTGAGATCTCAATGTCATCCAGCTTTATAATATCAATACGGGTGACAAAAGGTTCAGAAGTTTACAATTACTGCATGTTTTTTAAAAGTCTTTTACAAAACATGCAAAAAACATCAATTATTTCACCAAATTAAGCCTAAACCAAACACATTTAATTATACTAAAGAAGTATGTATATGCTCTTCCCCTTTTATTTATCATTATGTACTTGTGTTCTTCTATTTCCTTATTTTATTTTATCTTTTGGTATGCAAGTTTATGCATGATTGTTCTTCTATTTCCTTATTAAATTAAAAGACATGAATAAGAAACAATTGTGCTAGAGTACAACTATTAAGTTCTAATTTTTATGATAATCTAGCATGAGAATAAGCCTTATGTCACAGAACATGGCATTGGCAGAATAGTTTTCTCAATAAAAACTAAAGGAAGCTACAAGGAACGTGAATTGGACATAAATGTTGCAAGAGAAACGTACTGTCTGCAGGTTCTGTAGACAGCAAATTTGCAACATGTGCAGCTGAAGCATCCATACCTTCTAGATCATCAGGAGCATCTTCTGAAATATCTCCAACATCAAACCCTAAGATGCATGAAAGTTATAGTTAAGAAATTTATCAAGATCAATTTATGGTTATTACAAAAATTAAAACCCATAGTATTAGCTCTGTCCTCAAATGCATTTCCATACTCCATGTGGCAACTATGTAATGTGATTATTGTGCAACAAACCAATAAAACTTACAAGCAGTAGACGGAAAGCCACCAAATATAGATATTGGCTGAGTAGGAGCAGTCGGACATATCCATTTAATCTGCATCATATATTTCAACAACGATCTATCAAATTACTATTGAGATGATCATACATATTCCAAGAATATAAACCTGGGCATGAGCCATATATGTTGTCCTTTAACCATTCAAATTTCTGTGTCCTTACATTTGGAAGAGGAAGGGTCTCTAATAGCTGGGACCAACTGCATAAGCAAAGAAGAAAATGAGGTTCTGTCCTGAGTTATATAACTAAGTAACTAACCACATGATTAAAACCATTCTAAAACATCAAGTTAAGTTGAGACTGTAATTGTTAATCCTTCTGATTCCCTTGTTTGATAAATGTCCTCTCTTATGGGTCACCTTTAGATAGAGCAGACCATAATTTAGAAAATGAGCATGTGCTAAGTCAGCAACAAGGACAGCCTTGGATATGGAGAGTAAATTCAAGGAGAAAGAAAAGTTGGGCTAGGGTTGACCGGGTCAGATAGTTAGAGGAGGTTAGTATGGGATGAGGTAGCATTCTGTTAGTATGCTGTTAGGAATTAGAAAGGAATGTTCGAAAATTACGCAAATTTCCTATAATCAGATTTGTGAGTAATAGAAGAAATGCAGAATAATAACACAATTGATAATGGACTTCAGATAATTATGCTTATGTCTCCAGGCTGCTGCAGACCCTTTATTTGAAAAAAGAAAAAATAAAAAGGAGTGAATAAGGTTGTTGTATTGATCGAGGAGTGAAGACAGATTGAAATCAGTCTTCAAGTGGGAGATTGTTGGAGGTGGTCAACAATCCCACCCAAAAAGAAGTGAATAATGCTGTTTTCATTGATTATGTACCCAAAATAACTAATGTGAAAATTTCAAGTACCAAAATGCAGTGTTAGAAAAATCGCGATCCAGATCGTAAAATCGTACGATTTTACAATCCTCCCAGAATAGTGCGTTCTGGATCGGAGGTGGGATCGTGCGCGAGCAAAATCGGAGTGGGATCGCGAGTTGGATCATGGGATTGTGGGATCTGCGATCCCGAACGATCCGAGTTGAACGCTCCAAATTTAAAACCCTAAATTTTTACTTTCTCTTCCAAAACGCTACACAACCTCCATTGCTGCTCCACGAGGTTCCCTGCTGCGCCGCGACCTCTCCTACGGCTCCGCGACCTCCATTGCTGCTCCGCGAGGTTCCCTGCTGCGCCACGACCTCCCCTGCTGCGCCGCGACCTTCCCCCTGCTACACGACCCAACTGCTGTGCTCCTGTGCGACCTTATCCCTTGCAGGTCAGTTTTACACTCTCTCTTCTCCCTTCTCCCTTCTCCCTTCCTTTCAGTTCTGTTTTTAATCTCTGTTGCAGCAACCACTGCTGAAGGAATGGCAAGTGGACCTCTACGTAAAATAGCAAAAAATGCGGCTGGAATGAGGACTGATGTGGCATGGAGTCACTGTTTTTCTGTTAATGAGGATGCAAGAAAAGTCAAATGCAAATACTGTGAGAAGGTGCTCATAGGAGGGGTTTACCGTTTGAAGCATCATTTAGCGGGGACAGCCAAAGATGTTGGAGCTTGCAGGGCTGTCCCTGAAGATGTCCAAAAGGAAATGATGATTATTGTATCATCATTGCAAGAAAAGCTCATTAAAAAATCAGGTGAATTTGAGGGAGTAGGTAGTAGCTTTGTTGCATCTGAAGAAGGTACTGCTGCTAGTGGTAGTGGTAATATTTTCAAGAGAAAGATGAGCTCTCAAGTCACAATCAACAAGAAGTTCAAGAAGAACATAAGAGAGGAAGCTAGTCAAGACATTGCTCTTTTTTTCTACAATAATGCGATTCCTTTTAATGTGGCCAATAGTGAAGAATACAAGAAGATGTTTGAATCGGTTGCTCGACATGGTCCAGGATTTAACCCACCATCCTACCATGAAATTAGGGTGAAATACTTGAAGCATCACGTTGAGAAGACCAATCTCTCTATGGATGATCACAGGGCTTATTGGAAAAAATCTGGATGCACAATAATGACAGGTGGATGGACTGATAGGAGCAGGAGGACCATATTGAACTTTCTAGTGAATAGTCCGCTTGGAACTGTTTTTTTGAAGTCCATTGATGCATCTAACATATGAAAGAGAGCTGACAAAATTTTCAAGATGATGGATGATGTGGTTGAGGAGGTCGGGGAAGAAAATGTTGTCCATATTGTGACGGACAATGCTACAAATTACAAGGCAGCTAGGGATATGTTGATGCGGAATAGGAACAAGTTGTACTGGACACCTTGTGCAGCTCACTGCATTGATTTGATGCTAGAGGATTTTGAGAAGAAGATACCACTTCATAAAGACACAATTGCAAGTGGCAGATGGATCACAACTTACATCTATAGTAGAACAAGTCTCATTGCTTTATTGCATACCTTTACTAAAGGGGGTGATTTAATTAGACCCGGCTTGACCCATTTTGCTACTTCCTACTTGACTTTGGGATTCTTGAATGAGAATAAAGGTCCATTAACTAGAATGTTCACATCTGAAGAATGGACTTCCGGTCAATTAGCAAAGACTAAGGATGGTAAGTTTGTGGAAAATTTGATTACGGATAAGGAGTTTTGGAAGAATGTTCTTTATTGCATGAGGGGTGTTTTTCCCCTAATTAAAGTGTTGTGCTTGGTAGATTCAGATGACAAGCCAGCCATGGGGCTTATTTATGAAGAGATGGATCGAGCTAAGGAGAAAATACAGAATGCCTTCATAGGGGTTAAGAGCAGGTAATTATATCTTCGTTTCATTTTATATTTTATAAACTTCGTTTAGAAACTAATTCTTTTTTTTCATTTATAACTAATGTCCCTATGGGAAATTATTGATTAAAGATGGGACAGCCAATTACATAGGCCCTTGCATGCTGAAGGGTATTATTTGAATCCCATACTACATTATAGTCCTGGTTTTAAAGTTGATTGGGAAGTAAAGAAAGGATTCATTGATTGCATGGAAAGACTTGTGGGAGACATTGATATAATAGGCAAAATTGATGACCAATTGGAAGATTTCAAGAAAAAAAGGGGGCTTTTTGGTCATGCAATAGCTCAACGTGCACTTCAAACAAAAACTTCAGCAGATTGGTGGGATTCCTATGGAGATGGACATCCAGAATTGCAAAAGTTTGCAATTAGAGTTTTGAGTTTAACATGTAGTTCATCCGGATGCGAGCGCAACTGGAGTATGTTTGAAATGGTAAGCATTTCAAATTTGTTAAGCAAAAATGTATTTATTTAATTTAAATAAGAACTTATAATATGATAATTGATTTTTTTTATAATTTTAGGTCCACCCGAAAAAAAGGAACCGTTTAATGCAAAAGACCATGAATGATGTGGTATTTGTGATGGCCAATTCAAGATTGAATAAGAAGAGGGAAGTTAGAAAGGCAAAGATCTACACCATAGAAGATATTTCTTCTGATGATGATTGGATTGTAGAGGAAAATGATGAAAATGATGATTTCAATGCCATGGAAGAAGACATTCTTCAAGTTGAAGACAATGTTGGAAATGATGGCACATGTAGATGATTTGGATGTTCCTCCTATTGATGAGGAAGACATTGTTGGACTTGAAATTGGAGATGGAGTGGAGATGCCAATGTCATTGTCAATGTCATTAATGACAATGAAGATGATGATAATTGTCAAGAGGAGTTGAATGCTCTCCTAAATGACTAGAGTTGGAACTTGGAAGTTGGAACAATTTCAATTTTATATGAATTAATGTTATGTTATGAGTTATGAATTTTTATTGAGTTGTGTTATGTACTTATGAATTTATATTATGTTATGACTTATGAATTTATATATGAATCTAGATTTGTTTCTTTATTTATTGATTTTTTATGCATATAGATTATATATAGGAATTTTAGGTATTGACATAGGATCTTACGATCCGAGTTACGATCCTCGAGTTATGATCTTCCATCCCCCTCCCGATCCTAGGTAAAATCTCGATTTTAACAACCTTGCCAAAATGCACTTAAATCATTATTTGAAAATTTTAGAGTCTATTTGGTTTAAGGAAACATTTTTCACTAATAATTACAAAAGTAACACCTCTTCACTTTGTTTCTATTTATCATTTCCTGTATAAATATTTAAAATTTTAAAAATAAGAAATAAAATGAAAACAAAGCAACACTTTTGTAATTATCAGTGAATAATAAAATAATTAAATATTTTCTTAAACCAAGCAGAACCATATATGTTAAGCATGGCAATAACGAGGAAAACGTGGCACCAGCTGAGAAGGTTTGGCGTGTCTATGTTAGGATGAGGTCTTAAAAATAAGAACTAGGATCTAAGCCTCTTATTGTATAGGCTATGAGACACTAAAAGGGGTTAGGGGGTTAGCCGCTTCTGTTATAGAAAGTCTATTTAAATAGACTTTCTAATCAGTGAGAGGACACTTTGCAGATTTGATCTTTGCTGTAAACTGGCTTGCCCGGTGAGAAAGGTGATAGCTCCTTTGTGTAACCCAATTTTCCCTTCAATAATAATTCAAGGGTTAATCCCAACCTTTTCTCTTTACTTCTCAGTCTTGGGCTCTGAATCCTAACAATTTGGTCTGACCTGCTGGATCAGAAGCTGTACAATGGAGAACAGAGTGAGCGCACTGGAAAAATTGGCTAGCGAGCATGGGAAGATGCTTACAGACCTGAAGATGGGCTTAGACCTTGTAAAGGAAGGGTTGCCTGACGTGAAGAAAATCAAGGAACTGCTTCTTGAATTCAAGAAAGGGGAACTCATTTCCCTCAATCTTAGGACCAAGGGCTTTTTAACCACCGAATACGAGAAAATGTGCGTGAGATTGATTGGCGGGGTGCTGATTCAAGAGTGCAGGCAACTACTTTACTATACCTGCCGAAGGCATCCTCAGACGATGGGGAAAACTCTGTCAACAAAGACAAAAAATAGGAGGAAGAGAACACAGAAAGTGATGAATCCAATGAAGACGGTGAAGAACCACCCCGTGCCTGGATGAGGAAGGTGGAGTTACCACCTTTGAGGAAAGCGACCCGCGAGGTTGGTTAGTAAGGGCGGAGAAATTCTTTGAAGTGCAGAACGTCAAAACTTCGGAGCAACTACGCCTAGCATTCATTAGGATGGACGAAAACGCAGTTCATTGGTTTAAATTTTGGCATCAAAAGCTCAAGAACCCTTCTTGGGAGGAATTTTCGACAGCATTGTTAAGAAGATTCAGCAGAAGAGAGAGTGGCACCATCTTTGAGAGACTGGCAGCAATAAGACAGATTGGCAATGTGGAAGAATTTACCCAAGAATTCGAACTCTTGGTGGCGCAAGCAACCCCAACACCAGAAGATCAATTGTTGGGCTACTTCTTTGCGAGATTACACAAGAACATCCTATTAGACTAAGAAAGTTGCAGATGAAAAACTGTGTTCTCCTGTGGAGAATTCTGCATTAAATAGTGCTCATACAATTTGATTTCTAGATCTGTGCATTAAATAGTCAATCTGCATTAAATACTATCCTACAGCTGGGATAACTAATTAAGGAGATAATTACAGCTGTAAAATCATGAAAGATCTGTTGTTTTGAATGGCCAACAAATTTGGGCCAATAATAACAAATATTCTGCAATTTGTGCCAATTAATAACTAATATTCTGCTAATCAATTCCATTGACATCCCCCCTCAAATTGATGCTGGCAAGTCTAAAAGCATCAATTTGCAACTAGGAAATTATGGCGCTGACGTGTCAAGAATTTTGTGAGAATGTCAGCGAGTTGAACAGATGTAGAAACATGAGGCAAGGTGATAACTCGATGGTCATACGCCTCCCAAATTGAGTGACAATCAACCTCTGTGCTTCGTTCTTTCATGGTAAACAGGATTTGTGGCAATTTGAATGGCACTTGTATTGTCAGCATGCAGTGGAGTTGGTTTTGCTTGTGAAAAACCAAGCTCTGAAAGGAGACCGCATAGCCAAATGATCTCAGAGCATGCAGCAAACAGGGCCCGGTATTCTGCTTCAATGGATGATTTGGAGACTGAATCTTGTTTCTTGCATTTCCAATAGATTGGAGCTTCCCCTAAGAACATACACCAGCCAGTAGTGGATTTCCGTGTGTCTGGACATCAAGCCCAATCAGAATCATTGTATGCTTGAAGATGTGTTGATGCACCAGTAGGGAAAAAAAAGACCACGGCTGGAAGTACCAAGTAGATACTTAATAATATGATGTATTGCTGAAAGATATAAATGCCGAGGAATTGCATGAATTTGCTAACTGTGTGGACAACAAATGAGATGTCTCATCTAGTGATGGTTGGGTAAATAAGACTTCCAACCAGCTTACGATAGAAAGTTGGTTCTAGTAGAAGGTCACCTTCATCTCTTTGCAATTTCAGATTAATTTCCATTGGAGTGTCAACAGGAACAGAATTCGTGAGACCAGTTAATTGAATTAGATCTTGAATATATTTGTTCTGATTAACAAAAATGTCTTTCTGTTGAAAGTGTACTTCTAATCCCAAGAAATAAGTGAGTTGGCCAAGGTTTCTCATGTGGAAAGTTGAACGCAACAGTCTCTTGATTGTACTGATAGCCTCTTGATCTGATCTGGTGACCACAATATCGTCCACATAAACAAGAAGTATGATGATAGGAACAAAGAAGATGCAATAAAATAGAAAAGTTGAAACAGAAAATTTATACAAGTAAATTGAGATATTTTTACAGCACAGGTTTTCGAGAGCCTGCCTCTCCACAATTCAGACTTATCCTTCTTTGTTTTTCCCTCCTTTTTCTATTTATACTGCATCTAACATCTATTCCTAATCGACACAATTGTTCAGAATGGTTGTGACTGTTCTCATTTGTAACTGCTCCAAAGCTGATGTTGTTTGGCTCCAAGGGTTGCAACCTTTCTCCACCGGTTGCACCCTTCTGAGTCGCACTTCCTGACCCTAAAGGGTGCGTCTCTGCACCAAGGGTCATGTCCCCTTGATTCACATCTCTTGACCTTGCGCCCTTTGGGTGGATCGTGTCTGTTAGGTGATTACCAAGGGTCATGTCTCCTCGATTCACATCAAGGGTCATGTCTCCTTGATTGACATCTCTTGACCTTGCGCCCCTTGGATGAATCGTGTCTGTTGGGTGGTCAACACTCCTTGGGTGGTCCAGAACTTCTATGTCATCCACCTTAAATTGCAATTTTTCCACCAGTTCCTTGGAAATGAAGTTGTGGGTGGCACCACAATCTATCAATACTATGACTTTGTGATCACCAATATTTTCCCAAACCTTTAAGGATCGTCGAGAAGTGAATCCCCCAATAATAATAATGGATAATTGGGGTGTTTCTCCAATCTCTGGTTTGGGTTCCTCTTCGGAGTCTTCAGCATTATCTTCATCTGTTACTAACATTACCCGAAGTTGTTTATTTAAGCATACATGAGAGGCGCTCCACTTTTCTTCACAGCGAAAACATTCTTCTTTCTTCTTTTTCTCTTGAAGTTCTACTTCGGTTAATCGTTGAAATCTTCTAGGTTGGTTGTTGTTTTCTGGTTTGTTCACGAATGTACTGCCAGCAAAAGAATTAGATGGCCCATTTACCTTTCTCTCCACCTTTTTGACTAACACCATAAGTAACAGTCTTCGTATATGATGGACTTCGGTAAGAGGTGTTGAATTTTGGATTTGAGTTTGAAGTACCATTCGGTCCCACCTTCCAAATTGCTCGTTTTTTCTGCTCGATCATTAATGCCTTATTGACCATGATTGATAAAGTAGGGGGTTCATAGAGATTAATTCCTACCCCAATGCCTTCCTTCAATCTGTTCACAAAAATGTCCTTTAAATGTTCTTCACCAACATTCTTCAGCATAGCTGCAAACCTTTCAAATTGCTCAACGTACTCTACCACCGTTTCTTCTTGTTTAAGTGCCAGGAGGGCAGCAAAAGGGTTGAGAGCGGCTGAAGTTTGGAACCTTTCAAGAATAGCAAGTTTGAAATCTCCCCATCCAATATCAGAATTGCAATTTTTCCACCATTGGAACCAAGATAGTGCCTTTCCATCTAGTACCACCATAACTACCTGAATTTTCTCTTCTTCTAGTATATCTCCCATTTGAAAGAAGCGTTCCAATTTATTTATCCAACTATAAGCATCGGATTCTCCATCATATATAGGGATTTCCAATTTTCTCCATCATTCTGTTTTTCCTTCTTCGATGTGGTCCTTGGGTGTCTCTTTTCCATTGATGGAACCTCTGAAAGTGCCCTCTTTTGACTAGTTAGACAAATTTTCCATCATGGCTTCTAGGCGCACCAAACGTGTTTCAAGTTGTTGTCGTTCTGCATTTCGATTTTGTCAGTCCGCCATCAGCATTTTCAAAATTCTCTTCATTGTGTCTGGATTATCGGAATTAGATCGAGTTGTCACCATTGTTGGAAACAAAGCACCTATCGATGCTCTGATACCAAATTGACAGGAACCAAGAAGATGGAATAAAATAGAAAAGATGAAATAGAAATTTATATAAGTGAACTGAGATACTTTTTACCACACAGGTTTTCGAGAGCCTGCCTCTCCACAATTCAGATTTATCCTTCTTTGTTTTTTCCATCCCTCTTCTTAATCTGGTTTACTTCTATTTATATTGCACCTAACATCTATTTCTAATCGACACAATTGTTCAGAATGGTTGTGACTGTTCTCATTTGTAACTGCTCCAAATTTGATGTGTTTGGCTCCAAGCGTTGTGCCCTTTCTCCACCGGTTGCACCCTTCTGAGTCGCACTTCCTGGCCCCAAAGGGTGCTTCTCTGCACCAAGGGTCATGTCCCCTTGATTCATATCTCTTCACCTTGCGCCCCTTGGGTGGATCATGTCTGTTGGGTGATCACTAAGGGTCATGTCTCCTCAATTTGCATCAAGGGTCATGTCCCATTGATTCACATCTCTTGACCTTGCATCCCTTGGATGAATCATGTCTGTTGGGTGGTCAGCACTCCTTGGGTGGTCCAGAACTGTTGCTTCTCTTACTTGCTGCTTGCGGGTGTGCACCCTAGTGATGGGTGGCTTACACTTATCATATGACAATTCCTTTTAAGCTCCTTTGTAAGAAAAAGTGACGGATCATACATGCTTTGTATGAAGGAAAAACCAAGCAGTGTTGTGCAAAACTTTTCAAACCATGGTCTTGTTTCCTATTTCAATCCATATAAAGAACGCTTCTGTTTGCAAACAGCATTAGGAAAAGGTGAAGGCATACCGGTAGGAAGTTTGATGTAAATTTCCTCCTAGAAGTCACCATGGAGGAATGCGTTCTTAACATTCATCTAGAGTATTTACCAAGATTCAGATGCAGCAATGGCAAGAATAGTGCGCACAATAGTAATTTTGACCACAGGTGCAAAGGTCTCATAATTAAGGCCAAATTCTTGCTTATTTCCAAGAACAACCAGCCTGGCCTTGTATCGATCGATTGATCCATCCGAGCAAAGCTTTATATTGAAGACAAATTTGCTACCAAGGGGTTTGACAGAAGAAGGATAGGTTACAACATCCCATGTCTGATTTTCTTCTAGTGCTAGAAATTTTGTTTCAATAGCTTCTCTCCAACAGTTATGCTCCATGGCCTGTCTATAAGAAGAAGGAACAAGAACATATGCTATAGTTGTTGCCAATGATAAAAGGAAAGAAAAACCATACTTTTCTGATGGTTTACTAACGCAAGTACTGCGACGTAAAGGAGTTGGTGTTAGATGAAGCACTGGATCAGCAGCCAGAGAATGATCGAGAGGGGGCCTTGGAGGAATGGAGGGTGGATTTGGTGGAACAGCCTGACATCTTTGATACACCAATAAAGGTTGTGGTGCAGGTTTTCCTACAAAATTGTTAGGAAACAATAGCAAACCAGATGTTGATGTAGAAGAGGGAGTGTCTTGGTTAGTTGGAAAAAAATATGTATCTTCTTGAAAGATGACATTTCTAGAAACTCGAAGCCTATGTAGATTACGATCATCACACACAAACCCTTTATGATGGGCAGAATAACCAAGAAAAACACATTTAACAGAATGTTGTGAGCTTGTTTTAATGGTTGAGAAGGCAGACAATTAATAAGGTGGACAACAGTGGTGAGAGCCTCACACCAAAATCAAGGTGGCACAAAAGATTCCAACAAAAGGGTATGGACAATATCAAGAAGATGACGATTTTCCTTTCAGCTACCCCATTCTGTTGGGGTGTGGAAGGACATGATCTTTGATATAAAATGCCATTTGTCTACAAGAATTCCTGAAATAAATGAGGTGTATATTCCCCCCCCCCCCGGTTGTTGGAACGCAAAATTTTAATCTGGGAAGAAAACTGGTTTGGAACATAGGCATGGAAATTTTTGAAAACAGAGAATGATTCATCTTTAGAGCGCAAAAAATAGACCCAAGTGAAACAAGTATAGTCATCAATAAAAGTGATGAAGTATTTGTAATTAGCATCGGATATAACCGGTGCGATCCCACATAAGAGTTTGGGTGACCAAGGCACTTATGCCATATTTGAAAATTAACAATAGCTGAATTACAAGAAACAAAAGGCGGAAAAGAACATTGAGGCTGACAAAAATAAAGAGGAAAAACACGTCCGACTTTAGGCCCCTTTGCGATCATCTTCCCTGATTGTTGATCCTGCACAAGACAACCAGATTTTGAGAATGCAACTTTGCAATCATTGTCAACTAGTTGACCAACACAAATAAGATTACTAGTGAGACTAGGGAAAACAAAACAATTGCTTAAAGAGGAGAAAATGTCACCAATAGCTGTGATTGGTAGACTGTTTCCATCAGCAGTATGAATTTGAAGGTTACCAGAATATCTTGTGACATTTTTAAGGGATTCGGCACTGTTGGTCATGTGATTGGATGCACTGGAGTCAAAATACCATAGTACAAGAAGAGAAAGGTTTACCTGAAAGTCCTAAAGCAAGAAATGCAGAAATTATCATTTGTTGGACCATTTCAGGGGTCATTGGTTGCGCAGAGGCAGGAGCATTTTGATTCGCAGAACCACCAGCAATAGAAGGACCATCCGCTGCAGTAAAGGCTGTTTCAGTTTTCCTTGGTGGTCTTATGGGGAATTCTTTAATGATATGGCCATCCTTTTTTGCAGTAATTGCAAAACTTTTTAGGACAGTGAGAAGCAAAATGTCCAAGTTCTTTGCAACAGAAGCATTGAACAGCACTCATGTCTCAACGTTTAGGTTTTCCTTGTGCAGCATATGCAACAGGAAAAGAGCCAGATTTTTGTTGTTCAATGGATGCTTGAGTTAGGAGACGATGTTCTTCACGAAGAAGCTCATTGAGGTATATATCCAAGGATGGGACAGGAGCTCTATTCATGAGATTGGACCGAATACCCTCAAAGTCAGATCTCAATTTCATAAGAAATTGATCTCTTTCTGTAGTCTCATGAACTTGTTGCACTGCAATTTGACCTTCATTTGACAAATCTTCATAGACAATGTCAGTGTATTCAGCCCAAAGATTCATGAACTGAGAATAGAATTCAAAAATTGAGAGACTATCCTGTTGAAAAATGGCAATTTCATGTTCCAGCTGGAACCTTCTAGCAATATTATTTTGGCTATAAATCTTCTTGAGATAGGCCCACATATTGGCTGCAGTGTTGAATGGTCGGAGATTGAGAACAATATGAGGATCAACAGAGCCTATGATCCATGTCATGACTTGGGCGTCCTTGACTTCCCACGTAGCATATTCGTTCGGCTAGTTTTCTTTGTTAGGAGCAGAACTAGTGCCGTCAACATGACCCTAAAGGTTCTTACCTTTGACAAATATCTGGAACTGGAATGCCCATGCAGAATGGTTCTTGCCATTAAGGCGAAAGAATAAGACATCATACTTGTCACTAAACATAAAGCTAAGGGGGAAAAAGGTAATCACGAGAGAAATCACAAAAGGAACAAGGAGCAAGAACTGGATAGTCTTGCAAAACCAAGAGGCTAGGAATTTTGAACAGAACTATGATAGGATCACAACCTAGATTGATACCATATTAGACTGAAAAAGTTGCAGATGAAAAACAATGTTCTCCTGTGGAGAGTTCTGCATTAAATAGTGCTCATACAATTTGATTTCTACATGAAAAACTGTGTTCTCCTGTTCTGCATTAAATAGTGCTCATACAATTTGAATTCTACATTTGTGAATTAAATAGTCAATCTGCAATGAATGTTATCCTACAGCTCGGATAACTAATTACGGAGATAATTACAATAGTATAATCATGTAAGATCTGTTGTTTTGAATGGCCAACAAATTTGTGCCAATAATAACAAATATTCTGCAATTTGTGCCAATTAATAACTAACATTCTGCTAACCAATTCCATTGACACATCCGCAATCAGGTCCGCCCACATGACCCAAAAGAAACGCGAATGTCGGGAGGATCTTTGAATCAGAATTCCAATTTTGGGTTCCGGTATCAAGGAGGTGGAGTGATCGTTTCACACGTCAACACAACTGGAGGACCCAACAGCATGTCGGTTCAAAACAATTATGGGTGCCCCGGGTAGAACAATGGAAGAAACAACATGATGACCTCTGTTAACAAACCAGGGGAAAATAGTTTTTCAGGATCAAGAAATAGAGGTACCAGAACTCTTCCCTACCACGAGTATGTCAGAAGAGATGAGGGAAAATGCTACTGATAGCACTGGACCAGAAAGCTAGATGAAAGAGAGAATCTTTATTAAAAAAGAGAACAATTACAGCAGCTACCATGTGATTTAGAGGATCACAACCTCCTATTACTTTTTCTGGTGCTTTTCCCAGCCACCCACTGCTATTTATATCTAATTCTAACCACCACAGTTAGTTATAACTGTAACAATCAGTTATAACTAACTGAATTTACTAATTGACCCTCCTATTATATATCTTTCCCCATTTTCTACTCCTATCAATACCCTCCCCTTCAAGATGGACCTTGTCCCCAAGGTTCAGGCGAGGAAAAACAGCCTGTATTTTTCAGCAAGGGTCTCCTTCATCTTCTTCTTCCATAATCATCAATCTGAACCGTTTGTTTTTACACACATGAGTAGGCTGATATTTCTCATCACATGTAAAACATTCTCCATTCCTCATTTTCTCATTCACTTCTGCGGGTAACAAATTATGGAAGGTTCTTCTACCTTGCCATCCATTATCCACTGCACTAACAGTTTGGACAGATTCACTGACCTTACCATTAGCTCTGGTTTGAAAAGCTGGGTTTCTGACCTTGATAGCCCTTGCTATAGCTTCTGCCCAGAATTCCCATAACTCTATTTTTCTCTTCCACTTGTCGTGCTTTATTCATGGCTTCCATCAGATTCTTGGGCTCATACAATCTCACCTCAGTATCAATCTCCTCCTTCAGTCCCTTGAGAAATACTTCCATCAAGAAAGATTCTTCCAGCCCCTTCACAGGCCCTACACGTTTCTCAAACTGCCCAATATAGCTTTGCACTGTATCTTCTTGCTTCAATGCTGATAATGCTTGGAACGGGCTGCCCACATTTGCCTCCTGAAATCTTTGGGCTAGGGCAGTCTTGAACCCTTCCCACGAATGGTTTGAATTCCAAGACTCCCACCATTGAAACCAGGCTAACGCTTCCCCTCCATTGCTACCATTATTGCTTCCATCTTATCTTCCTCCCTCATAGATTGGAGTCAGAAATATCTTTCCATTTTCGACAACCAGCCCAAAGGATCATCTCCCATGAATATGGGCATTTCGATGTTCCTCCCTCGGTTGACCCCAACTGCTTCGCACCCTCTTCTTCCCTGCGTGACACCCACAGGTGCGTTCTCCTCCACCGTCTGCTTCTCCCATGCCGCTGTTAGCCTCTGCAGCATGGCTTCGATGGCACCCAAACGTGATTCTACCGCTTCACGATTTTCCTCCATTGCCCTCTCTATCGCCTCTAAACATGCCTCCATTTTCGTGTTTGTTTTTTACCCCATTAACCCCTTCACAGCCCCAAGATCGGAGCTCTGATACCAGTTGATAGAACTGGACCAGAAAGCTAGATGAAAGAGAGAATCTTTATTGAAAAAGAGAGCAATTACAGCAGCTACCATGTGATTTCAAGGATCACAACCTCCTATTACTTTTTCTGGTGCTTTTCCCAGCCACCCACTGCTATTTATATCTAATTCTAACCCCCACAGTTAGTTATAACTGTAACAATCAGTTATAACTAACAGAACTAACTTTTATTACTAATTGACCCTCCTATTATATATCTTTCCCCATTTTCTACTCCTATCAGCTACCATGCGGACTGGCATTTGAGCCGGACATCACTGCACAAAAAAAAAATTTAAGGGTGATCATCTTGGCAGAGGACAAGGAAATGAATGAGGAAGGGGAGATCGTGAAAATTGAACCAGAAGAGGGTCCAGAGGAAGAAACCAAGGTGTTGGACTCTGAGTGTCAGAATATGGAACTGTCTTGGTGTCCCACAGGAGGATTAACCAATCCCAAACAATGAAACCGTTATGGTGTTGATTGACAGTGAGGCCAGCCACAACTTTATCTCCTCGAATCTGGTTCATAAACTGGGTTTACAGGTGGATCAAACTCTACCTTACAGAGTGAGATTAGGAGATGGGCACAGGAAGCAAACACAAGGCTGTGTAAGGACATTACTGTTCAATTGGGTGAGTATGCTTGTGTTGTAGAATTCTTCTTATTTGAATTAGGAGGAGTGGATGTCATTTTGGGTGTGGCATGGCTGGCTTCTCTAGGAGATGTCAAGGTGAATTGGAGAACCTTGACAATGAATTTTTCATGCAAGGGAAAACTGTTGTGATTAAGGGATATCCTAGGTAATCAAAAACATTGGTTTCTCCACAAGTTCTGATGAAAGTAACAGAGATAGAAGTTGTATCAATACTGTGGGGAACAGAAACTGAAGAAGAAGCATCCACAAAGGAGGCAAAATATGAACCGCCAACAACGAAGAAGAGAGAGTTGCAGAATCTCTTGGAGGTAATTTCTACGGGTTTTTCCAAACCAGAAGGGCTGCCACCCAACAGGGCAGTAGACCATAAAATCACCATTAAATCTGGTGTAGATCCCATAAATGCGAGACCCTTGTGGAAGCTGTTGCACAGGATTAATGACAAGAGATGAAGCCTTGAAGCAACTACAGTTCCATTTGGAGAAGGCTCAAACTCAGATGATGAATTTGCTAATCGTCATAGAAAGCCTTCAAACATTAAAGTAGGAGACTGGGTATACTTGAAAATTCACCCTCATAGGCAAGTCTCCATGCCAACCAGGCTGCATCCAAAGTTATCAGCTCGGTACTATGGTCCTTAAACAGATCAGGACTGTGGCCTTCCACTTACAATAACCAGATGAGGCTTGCATACATCCGATTTTTCATGTTTCCCAGTTGAAGTTGGTAGTGGGTGACAATCCAGTGGAGGCTGAACTACCTAAAGAGCTTCAGGGACAAACCTCAACTTATTTTCTGAGTCAGATATTGAGCACTCGTGTCATAACACAACAAGGGTATCCAACACAGCAGGTCCTGGTTAAGTGGCAACATAAGTCACAAGAGGAAGAAACGTGGGAGGATGTCACGGCCATTCAAACCCAATTTCCCGGGTTCAACCTTGAGGACAAGGTTGAGTTTGGAGGTGGTGGAATTGTTAGGCATGGCAATAACAAGGAAACGTGGCACCAGCTGAGAAGGTTTGGCGTGTCTATGTTAGGAGGAAGTTTTAAAAATAAGAAGTAGGATCTAAGCCTCTTATTGTATAGGCTATGAGGCACTAAAAGAGGTTAGGGGGTTAGCCGCTTGTCATAGAAAGTCTATTTAAATAGACTTTCTAATCAGTGAGAGGACACTTTTCAGATTTGATCTTTTCTGTAAACTGGCTTGCCCAGTGAGAAAGGAGATAGCTCCTTTGTGTAACCCATTTTTCCTTCTTCTATCAATAATAATTCAAGGGTTAATCCCACCCTTTTCTCTTTCCTTCTCAGTCTTGGGCTCTGGAATCCTAAAAATATATTTTATGACATATTGGAAACAGAATTTCTTTTGAAAGATGGAAAATAAAATTATAAAACTAATCAGAAGTAAGCCACTAGAATTCTCTTGATGTGGTAGCTTTAGATGGCAAATACAGCTCATGCATGTAGGATCAATCTCATAATTTCTTGTTCTAGGAGATTAAGTTGAACAAACCGTATATATTACAGATTCAATTGCTTTTGATGAAATCCAATATACATAATTGGATACCAAAAAACACAATGCAGTCACAGTTAACAACTCTAGATGCCTAAAGTGAACAAGTTACTTGGATATCTATTTATTTTCAAAGTCTCATGATCAGATCTGTTAAAAACTTTGATACTTTTACAGAAAATCTTTGGAGTTTGGAGACGTTGGACAACATCATTTGGAGAAGGATTAACATCATGTGTCTTTGAAGACCTAAATGGTAGGAGAAAAGGCTAAGGAGCTAGACACTGCAGGATTTGAACTTTGTTTGGTCCACAAAGATAGATAAAAGAACGGAGTGGGTATTATTGTGGACACACCGACATGGATTGGAAGGAAGGTGAATGTAGTGAATGTTTTTGGAAACTGTTCAAAACTACAGAGTGCATATTATTGTTGTATTACAGATACAAGGATGAACTTCATTATATTCTGTTCTTGGAGCATGAGCTGATACTGGATAGAGGAATTCAAAAGATTCTACCTGAATTTAGAATGTCCTACTAAAGATAAACCACATATTTATTAACACAAACCCAGAGTAAAACAAATATAATTCTTAGTAGTCAAAAACAAGTGATGGGATACAGAAGACAGAACAGACATATATTTTATCAAAAAAATGTAATTTTTATACATGTTGCAAAACTTAAACATGCAACAGTCCCAATAAAACAACCTACAACAATTCGCATTGAATGAAAGGATTTAAAATTTGAAAAAGCAATTGAACCAGTAAAAGCAGTTAAAAAGTAAAAAAGCCAAAACTTATGACACGTTTCTTCAATTCACAACAATCTTAGGCAACAATTGATGAGCGCAATCATAAATAATGCCTGAAAATCAAAAGTGCATTGAAACATATCTCCCAACCACAAATGAATTTGAAGTTATATAAATATGGGAAAGAGTGATAGGAAATGTCATGTCACCTGGAGCCATTATCCCCGAGGCCATGCAACCAGACTATAGTTGCTTGGTGTTTACCTTCAGGCCTGACAACATAGGTTCTCCCAAACTCAAATGCTCTTCTAGCAGATCTACCACCTAAAATGGAGCCATAATAAAGTAAATGGAGAATGATAACATAAAGAAAATGAAATGGGATATCAATTTTCCTCCCTAAAATTCCATGGTAATTCTCACACCACTCATCCATCCCAAAAACTCCTAGATACTGACCCAAGAATTCCACATTGGAATATTGGATAAATTACACCCTGACGTAGCAGACATAATCCAGATAGAGGTGTTAACTGCAGAGAAGATACTAACCAGCAGAACCAAGTGATGGCGCAGCAAAGCTCATGTTAGCCTCTAAATAAAAAACTACCTAATGAGCAGTCCTAGAGCTGCAATAAACAAATATTGAAAAATTGAAATCAATATCTCAAAACTCAGTTAAGTGGACTAGACCTGTAATGATGATAACAAGTTCAGAGTAAATGAAGAACCAGACATCAAAGGTACAATTATGAAAACATTTAGGAATTCCATAATTAAGTATCTTAGTTAGAAGTAGAAACAGTACTTCAAGTCTTCACGAGCTCGAGAAATAAGTGCAAAAGTATAAACCCATAAGGAAACAAACATGTTGAACCAAATCCATGACTGGTTTACATTATCCAGCTTTCTATATTGTCAAAATTATGAACAATTTTAAAAGGCCAGAATATGTTTGCAAATACGGGAGCTTAGGAGAGTTCTGTTCCATTTAAATAATTGAAAAGGAAGGAAGGAAATAGGATTTCATTTCCAAAACCAGTGATATGAAACTCAAGCAACACAAGAAATGCAGGTACCTAAGCTATTGGGTAAGTTGACTTTTCAATGGGATTGCAAAACATAAGCAAAGCAAAGAAACAACATTGGAGAACTTTTGTTTAATAAAGACACCAGCATGAGATAAATAACTGGTCCTCAATTTGGTGCTTAAAATTTGTTCAAAGAAGACAGTCTAAAGAGTTAGGGATTAGAAAAAGGAAATCACACTAATGCAAGTAACAACGTATTTATGCCTTGACGTAAATGTCAGAACTAGGTCAATTTTGATCAAAACACAGCCCCGAAAACACCCCCAGAGAAACTCCAGAACATCCCCCAAAAGAGACAAAATAAAATTACATTAAATCTCAATCAAGATGGTGTTCATGAGAATCATATGACTAGAAATAAAATCAGTATATCCACATTCCACAATATGCAAATCATCGACCACAATTCATAAGCAAAACAAAAACACTAAACAATAAAATTAATTTTGAAATAGAAAGGAAAACAAAAAGGACTAAGAATTGATCCAAAAGAACAAAAAACAAAAAATTGCAAAGACGAGGATTCAAGTTTTACAGACACAAACCTCCGTGGCAGTGGTGTAATTCCAGAGACCAAAAAAAAGTCCCAAGCTTTGTGTTGTATTCTTCGACTCGTCTTTGTTTTTAATTCTTTTCCCCTTCTTCCATACAAATTATAAATTACTATTATTATATTTTACGAATTTTATATATTAAAAAAAAAATTACTAGTCTTTAAGTATTCTAAACATACTTTGGGTTAAATTAAATGGTGTCATGTAAATTTAAGTTTACACATTAAGTGCACAAATGTAAATTAGAAATGGATATGTGAATGTCACGTGTGGTTGACGAGGACATGCGACAACAATATCAGCGTGTGTGAGAAAACATTGTACAATTCGATTAGTAGGAGATCCGATATCTCGAGGTGGTCCAGATCTCACCCTTTATATTTGATTGGACTTCGACAGCAAAATATAAACAATTATTTTATTTGAGAAACAAAAAAGAGAAATTAGTAAAAAGAATATTTTTAATAACCTTAAAAATATAAAGTTAAATTATAATTTTTATTTTTTAATTTATTTACACAAGATTTTTGTCTTCTTAATTATTTTTCACGATTTCAGTTTCACATTTAAAAAAAAATACAATTTAATTTTATCCTCAATTTTGCATATGTTTGTTTCTTTAAATTTTATTTTAATTAATTAAATTAGTTTTATAATATCTAAAATGAATATGTTAGATATAGTTGAATTAACATTAAAAAAATAAAACATATATAAAATTAAGGATTATAATACAAAGAAAGATACCTATAATGGAATTGGAGAAGTGTTTGGAAGTTGCATCGATAGATTCAATAGTAAGAACACTAAACTTTGAGAAGTATCAAATGATCCAAAATTACAAGAACCATAAAGGACCTCTAATAGCATTAAACCTTTGGCCCAGTTTCAACTTTTCCAACATAGAAAAGAGTGAGTGGTACAATAATGAAAGAAATAAGGTGTTGATAGCCAATGGCCTTCCAAAAGCAATCAATGACACAAAAGAAGAAAAATCTGAAACTATAGCTTTGGCTAAAGTGAAAACAAAATGTTTGTTGATCTAATAGAGAATGAAGGTTGAATGTTCAATTTTGATATCCTCTCCCTTACACTGTGTTTGGTTCTAGTGAAAGTAGGAGGAGTGAAAGTTGAAAGCGATGAAAAGCATTGAAAGTGTAAAAGTGAAGTGGTTTGGTTCAACTGAAAGTGGGGTGAAAGAGGTGAAATGGTGGTGGACCCACGAATGTAGACTTCCATCTCAATTTGCGATGAAACAAGCGGAAAGAGATGACGAAGGAAACATTTTTTTGCTTTGTCAAAATTGTCCCTATTAATTTTATTCTCGTGCCCCTCTCCAAACTTGTGACCAAGCCTTCCTCTGGTTCTCTCTACTACTTGTTGTGGTTCTATTTATCTAACCGTCCAAAACAACATCAAAAATCTCATTTTGATCATTCGTGGTTGGTTTGATTTTGAGCTGCAAGCTTTTGTTTTGTGAATATATTTGATTAGGCTTAGCATAATCAATTATGCTTGCATGAATAATCAATTATAACATAATTGATTATGCTAAGCATAATCAGTTATATTCACAAGTATAATCAGTTATCTGCCTTATTTTATTTCAAAAATATGGTCCAATGGTTTGTGGGCACATGTTTTGTTCTATTACTTTTTCTACAATTCAATTAAAAGGATTAATGAGGCACCAAACTCATGTTTTTCTAAGTTGGGGGTAAAATGGGAATTTGGTAAACCATTTAAATACTTTATTTTTTACTTACCTAACTACTTTAATTTAAATATTTTATCTATTATACACTTTCTTTCATTTATACCAAACAACTTTACGTTTCACTATCTTTCAACTCTCTTTCATTCTTTCTCTTTTATTGTCATTTCTCACACTTTCATTCATTTTCATCCCTCTATACTGAATACAATGTTACTTAGAGTTAGCCGAAAGCAATTTTTAAAACTCAGACTATTGATTCACCTAGTAGTAGTATTGGGTTAGTAGTCTAACAGTGGATCATTAGTTGAACCACATGAATTAGTATAAATAAATAAAATTAGTGTTATTGAACCTGATCTAGTCCGGTCGGTTGGACCGGGACCCCGATAGCTTAACTGGGTCGATTCCTGTAACACCCTTCCAATTACTATATTATGCCTAGGTCATAATAAGTAACTAGAAGATGTTAACTTTTCTAATGTATAATTTTTAATCAAAATCGATTGCGAAAAGCTTATCTCAATATTAGAAATCATGCTTATATAGAGCCTATAGAGACTTTTTGGTCTCTTTAACAAATTACAAACTTAGTAATAACTTGTAAATAATATCTCATACAATAATATTAATGTCCATATACTACAAAGCATGTAGGAAAATACTAAAAATCTGTAACATTAAAAGAAATCTTCCAACTTGTCCCCACTTTGTAGTTGTTCCTTTCGTTTTACCTGTCTGGAATGACATGGAAACACAATAAAACAGTGAGAATTCCAAAGAATTCCCAGTAGGTGAAAATTTACTTATCATACAGTGTCATCGCCATCATTCCAGCTTCGGTTTATCAAGAAAACATGTGAATAATCATAGTTGATTTTAATTTCATAAACATATAACCCGAAGTAGATTCATTTTATTCACAAACACTTAAAAACAATCTCATACTTCATCATTAATGCAAGCATCATTTTCAATCATGATAGTGCATAGATTACCTTTATTAATCTCTTCTTTAATACCCTAAACTAGACAATGAGCTCATTACTAGATTTAGGTTCATCCCGCAGGGTCGTGCTCAGCTCAACTGTATCACCCTTTGGGGTCCCACAGGGTCGTGCTCAGCTTAACTGTATCACCCTTGGGTCAATATGTCTTTTCCCGCAGGGTCATGCTCAGCTTAATCGTATCACCCATCAAGGTCGTGCTCAGCTTAACTGTATCACCCTTTAGGTATTATCTTTCTTTAGTCTTTCCCTCAGGGTCGTGCTCGGCTTAACTGTATCACCCTTCAGGTCTTACCTTTTTATCTTTCTTAATGCACATGACATGCAAAGCTACATAACTTATGTCATGCAATTATGCCACAAAACATCAAGATTTCATCATCATACAAAACACTTTTCAAGAACATCATAACAACAAGTTTTCTTACCACATATGATTCGGTTCTTCTTATAATCTATGCTAATATACAAGTCATTAAATTCTCATCTTTTAGTATGTTAAACTAGACTTCCCAAGCTTTCTAACAAGGTATCACATATTTTAATTGGACTTATAAAACTCTAGCTATAGCATTTTAATAACAACACTCCAAGGTTACCAGAAAGCTCAAAATTCTACATTGACATCTCTTAATGATTTCACGACTGCAAGCCGTACACAATCTAGATTTAGATGAATTTCATATATGTTATAGTTAACACCTAGATCTTCAATTCCGCATATCATACACCTTATTTGAGTAAGAAATGAGGGAGAAATAAATTTTTCAAAACGGATGGCAGAAGTTGTTTGGGTGCGGATAGTTTCGGACAGCTTGAGCTAAAATAATTTATGGGCACGATTCACTACTTAGTTTAGTTCCAAATTTTAGGACAACATAGAAGACATTCTAAGTTTCAAAATGAGTGATTAAAAACCTCGTTTGGTTAAGTACAGAGGGTAATATAAAATTTTAAAGTCAGACCAAAATTTTGCTCAAAACCATTCGAATAATCTCAAGAATCAAGTGATAAATAAATCTAAACCTTCACCTACCTCAAACAAGTTTTCTTCCAACTTCTCCAAGTACTTGACTACACCTCAAGGTCTTGAAGGAATGGAAGTTTTATTTGTATTGGATGGTTTGGAAAGAAGAAGGAAGGAGGCAATAGAGGCTATGTTGGAAGTTAAGAAAGAAGTGAAAAGAATGAAGCCAAGTAAAGAGACGTGAGGTTTGAGAGTGAGAGAATAAGGTGCAGATTTGTTTTCAATGAAGGGATATTTACAGTAGAAAATTTAGTTAGGACGTAACTTAGTTAGTCTTTGGTTTGGTTCTAAAGTAACTAAGTAATCATGACCATAAAATATTTTAATTTTATGCATTAAATGCATGCTTACTAAGCAAGAAACAAGATTCCTTCATTAAATGGCTAAGTACACGTGGAATGCTTGCCTTAAGGAGCTTGTTCTCTTTTATTCTCATTCATAATAAAATCTATAAGATATCCGAGATGTATTGATAGCTTGAGAAGGCATCTCGGCTAGCCCAGTCATCATGGAAGCTAGTCTCTATCAGGGATGTATTGATAGCTTTGAGAGGGTATCCCGGCTAACCCGTTCATCATGGAAACTGGTCTCTATTAGAGATGTTGTGATAGCTTTGAGAGGGTATCCCGGCTAACCCAGTCATCATGGAAACTGGTCTTTATCAGAGATGTATTGATAACTTTGAGAGGGTATCCCGACTAACCTGGTCATCATGGAAACTGGTCTCTATCATAAATGTTTTGATAGCTTTGAGAGGGTATCCGGGCTAACCCGGTCATCATGGAAACTGGTCTCTATCAGAGATGTATTGATAGCTTTGAGAGGGTATCCCGGCGAACCCGGTCATCATGGAAACTGGTCTTTATCAGAGATGTTTTGATAGCTTTGAGAGGGTATCCAGGCTAACCCGGTCATCATGGAAACTGGTCTCTATCAGAGATTTATTGATAGCTTTGAGAGGGTATCCTGGCCTATCATAACCTCAATATAGAGTATCCTTAAGCTACAAAAAATCATGTTAGTAATCTAACTAATAAACCACAATATATCTCTCAAATAATTTCTAATCCCCTTAAACCTTCACAAGAAAAGATTAAAACCTAATATGCATCTTAATCTCCTTTCACCTACCACCTTACTACTTCATCCTCAAATTTAATCACTCAAACATTTTTGTGTTTTCTCTTTTTGTCTCTAACTAACCTATTTAAATTTTTGGGATGTTACAGTTCCACTATTGGACTGGTCATGCAATTGACCCGGGATGACCCGACCAAACCTGATCGGGTAGGTCATCGGATCTCGGTTGGACCCGTCCGACCTGGCCGAGTTTTAAATTATTTATTTATTTTAAAAATTAAAAATTTTGGATTTTTTTTTTAAAATTGGATTTTGGATTATTATCAATTTTCATTTTGGATTTTGGAATATGGATGAATTTTTCTTACTCAAATAATGTTAGTTATATACTTATATATAATAGATACATATAATTTTGAATTTTTAATATATACTGGGTCAAACAGAGTTTTATGTCCCTTTACATCAATTCCATTACCAAGATTGATTAACAAAACAGAGGTTTAGAGGAAGAGAGATTTCCACTCATAATTTATATTGCTTCGGTCCTGAAGAAGACCTACAGTCCAATTATTCTAAGATCCCTTAGAACTTCCACTAATAGAGAACCGAGTACAAACACTATACACATGGAATTCCCTAAATATTCTACTCTTGCCTTAAACTCTACAAGAGAAGGATCAAGAGTTGAAACCCTATCAACTCATACAAACCCTTGATAACCTTAATCAAGGTCAAAATCTAGAAAGAAATTGAAATTAGATTAATACACTTTGATGTGCAAATCACAACATCTTCAAGATCTTCCTTTGATTATCAAACCATGATGAAGAATGAACGAATCTTGATCAACGTGAATCTCTTGTTGAAATGCAACGTGGTTCCCTTAGATGACTCTCAAAAAGCATTTTTCAAAAGATAAGACTGGATCAAGAGTCACTAATGAGAAAGAACAAGTGATGGTATTTATAAAACAAAAATATTTAATCAATTATCATTCGTTTCAAAGAGGGCCTTTATGGTTCTGGAATAACCGATTATCAAATATGGTAATCGATTATTTCAATGCACAAAGAGCTCCTAAAGTTTCAAGGACACAATCTAATCGATTACTAAATGTGGTAATCGATTATCTTGAGCTACAGAGACTTTCTTCTATTGAATTTGGCTTATGTAATCCATTATTGAAAATGGTAATCTAATTCGATGAAACTTGCCAAGTAGAAGTGAGTTTTGTTGTTTGTTCTAACACTTTGTAATTGATTACTAAACTTGATAATCAGTTACACAATGTTGAACTCATGTATCTTATCATGTTAGATTTCTACTAAGCATGGATAAGAGAACTAAGTCCAAAACACTTAACATTCCTAGTCTGAAAACATCCAATACAAATGCCACATCTTTACAAACTTGTTTGGCATTGTAAAATTATTAAAACCAAAAGATCCTAAGACTATTGTCCAAGTCTTTTGTCTCTTTGATTTAACAATCTCCCTTTTTTTTGGTTTTGGTCATGCTAAACAAAATGATGTGTATTGATTTTTTCTTTTTCCTTGTACTTGTTCTACATCATGCTTAACAAATATATTAGTAAAATATATTCAAAACATAACATCTAGGTACATACACAAATTAATCAAATCTTTCTCCCCCTTTTGGCATCACCAAGCCAAAAAAGTGTGTATTAAAATAACATCACAAATGTAAGCATAACACATAAGGTAGAGAGAAGAAAATGTCATTCATTCAAACACAATTCATTACATCATTAATTCACAAGACAAAGTAACTAAAGAAATGCAATATAGCGGTTATAACAAAATAAGATCCAGTCTATGTCCTATAAAGCTAGGCTAACTATCCTAGGCTCTAAGGTGGTCTTAGGGGATAGCTAGGGAAAAGATCAAAGATCTTCCACATGTGGTGCTCCCACAACATCCGAAACCTTTCTGATACAGTTTCAAAACACTCCTTCAACTCTCCATATCTTCTTTGTGAATCCTCATGAGCTCGTCCATCTTGGACATCATCATTAGCTCAAAAAGACTCATCGACTTTTCTTCAACTACCCTTGTTACACTTTCACCTTCCATGGGCTTCTCAATCCAACCTGCTCCTTCTTCACTTGCTTCAATGTAGCCCATTTGCTTGAGAACCTTGGACTTCACCTCAAACTCTAGCTCCACAAAATCAAATATCTCATCATAGGTATCCACCTTGAAATGATCAAGGATCCTAGAAATTAGCAATGCATAAGGACACTTGAAGGATGCAATCTTCTTGGTTTTCAACATGTTCTTTGCCACTACATTGACCCTATTAAGCTTCACCTTCCCCTGCTTTAGGCAGATAAGAAGAAAATCCTCCTCTATCAATTATGCATGATTCATCCCCTTGGAGTAATGATCTAGGAAATCACATAAGCTAAAAGTCTTTGTTCTAGCAACAAGGGGCTTGTGCCAAATCTTTCCTTGCCTTTGCCACAGACACAAAGTACAACGTAAATTTATGATAAACATAATTTAAGCAAATATATTCAATATGCAAATATTCATAACAACATCCTTAAAGATGCATAATTCTTTTAGACTCTTATCATGATGCATGATTCTCTTGAACTCTTATTATTTGGTACCAATAGTCAAGATAGCCCCATCCCAGTAGCACAGAACTGAAACGATTAGTCAGGGTCCCATAGTGTTGCAACAGGATTCTCACCCACACTTCATGTGATCATCATGGGTGGCGTGATTTCTCCACTGCCAAGTCACCCCCAGCTCAGACCTCTATTGTCTGAACGCTCGAACTCAATTCCTGCAGCTATCTGACACACCTCCTCTTGAGGCAAATAACGCGGATTAACCCCTGCTGGGCATATGCATATGAGACATATAAGACTGATTCACTTTAATGTATAATTCTTTATCATCTCATATTTATTTTAAGCATCGTCTTCAATTTCTATCTCACATACTTTACTCAGAAATTCAATATAATTTAAGTACATAACTCAACTTGTGTAGAAATTCATGGAAACACATGAAGTTCATAAAGATTCATGAAACACTAAGCAACACCTGAATTTCATAGAAATTCATAGAAACACTCAACAACACATGAACTTCAAGCATCTATTTGAATAAAACAACACTCAAACTATCTTTATTTCTTTGAAGCATTTCATCAAACACATGGTGTGCAAGATTTGTTTTCCATAGAAATAAATGAGATTCTAAATATACTTATTTGAACAAAAACAGTACTTAAACTATATTTAGCATAAACTTCCCTATACATACCTTGTTTTCTTCTTATAAAGCTTGTCAAACTTCTTTCTAAAGGCACCTAGCTTTACACATGATTCTTCAAGATGGTGGGGTTTCTTTCTTACTTAATCTTAGCTTGGAAAAAGAAAGGATGAGAGTGATATGAGGGAGGATATTCACGTGAAGGTTATGTAGAGGAAGCTTGGAAAATGACTTGCATTTTAGGTGCCCCTCCCCCCTTTATATAGTGTTTAGGAAATGATTTAATATTCAAGGACATTTTTGCCCTTCTTAACTAATTTCCTTCATTTAGTTCCCTTCTAACTTAGTTTCCTACTTAGTTCCTCTTGTTCCATTAGATTCTAACTGAATTCATAATGATTCCTTTACTTTATAAAAAAAATCTTCTAGGTTCATCATATACTATACAAGTGTCCTACCACTTGTCTTCATCATGGAGCTTGCCTTTTCAAGTGGCATTCATGAAACTTCTACTCCTCTCCACACTCTTCTTCACGTGAATTTCATGTTAAAAGGGAAGGAAAACAAGTTTTTCTTTCTTTTATGCCATTTTATGTACATATGTCCTTCAAGGCATGACACCTTTCTTCCAAATGTCCTCTTACTTGGCATGTTCATGAAGTTTCTCTCTTCTTCTAGCTTATTCACGTGGACAACAAAGAAGAAGGAAAAAATTTACTTTCTTTTATGTTACTTTGTATAAATAATTCTCAAAGCATAATGGCTTCTTATCCCTTCATCAATGGTGGCAAACAAGTGACTAGATGTTTCTTAAGCCTTCATGATTGTATCTTATCATTTTAATTTATGAATCTTAAAGTATTTTTCTACTTATCATGACTTATCAAATTAAAATATGACAAACCACCTTATTCCCTTTTTTTTCTTCTACTTCTTGTGAATACCCTAGGTGAGAGGAATATTTTTATCTTCTCTTCTTTCTATATCATGTTATTATTTCCTTTAAAGAGTAGAAAATTGTGTGGTTCTCCTTGTGTCCATATGTCACCTTTCATGAGGAAGAAGAATTCAATTCCAAGAAGTCTTTATATGGTCATTCATCTTGGAAGGATAAGGACACTACCAAGAAAGAGGGTTCTTCTTCCCAGCATATTGAACGGAAGTCTTCAAGAGGTAATTCTACTTCTCCTCCTCATCCCCCTTTCAATAAATCTAGTTTAATTAAATGCTTTAAGTGTTTGGGTAAGGGTCATATTGCATCCCAATGTCCTAACAAAAGGACCATGATTTTGTTGGAAAATGAAGAGATTGATAGTGAGTCATCTAGGAGTTCTCATAGTTCCTCTAGTGAAGTTGATGATGATTGTTTTCTTCAACTGGAAGATGGTGATCTTTTGATGGTAAGATGACTCATGGGAAGCTTATGCAAGGATCGGGATGATACACAACGAGCAAACATTTTTTATTCTAGATGCTTGGTGGATGAAAAGGTTTGTTCTCTAATCATTGATGGAGGAAGTTGCACAAATGTTGCAAGCACTAGATTAGTGGAGATGCTTGGTTTAAAAACTAGCCCTCACCCTAAACCTTATAAATTGCAATTGTTGAGTGATAATGGTGAGTTGGTTGTGGATAAGAAAGTGTTGCTTACATTCTCCATTGGAAAACATGTTGATGAAGTGCTTTGTGATATGGTTCCTATGGAAGCTAGCCATTTGTTGCTTGGTAGACCTTGGCAATATGATAGAGATGTTGTACACAATGGGGTCACCAATTGCTACGCTTTCTTGCATAAAGGTAAAAAGGTAGTTCTCTCACCTTTGTCTCCAAGTGAGGTGTGTGAGGGTCAAATAAAAATGAGATTGAAAAGAGAAAAAGAAAAGAAAATCAAAGAACAAAAGAGTCCTTCAAGAGAGAAAAGCCGAAAAGAAATATATGGCAAAAGGAGTGAAAAGAAAGAACAAAACAAAATAAAAAAAAAGAGTGAAAAACAATTGGTGATAAAATCAGGTTTGTTCATCAAACCTAAGGAGTTCAAAAGAGTGATGCTAGCTAGACAACAAACATATTTACTCATTCCAAATTATATGTGCTTTTCTTTTAGTGCCCTTGAGTTACCTCAAGGTTTTGACACACTTGTCAAGGAGTTTGAGGATGTCCTTCCACAAGATATACCCCATGGCTTGCCTCCTTTAAGAGGAAGTGAGAATCAATTTGTTCTTGTTTTGGGAGCTTCACTTCCTAATAGGACTGTCTATATGCCTAGTCTGGAAGAGACCAACAACATCACCATAAGGTATCAACATCCTAATCCTAGACTTGATGATAAGGTAACCAAATCTACTACTTACTTTTCTTCTTTTGAGGAATTTTATGATTTTCACACATTATTCCCTCTTGATCTAATTTTCTTTCCTAATGATTCTTCGATTTTGATTATGCATGGGCTCTTTAGAGCTACTTTTGTTAAAAATCTCCATGGAAGTATGCGAAATCAAATTGAGTGATAGATAGAGCAATTTGGATGACTTGCCAACAAGGGGAGAAAGACATTGGGTTTGGCTACATGTAAGGACAGATACGTTTCCTTTTCTAAGGATATCTAAACTCCAACCTATGAGTGTTTGCCTTTTCAAGATCTTTGAGAGGATTTCCGACAATGCCTTCATGATTGACTTGCCAAGTGAGTATGGGGTGAGTTCTAGTTTTATTGTCGCTGATCTTTCTTCTTGTGATATGTTTTGAATGTAAATCTGAGGATGGATTCTTTTTAAGAAGGAAGGGATGATAGAGGACTATCTAAGGATCATGATGATGAAGGTTGACATGCGCCTAGCATATAAGGTTTTCCTAAGCTTTTAAGAGCGATAATTGAGCATTAAGCATGGATAATTGCCCTTTTTTGTGTTATGATTTGAGCTAATGTGATAAATTGCCAGGAAATCAATCAAAAGTGCCAAGATTAAGCAAAAATCAGAAGAAAAGAACTAAGCTTGGAAGATGGCGCCATAAGCGCCAAAGACACTGGAAGATGGCGCCATCCGCGCCACTGGCACCGCAAGTTCTGGAATATGGCGCCATGAGCGCCAGTCTGGTGCCAGGAGTGTCATTCATTCTGTAAGTCGGCGCCATCAGCGCCAGTCCCTCGCCATCAGCGCCGCACTTTGACAGAGTTAGCTGTCAAGGGTAAAATGAAGATTTCACAAGTTGGGTTATAAATACTTCACCATCAACATTCAATGCACGACTTCTTGGAGGGAAACAACACAAAATAGGGTTTTAGAAAGCTTGGGTGCCTTAGCTAGGGTTTTGGGAAGATTGAAGGCTCAAGTGGAGGTGTTCTCCATCTTCTTCTTCCTTTACTTCAGCTAGGTATGCCATTTTTTGTAACACAGCCACCCACAATGAGGTTTGGCTAGTTTCATATTGTAGTTAGGGCTAAAGCACTAAATGTAACCTCTTTTGGATTGTATTGGATGCTATCTTTCATTTATATCAAGTTATTTCACTTTACCTTATTGAATGCATGTTTTTATCTCTCTGGAACTGGTCACTCTGGTTGGGTACTGAAAGCTAGGGTTTAAAATAGGAATATTGGGATTCTGTGCTTGGACTTAGGTAAAGTGACAAGCTTTACATTGACTAGGGATAGAAGTGTATACTTGCAACCATTTATTGCATCATTTAATGCTTAACCTAACAGCTACCACTAAGGGATTAGGATAATTACTTGGGTTAAAGGGTTAAGATCACTATGGGAGTAGGGCTTAGCTATTATTGTATGAAGATGCATGTTTGAGTGACTTGGGATAGATGAATGTAGCAGACAATACATGTAAGAAGGGAGGAAGCATTTAGTGTGAATTTCCCTAGCTACTTCACCACATATATCATTACAACCCTCCATAGTCTGTCCATAATATTCATGTTCATAATTAGGTTTTAATTTAATTTGTTATATACACCCAACACCAATTTCTCGTAAATATTTGTCATCCAACCTATCGATATTAATTGTAATTTAATTGGTCAACAATCCTTGTGGGAACGATATCTTTCTTATCACTTTATTACTTGTACGATCGGTGCACTTGTCGAATGTGCAACAAGTTTTTGGCACCGTTGTTGGGGATTGTTTTAGCCAATTTTATTATAACTTTTTATCTTTAAGGTTGGATTTATTTTGTTACTGATCTGCTTCCAGAGTTTATGCGAGGTACCACTGACCCTGTGAATCTTCAGTTTGATGCGGAGATTGAGAAAACTATTAGGAAGAACCGAAAGTTAGCGAGACAAAGGAAGGAAGCAGAAGTATCTAGTTCTAGACCACAACAAGAAGAAGAATCAAAAGAAGAACTAGATATGGCTGAGAGGAATAGGGAGCAGCCAAGGCCTGAGGATGAACTCATGGAGGACATCCTTGCTCCTATGTTCATTCGGCCTGCATCAAGCATAGTCAGACCACCCATTCAAGCAAACAACTTCGACATCCACCCTTCTCTAATCAGCTTGGGGGAACGGAGTCAATTTGGTGGTCAGGACGATGAGGATCCTCATGACTTTGCTGATCGATTTCTGATGATTTGCGATACCATCCGCCATCATGGAGTATCGGACGATGCTATCAGACTGAGGCTCTTTCCTTTTTCCTTGAAAGGGAAAGCTCTCAGGTGGTTGGGCCGCCAAGCTTCAAACAGTATAACCACTTGGGATGAGCTGATGGAAAAGTTCTTTGCTCAATATTTTTCCATGGAGAAGTATAACCGCCTGGTGAATGAGATCACCAACTTCACTCAGCTCCAAGAAGAAACATTATGCGCGGCATGGAACAGATTTCAAGAGCTTATCCGGCGATGTCCTCAATATGACATGCCAGTAGGGAAAAAGGTGCGCATCTTCTTCAATGGGTTGTCACCTGAATCCAAGCTGGTTGTAAATGGAGTTGCCAGAGGCTCAATTAGATCAAAAACTGCAGCCCAAACTCATGATTTGATTAACTCTTTGGCCCGTACTGAAAATGAGAGTGTAGCAACTCAGCCTAAGAGGGAAGTCATTCATCTGGGCAGCACTGATGCAATGTTGGCTGAACAGAAACTTCTATCACAGCAGCTAGCCATCCTCAATGCTAAAATTGACAAGCTTGAGATTTCCAAAGCTCAAGCTTCTTCAATTAAGGCAGGCGTGGTTGCATGTGAATATTGCCAAGGGGACCATGAGTCCAATGTTTGTCCAACCTTGGTGGGGGCTGATCCAATTCAGGTGAATGGAGTATGGTATGATCAGAGGCCACCACAAGGTTATTAGAGGAACTATAACCAAGCTTTTGGGAGTGGTAGTTATCCAAGAAGACCACAAGGAGGTGGGTTGGACTACAAGTCTAACCATTATTTGCAACCACCTCCCATCCCTCCCAAGGAGCCATCAGAACTAGAAAAAGCTATGTTGCAGCTGGCCAAGACTACAAACGATCACATCCAGAACACTGATGCCTTTATGAATGAGACTAGGTCTCAACTGAAGAATCAAGGTGCATCCATCAGGAATCTAGAGGTTCAGATTGGCCAGATTTCCAAGCAACTAGCTGAGAGACCACCTAGCCAATTCCCTAGTGATACTGTGGTGAATCCTAGAGAAACATGCTAAGGCCATAACCACCAGAAGTGAGAGAGTGATTAACCCTCAAGAAAAATCTAAAGTGATCTCAAGAGAGGAGAAGAAGGAAGAGCCTGTAATAGAGGAGGAGCCTGAAGTAAAAGAACCTCCCAGCAGCTCAATAGAAAAAGAGAAGGAGAAGGTCTCATCTGAACCTAAACAACAACCTCTGAATTTTTCTAAGTATGAGAAACCACCATATCCCTTGAAGAACAAGCAGAAATCTCAGAAGCAACAGTTTGCTAAATTCTTGGAAATGTTCAAGAAGCTTCAAGTGAACATTCCTTTTGCTGAAGCTTTGGCAAACATGCCCAATTATGCCATGTTCATGAAGGAAATTCTGTCAAAGAAGCACAAGCTGCAGGAGTGTGATACTGTAGTACTTACTGAGGAATGTAGTACCATTATCCAGAGGAAGATGCCTCCCAAGCTCAGATATCCTGGGAGCTTTAACATTCCAATTGCCATTGGGAATGTCAATGTAGGGAGAGCTCTTTGTGATCTTGGTGCTAGCATTAACTTAATGCCTTTGACAGTATGCAAGTCCTTGGGCATTTCTGAGCTCAACCCCACCATGGTATCCCTTCAGTTAGCAGATAGATCGTTGAGAAAGCCAAGTGGAGTTTTGGAGGATGTTCTTGTCAAGGTTGACAAGTTTATATTCCCAGCGGACTTCATTGTTTTGGACATGGCTGAAGAGAGTGAGATACCACTTCTCTTGGGAAGACCATTCTTAGCTACAGCCCGTGCCTTAATTGATGTGGAGAAAGGAAAACTGGAGCTCAGAATGGATAATGAATCATTGGTCTTTAATGTGTTCGATGTGATGAAGAACCCTTTTGATCGGAATGATTGTTTCCGTATTGATGTATTGGATGAATGTATCCAAGTTGAAGAAGTTCTGGTCAAGGGAATAGAAGAAGAAGAATTAGAGACGCAAGATTCCATCATGTCTCAAGAGGTGGTAGAAACAGTGATGGAGGTTTTGGAGAAGAAGGCAACTAACATTGATCTTGGGGCACCAAAGCTGGAATTAAAAGAGCTGCTAGCAGCCCTCAAATATGTGTTTTTGGGGGAGGATGATACTTATCCAGTCATAATCAACAAAAGCCTGACCATGGAGGAAGAAGAAAAGCTTTTGAAAGTGCTGAAAGATCACAAGACAGCTATTGTGGTCCATTTCTGACCTAAAAGGGATCAACCCTTCCTTTTGCACTCACAAGATATTGATGATAGACAATGTTAAGCCTGTGAGATAGCCACAAAGGAGGTTAAATCATATCATAAAGGAGGTGGTCAGAAAAGAAGTTGTGAAGCTTCTTGATGCGGGTATGATCTATCCAATTTCGGATACCGCATGGGTTAGTTCGATGCAAACTGTGCCCAAGAAGGGTGGGGTCACTGTAGTTCAAAATGATAACAATGATTTGATCCCCACTAGGACTATCACCGGGTGACGCATGTGTGTTGACTACCGCCGATTAAATGATGCCACAAGGAAGGACCACTTTCCACTCCCTTTCATTGACCAAATGCTAGAGAGGTTGGCCGGACATGAGTATTACTGTTTCTTAGATGGATACTCCGTATACAACCAGATTCCTGTAGCACCTGAGGACCAAAAGAAGACGATGTTCACTTGTCCCTTTGGAGTCTTTGCTTATAGACGGATGCCTTTTGGTCTTTGCAATGCACCAGCCACATTCCAAAGGTGTATGCTTTCTATCTTCTCTGATATGGTAGAAAAATTTTTAGAGGTGTTTATGGATGATTTTTCTGTGTTTGGGTCTAGTTTTGATGCATGCTTGGTTAATTTGTCCAAAGTCCTAAAGAGGTGTCAAGAGACTAATCTAGTTCTCAATTGGGAAAAGTGCCATTTTATGGTACGTGATGGTATTGTCTTGGGTCATAAAATCTCCTCTAAGGGGATTGAGGTCGATGAGGCTAAGCTTTTGTTAATTGAGAAATTGCCTCCACCCGCTAATGTGAATGGTTTGTAGTTTTCTAGGTCATGCGGGGTTTTATAGGCGATTCATTAAAGATTTTTCTAAAATAGCTAAGCCTCTTTGCCAACTGTTGGTCAAAGATTCTGAATTCAACTTTGATGCTAATTGTTTGAATGTTTTTAATGTGCTGAAAGAAAAATTGACCACTGCACCTGTTTTAACTGCACCTGATTGGAGTTTACCATTTGAGCTAATGTGTGATGCTAGTGCATATGCTATAGGGGCTGTTTTAGGTCAACGTAAGAACAAACTTCTTCATGTCATTTACTATGCTAGCAAAATTCTAAATGAAGCACAAGTGAATTATGCTACAACAAAAAAAGAAATGTTAACAGTAGTTTATGCCTTGGATAAGTTTCGGTCTTACTTAATTGGGTCTAAAGTCATTGTTTATACTGACCATGCTGCCCTTAAGTACTTGTTGACTAAGCAGGATGCCAAGCCTCGCTTGTTGAGGTGGATGCTCCTATTTCAGGAATTTGATATGGAGATTAAAGACAAGGCGGGTGTAGAGAACAGAGTGGCTGACCATTTATCCCGAATTCAAGAGAAAGAACTCCAAGATAGTTCACAGCTGGAGATTAATGATTCATTTCCCGACGAACAAATGATGGCTGTCACAAATGCTCCTTGGTTTGCTGATATGGCTAACTACAAAGCTGTAGGAGCAATTCCTGATGAATTTACATGGCAACAAAAGAAGAAGTTCCTGCACGATGCCCGAGATATCAGTGGGATAACCCATTTCTGTACTTCCAATGTGCTGATGGCATTATCAGGAGGTGTGTAGCTGAGTTTGATGTTCCAAAGATCTTGTGGCATTGTCATGCTTCAAGCTATGGAGGCCATTTTGGAGGCAACCGGACTGCTCACAAGGTTCTGCAGAGTGGATACTATTAGCCCACATTATTCAAAGATGCTAAGGCATTTTTGGAGAACTGTGATAGATGCCAAAGAATGGGGAATATATCCCGATAGGATGAAATGCTACTCAACCGCATCTTGGAGGTCGAATTATTCGATGTTTGGGGGATAGACTTCATGGGACCCTTTCCCAAGTCTTTCTCTAATCAATATATCCTGGTAGAAGTTGACTACGTCTCCAAATGGGTGGAAGCAGTGACATTGCCCACTAATGATGCTAGAGTTATTGCAAAATTCCTGAGAAAGAACATCTTCACTCACTTTGGGGTTCCTAGGGCCATAATCAGTGATGGTGGCACACATTTCTGCAACAAGCAAATTGAAAGTTTGTTCACCAAGTGTGGGGTAACTCACAAGGTGGCCACGCCCTATCACCCACAAACCAGCGGTTAAGTAGAAGTTTCCAACAGAGAATTGAAGAGGATACTTGAGAAGACTGTTGGAAGCTCTAGGAAGGACTGGTCCAAGAAATTAGATGATGCATTGTGGGCATACCGGACAGCTTTTAAAACACCGATAGGTATGTCACCATATCAGTTGGTATATGGGAAATCATGTCATCTTCCAGTAGAATTGGAGCATAAAGCTATGTGGGCCACCAAGTTCCTCAACTTTGAGCTATCAAAGGCTACAGAGAAGCATTTGTTGCAGCTGAATGAATTGGATGAATTCAGACTTACCGCCTATGAGAATGCTAGGCTTTACAAGGAGAAAACCAAGAGATGGCATGACAAGCAGATCCATTCCAAAGAGTTTACACCCGGACAACAGGTATTATTGTACAACTCGTGCTTGCGGTTGTTTCCGGGTAAACTGTAACGACCTAAATTTCTACTAATTTTTATTAATTTTATTATTACTTAAAGATAAGTTTCTAAGAAGCGTATATTAGTAAAACTTCTAAAACGTAAAACTTACAAAAGTTTTGAAACTAATACATTATACATAGTCATAGTAGTTCTTGTTACAAAAGTTCATATAATACAAGTACAATAATTTTCATTCTTCAGTCTAGTACATAACTTCCTCACTACTCCAGAGCTTCAATGAACCTGACCAGGGCTGTCATCTAAGAAAAACATGAAACATCTTGTGAGAAATAAATTTCTTAGTAGGCAAAGCTAAATCCCGAACTTATTAGTAGGTTAGTAAAATCATTCAAATAATCAAACACATCCACAAGAAATATGCAACTATATGAATGCATGAGATGAACTATCCCAGGGCAAATGGCCTCCACATATCGTACTGTATGTGGCCACACTGAGTGTGGACGCTGCTATAGTCTTACGCAAACATGCATGAATTT